>CM067300.1:18970494-19507739 GCA_034231615.1 Meghimatium bilineatum
CGGATATAAAGCCAAGAATAGGCCGATAAAACAGTGGATAGAGAACATCAAGATAACGAACAAACATGGATTCAGCGCAACCAAGGCGGCACATCTGGCCTACAACAACTACTCAGGCTCCCATCCCCACGCTTAACGGCAAGTGTGGATGCTATCAACCATGATTCCCCTGGGGAAAGACAAAAGACAATTGATAAGTTCTATAAAATATACACACGAAGTTAATTTTTTCAGACTACGAGTTCAGGTCAAGATTATCTTAAAGAACCACAATTACCATTCCCAAAAACCATATAACACTGAGACAAAGATACAGTAATATTGATACTACAGGTAAACCAAGGGACAATATTTACGACAAACGCAGAAAGGACAGTCCTCCCGTTTGTTTGCCAATAACTCCAATTGTTGTCAGTGTTGCCATATTGGTTTTCTTAAGGTCAAATTTTCGAACTTTTTTTAAAAAGATTAATTGGCGTCAAATAGGTAGATTGGCTTACTCTGCATTTATTTTATTTTTTTTAATTTGAAAATATATGGAAAAACTTATAAAGAGACACAAGTTCTACTTCTTAGATCATGCATTTTCCAGTTGCAACTTACGGTAGTGAGACTTAGACAATAAATAGAACAACGGCAAAAATAGTATCGGCTTTCGAAATAAAGTGTTATAGGGCAATATTAATACTTTCCTGGACAGAAAAGATATGGAGCAGTGAGATTTTGAATATGCTGAATATAGATGAAGGATGGTTGGTGAATGCAATTTTACATAAAAAACTGAAAAATTTCACATATCACATATGCAAAGACTCATATTAGAGGGCAGAATTCCGGGAAGTAGAAGAAGATGTAGACCTAGAAGGAGATGGACAGATAACATCAAAGACTGTATGAAGATATCATTGGAGGAGGCAGGCATATTGGCACAGGATAGAGTCAAAAGAGTAAATGATATTCCGGTAAATAAAATCTCACCGTTGTTAGAAACTATACATCTCACCATTGTTTAAAAGTATAAATCTCACCGTTGCTAGAAAGTATAAATCTCACCGTTGTTAGAAAGTATAAATCTCACCGTTGCTAGAAAGTATAAATCTCACCATTGTTATAAAGTACAAATCTCACCGTTGTTAGAAAGTACGAGGGGGAGTCAATAAGTAAGTCACAAATGGCTCTTTAGAAAAAAACTGAAGACGATAAAAACCTGAAAACTGTTTATTTTTACACATACATTATCCCTTTACTTCTCAACATAATTTCCACCAACATTGATGCATTTATCCCATCGTTTTATGAGTCCTCCCAAACCTGCTTCGTAGAACTGCGTGCTCTGCTTTTTAAGCCACATTTTCACTTCACATTCAACTTCTGCGTCAGTCGCGAAATGCTTCCCGCCAAGGTGGGTTTTTAGTGGACCAAAAAGGTGAAAATCACTAGGGGCTAAATCGGGGCTGTAAGGAGGATGTTCCAGAATTTTCCAACCAATATTTTTTATTTTCTCCTGAGTTAATCGAGCCGTATGTGGTCTAGCATTGTCATGAAGGAGTAGCACTCCTCTAGTCAGCAGCCCTGGACGTTTTCTTCGAATTGCATCCCGAAGCACTGATAGAACTTCACAGTATGATTCAGAATTCACATTGTCACCTTTCTTTTTGAAATTGGTTAAAAGCACTCCTTGACAATCCCAGAACACTGTCAGCATAACCTTCCCTGCTGATGGTGTAACCTTGAATTTTTGGACACAAGGCGAAGAAGGATGTTTCCATTGCATTGAAGCACGCTTTGATTCAGGCTGGTAGTGATGCACCCATGATTCGTCCCCAGTAATAATCCTGTTCATCATGTCTTCTCCTTCATTTGCGTATTGACAGAGATGCTCCAATGACAAGCCTAATCGGTTCTTTTTGTGTTCGTCCGTCAATTGTCTGGGCACCCACCTTGAACACACTTTCTTAAATTTCAATCGGTCATGCATGATGCTGTATGCTGAACCATGTGAGCACCCTATTGCAGCTGCTACAGCGTCTATCGTTACTCGTCTGTCACCTCGAATCATCTCCTCAACCCGCTGCACAGATGCGTCTGTTGCAATTTCAACAGCACGACCAGATCGGATTTCGTCAACAATTTTAGAGCGTCCTTGAGAAAATTTTTTTACCCAGCTGTGCACCGCTTTACGGGACAAACAATTGTCAGCACAAACAGGAAGCATTTCTTTATGAATGTCTTTTGCAGGCAGTCCTTTTGCCCATAAAAAACGCACAACAGCACGTTGTTCATTGATTGTACACTCTGTAAGTACAGTAGCCATTTTGTTTTTTGTGCTGCGCATGCGCAAGGTACAGCTAGCGCCATCTAGCGAACATAAACATAAAGTTCTATGATGATATCAACTATAAACAGCTTTAGAAACCACCTACTGCATTTTCCTGCCATCCAACATCAATTTGTGACTTACTTATTGACTCCCCCTCGTATAAAGCTTACTTTAACAACCTCACTTGACAGTTCGCCTTCTTCTGCTGTCATTCTCAAACGTTTGCAGATTAGCAGATTATAGTCCAGAGAATAGAATGCCTTGTATCACAGTTTATAGTTTAACTGCAATATCTGCGCGCTTTGGTCTGGCACATCCAATTTCATCATCGCATTACTTTAAACCATCTACAACTTGGGACAGCCAAGTCCATCTCCCAGACAACCTTAGTCACCTCTTGCGACACGACTGTCAGTTAGTAGGCATCTTTCTGCCTTTTGAAGCGATAGTATTATTGTTGCATTATAAGACGTATGATCTATAATCCAGAAAAGACCAGAGTATCATCTTCCGACTGCGCAAACAACATGTACAGCTTAACAATCACCTGAACAGAATACAACCACAACACACTCCAGGGTGCCGAATGTGCACTCATCCCAATGAAACTGTTGACAACCACCTTTTTTGAATGCCCAGCGCTGGATGATGTCAGGGAAATGTTTCTCCCTCCAGGGCCAGATAAATGGTCACATTATATGAAACAAAACCACAGCTTACAAACACATGCATATATCACACAATGGCATTGGGTCAAAGGGCATGAGCCCATGGACCGCTGGAACAAAGTTGATCTTAACGTATCTTAGCTGAATCTACCCATGCTGGACATTGACATTGGCCGCCCCTCCAGTGTTTCTTATTTTTTGCTGACCAAGACAGAATGCACGAATGCCTTACGTTATTATGTCCCGACAGTGCATCTGGGTGTGTTGGCGTAGAGGTCTCAGAGATATTGCTTACACCTTTGCAGGCAATTATCAGTCCGTCTATAACATCCGCATCATCGGACACGAGTCTAAAAGTATTGGCCAGAAAGACAGCAAGGGCAGCTGTTTCCAGTGTGCACCACTATGTGGTAATTTTAGGATTTTGGCTATCTGCTAAATATGGATCCGCCGAGAAATAAGGGTACTCTTTGCACCCCCCGTCAGAGATAATCTGTCTGGCGTAATTTGTCTACGCAAAATGACAAGGACTTTTAACCCGTAACTACCATCTACCGATATGACTCCAAGACCCATTGAGACCAGGAATGGAGTATACCTCTACATAGCACAATACACAATACCCCAGATGAAATATAGAGGTCATGTGTTGTCCATGCAACACAATCCAACTATCTCTCTCCCTCCCTCTCTCTCCCTCTCTCTCTCTCTCTTTCTCTATCGCTCTCTGTCTGCTTTGTTAACCCCAAAGAAAATATAAAACCAATATATTTGGAACATGGCAAACTGCAGGATCTGCTGGATCATTAGAGATGTGCTCTAATCTGCCTGAGGCCTGTAGGTTAGTATGCACTTTTCCGTCTTTCCAGACGATATAGTATCAAATAAGTCATATTAGACCTTTCAGTTAACATTGTCGATAGCGTGGCGCGGCAACAAAGGTGGCTTTCCACTCAATGTCTGTGTCTAGTTTTAGTAGTATGACAAAACTCTAACATACAGATAATGACAGTGAGTATTAATCGTTCAGTACAGAACAAACTTAATAGGGAGCCGCGTTAGCGCAGTGGTTAGCGCACTGGCTTCGCATATGAGTGGAAATGTTTTGAGATTCAACGGCTCCCAGGTCGGCCCAGCCTTAAATGGGTACCGGATTAATCCGGGAAGTAAAGACTGCGAGGGAGAGGAGATGGCTACCGCCCTCATTTGCAGAGCCTGTGAAATGTGAGATTGCTAACATCTCACACCCCTACGGCATTAATAAATGCTATGGGTTACTTTTTCTTTTTTTTACAGAACAAAGCATAAATATTATCAGAGATTTGTAATTGATTAGAGTTTCTTTTAGGCAAGCCTGTGACCCCACACTTGCCGATGTTACACCTTCGACCCTGGATCTATAGATTATCTCATGTTGTTTTGTATAACTCAGTCCGTCAGTTCCTCTTTTGTCAAGTTTGGCACATAGAGCGGATGTCATAGTTCTCCATGCCTGTCCGTCAGTTGCTAGGGATTGCAGGTCTTGTGCATTTATGCCTGTTGATTTTAATTAATTCATAAATGTTCTTCTGAGCGTTGATTTTGGTCTTTTCTGTTTTCTTTTTCCCGTCACGTGTCCACATGAAGGCTTGTCCTGGAATTCTGTCTTCTTAGTTTAGGATTATTTTAATTTGGTGTTGTTTGTATGACTACTGAAGTTTAATATTATGTCCTTAATTCTGGCTTTATTAAGTACAGTTTTGTTTTAACTGATAATTGAAAACTGGCAACCCTGATAGTCTACGTTATCTCCACATTGGATTGTGTTTTTATAGATTACAAAATAGAGAAGCTTTACGGAGTGTAATTATATATCTGACTCTACACTTCAACATGTTCGTACTTCTGCTTATAAATTGTACATATTTGATCATTTTCCCAAGATTCCAAAAGTAACAAAGTGATTTTTTTTTCTCTAAAAATGTTGGTTTAGCACGCATTTCGTCAAATTTCTGCGAAAACATGGAGTAACAAACTTCTGATAAGAAAATTAACGAAATAAAAGAACACTTCTTACATTCATAAATGGATTAGGTGTATTTTGAATGATTGTTTTCAATCAAACAATCATATATGCGATAAATATGTTTGGATTACCCGACAGTAAGTATTACTTAACACATGTTTGAGTGTTGTTTTTCTTCATTGAAGTGTTACCGTATTCTTCGTGTTCAGCAATGTCTACGTTACAATATAGCCTACATGATAGTAGGCTTAGTTTTTTTTATAGTTTAATTTAGTTTAGATTAGTTTAATTTAGTCAAAACTTTTTGTTAGTTTCATTTGGTTTAGTTTAATTTTGTTTTGCTTAGTTAGGTCTAGTTTAATTTAGTCTTGTTTCTTTAGTTTAGTTTCGTGAAATTTGCTTACGCTTATTTTAGTTATGGTTTATTTAATTGGTTGAGTCTTATTTAGTTTAATGTGATTGAATTTTGGTTAGGTTAGTTCGGTTTTGCTTAGTTTAGTTTCGTTTAGATTATCTTAGTTTACTATAATTTTGTTTACTATAATAAAGTCCCTCCACTTCTCAGAAATGACAAAACTTTCCTCATACAATCTACTTTCTTTATGACAGTTTTCATTTTTAAGATATCCTGCAAAAGGTTATTCTTTTAAGAGGTTCCGAAAGTGAGCCATACGCCTCACTCCCCCCCTCACCCCCCCCCCCTTTTGGGACCTCGGAGACCTGCAGAGGAGACAAAGGAATATTATTTGTGATACAGGCCTTTTTAGCGGAGCAACGCGATGGTAATAATTTTGAACAAAATTTAATACAATCTACTTCTTCAGCATTCATTCTCAAACTGTTGCTGGATGTCACTTGTATTAGGACAATCAGTTAGTTATTTCTCTAGGGCCAAAGACCGATAGGACCGATGTCATAGATTTCCATGTCTCTCGTTTCATTGCAATTTGCTTTAGGTCTTCATTGTTTCTGATATCGATAGTGAAACGTTCTCTTGTAATAGTTCTACGTAAAGTTTCTTTTGGTCTTCCTCGTTTTCTCTTTCCTTTTGGTGACCACATCAAAGCTTGACAGGGGAGTCTTTCAGTATCCATTCGTAGTGCGTGTCCGATGTAATTCCAGCGACGCTTTCTAATATAGGCCTAGGTGGATACATATTCTTGTTTTGATTCTTGTCTGACAACTGTGTTTTATTTGAAGTCTGACCAACGTATGTTCTGTAGCTTTCTAAGACATTTAATTTCAAAGGTGTTTAGTCTTTGCTCTAATTTTGATGTTGCTTTCCAAATTTCGCATCCATATGTTAATGTTGGAATTATGCAGGAGTTGAAGATTTTGAGTTTTGTGTTATTTCGTAGTGTTTTTGAATGCCATATAATTGATAGTTTATTGAATGAGTTAACAGCCAGTGCAATACAGTGTGATATCTCTGTTGATGAATCTCCTGTTGTTGATAACTTGCTGCCAAGGAATGTGAAGTTGTTGACTTTTTCAAGAGTGTTGCTGTTTAGCTTAATGTCCGTTGGTTTGTTGATAAGATCAAATATTTTTGTTTTGGATGTGTTGATTTCAAGCCCAAGTTGTGCAGAGAATAGTTGAAGGCTGTTTGTTTTTTCTTGTGCATCTTCATGAGTTGAGCTAAGCAACGCTAGGTCATCTGCGAAGTTGAGATCTCCCAGACTTTTATTTCTGAGCCACTTGATACCACGATCTTTATCGGCTGTACAATTTCGCATGACCCAATCCATTGCAATACTAAATAACATCTGTGACATGACACATCCTTGCTTCACTCCTGCATTTACTGGAAACCATTCAGAATTTCCTGCTTCTGTTCTTACACAGCATCGTGAGTTGTCATAAAATGCTTTTACAATGTTCACATATTTCTGTTGGAAGCCATATATTTCAAGAATGTTCCAGAGTGAAGGTCTATGTATACTATCAAAGACCTTTTGAAAGTCAACAAAGTTTATAATCAGCTGTGATTGATGTTCTACTGATTCTTCTATTATTGTCCTGAGTGTAAATATTTGGTCAACACATGACCTGTTTGGTCTAAAACCTGCCTGTTCTTCTCTTAATCTTTTGTCTATTGATATTTTAATTCTTTCCAGTACCATACTACAGAACACTTTTTCTGGTATTGAGAGTAATGTGATGCCCCTCTAGTTGTTGCAATGGGCTATGCCACCTTTTTGGGGGAGTTTGAAAATAATCCCATCTTTCGATTGTGCTGGTGGTGATTCTTTCAGCCATATTTCATTAACCAGTTGTAATAAGTACAATGGACAATGGTACTACTCAATTTCCAGCAGGGTGGAGTCTAGAAACGGGAAATGCGTTGTGTCGACCTTTTATTAGCATTAATGGCCCGAAACATCAATCCCATCTTCAGTGGAAATTAGTAAGATATAACAATCACGTGCTGCCGAGGTCCGAAACTGGAGCAAAGAATAGTACCACTTTGACACATGTCGAAAGAGACAACTAAGGAGCTTTTTAGGAGTAGTATTAACTCCTCATCCCACAGAGAATTAAAGTAATCAGAAGAAATGCAGAAGTCTGAAGTATCATTCTGAAAGTATCATATATCACAGCCAAGCTGTAAACCGCGCCACAAAGCATGCCGTCTCTGGATTACATCCTGCTAATCTACAGGACTCAGAAAACGAGCTCGAAAGAAGATATATTTCAATATACAATAAAAATGTATGCTTAATTATAAAGAAAGCGTATGACCTTTTTTAAAGGGTAAGGGGGTTGTGTAAAGGGGGCAGGGTTGTGAGTAGAGCGATGGATAAGTGTGTGAGGGAGAGAGATTCTTCTCTTCTATTCATTATTTATGTGTTTATTGTCTATCTCCTAATATTAATATGTCCAATGCAAGTTTTTGAATATTATAATTGATGGATATAACAGGATTTGGTAAAAGGCTATTTCACTAACTCTCCATCAATCAACTTATACAGTATAACTACTTTAGTAAGATTGTATTACTTTACAACATTTCTACAGTGGTTGTCTCCTTTAGTCGTTGTTTTAATTGTTGATGTTATGGTCTGTGGTTCATTTTCTTCTTTATCCGTATAGTGTTTCCAAATCTGGAATTTCTGTTGATGTTATAATTGCTTCTTCTGAGGACAGCTGATTTTAGTAAGATCCTTCGTCAATTTTTCTTGTCCAACAACCGGTAGGCCCAATAACACTCAGGAGCTCGTAGATAAAAAATTGTACTAACTGGAGAAAACAGTAAACAAAATTAACGAACCACTGACTTACATAATGCCTAACTCCAGAAGAAAGGCAGTTACAAAACTCATCGTTTGACAATGTGACACAACGCTGAGGCATTATATCGTATCCAGCTGATTACACTGTTATCTTATCACGTGATCAATTTGACGAACAGTGACAGAAGATAGGCTTTGTCATTATATAATATCAAAAATAAAAGTGATCTACTTCACAAATGCCGTTCAATGAGCTCCTTGTGATATGCTTCATAAATGACATTCGAGGGCCATGACGACGGTATCAGAATTGTGTTGTTACATTTCTCTATTGCCTATTGTGTATGACCGCCCATCACAGGCAATGATGACGACAGTATCAGACTTGTGTTGTTATCTATTTCTGGTGTGTGCGGAGATGATTGAAAAGTCAAATTGTGACAGAGAATCCTTTACTATGTTTGGGAAATGTATGGTCAGAGTTGAAACACATCTGTGATTGTCTTATGTCCTGTCATATAGCATCGCCTTTTTGTTCATCTAAAATCCGATGCTGCTCATGGAGATTCGAGTATTTCCCTTGGTGTTGCTGCACTATATTTGTCGATTCTGGACCACAGATTCACTTGATGTAACGCCGATGTTGGTCTTCAAAACACATGGAGAGAATGCATGAAGGGTTTCTTCTGGCCATGTGTCAGTGGTTTTCTAGTTAGTTCTTACGCAACCCACAAAAATAAAGACTTGCTCATACCTTCTTAACTCATTTTACAATCTCTTGATTTTAATTGGTCACTAATTATACTCTATGTCAATGAAGAGCCAATAAAAAACAGTGGAATTGTCAAATGAATCATGAAAAAAATCTGGGTTTACCATTGATTAGTAGTCTTATAATGATGACAGTGTTGGCTTACCATGCATCAGGTGTAACTCAATCAACGTGCTCCGAAAATAGGGTATCATTTGCCATCAATAGGTGGAGATTTTTCAACAATCTATGCCCTGTAAAATTGACTTTGTACCAGGCCATGCGGGTGTTGAGGGTAATGAGCGAGTAGATACGTTGGTGAGCACTACCACAGTGGCTATAGGTCAATCTGACATATTTACTGCGCTAAGTGACCTCGTCTGCTCAACCGTTCCTCACAAGTGTGAATCATGGTCATCCTCAAGACTGCGTCAGATTGTTGTAAAGATCAGAACACGTACGTACAGAGAAATATAACAGATATACGAACAGACTGATAACTTAGCATCGAACTAGAACTGTCAGCCTGGATGGATTTATTGAGACGGAAAGCACCTATGTTAAGACTTACCCAATGTAAGATGATGTTAACCTGCAGTCATAACATATAACATAACATATAACATAACATATAACATAACATATAACATCAGATTTTTATTTTAGAAAAGCCTGTAAATACTGGTTTGACAATATTCGGAATCAGCAAAGATATAAAAATAGACGATCAACCACAAAGATATAAAAATAGACGGTCAACCACAAAGATATAAAAATAGACGATCAACCAACTCCCATTTCCCATAACGGTTCTGCCAACATAAAAATCATCAATAAACAAAGTGGAAAACTATGTTTTTTCAACATAAACTCCTACTTCCACCTGAAACTCTCATTGTTTCACCATAATAATATCTTATTACTACTATCTGCTCAATAACTCATTCACAGCTACAAGACATATTTCTGTTACTTCCAAAAGATAACATTACGGTTGTCAGTATTATTTGTTACCACACTTGTCTCCAAACGATTAGGATGATGATGAATAGCAGAAACAGACTCCAACTTGCAGTCTGTCATTTAGTCAAATTAAGACTGGTCAAACAGCCAGAAGTAAACTGGGCGTGTTTACTGGTTGATCAGGTGCAAGTCTTCCCACTGTCTTACAACGGTTTCTGGAGCGTGGGATTCTACACAGATGATGAGGTCTGGATGCGCAGTACCCATAGTTTGTTAGTGCAGTGAAATATATTATTGTGTGTTTGTTTTATGTGTGTTTGTGTGTGTCTGTAATGTAGTGTAGAAGATCGAAGTATAGATATAGATAGATGCATACATAGCTGGATGGATGGATGGATGGATGGATGGATGGATGGATGGATGGATGGATAGATGGATGGATGGATGGATGAATGGATGGATGGATGGATGAATAGAAAAAAGATAGAATGGATGGTATAATGGATGGCTGAAACAGTAGATTGATTAATAGATGGAATAGTGAATTATAGAATGAATGATATAATGGATGGAGGGAAGGGTAAATTGATGAATAGGTGAAACGATAAAAGAATTAATGTATAGATGGATAGACAGACGGACGGATGGGTCGGTGGATGGATGGATATATGGATGAATTGATGGGTGGATATATGTATGATTTGAATGGTAGACGAATGAATGAATAGCTGGAATGATTGGTTGGATAGATGAATGAATGGATGGATGGGTGGATAGATAAAAAGATAGAAGGACGGGTGAAAATATGAAAGAATTTATGAAAGATTGCATTAATGAATCAAAGAATGAATAGAAGAATGGGTATATGGATATATGAATGGATGGATATTCATTATGCCCATTTTTTTCTGTAAAGACTAGAGTAAATTGGTCTATTTTCGAATCTGTCAGGTCTGTGAGCTAATATATAGTTAGACCAGCATTTTCTCCGAATTGAACACCTATATGCATTAGTAATTGACCGCCTTTACTTTCCCCAGAAGATCCGGTACAAATTTGTATGTTTTATTAAAGCTAAGAGACATTGCAGGTTTACAAATATTTTACAGGCGAATTTCAGAAATGAAACTTAGAACACCAGAGTAAGAAATCAGTGCACTACCACTACTGCTAGCATTATACTTTCTTCTGTTTGTTCTACAATTTTTGTTCCTAGATGCAACGCTGTGAAATAGTTTACGTTATGTGCAACAAAACGGTGTGACATAGTTTACAATATCTGCAGCAAAACGGTGTGCCATAGTTTACTATATCTGCACTAGAGCGGTGTGCCATAGTTTAAGATATCTGCACCAGATCGGTGTGACATACGGGCGCCCAACAACATGGTTGTCCGAGCACCACACGTGCTCACAACACACTGGCCCACAATACACTTACCAACAGCACATTGACCCACAATATATTGGCCCACATTACTCATGTCCACAACAAACGGGCCCAGAACAACACGATGGTCCGAGGAATACAAAGGCTCACAATGTCATGGTATTCCAAGCAGCAAACCGGCTCACAACACACTGGACAATAACACACTTGCCCGCAATAAACTGGGGAAAAACATAGTGGGCCACAATACACGGGCACACAACACACTGACCCACAGCACACTTTTGCTCAACAATACACTGGTCCACAACACATGGACCCACAACATACTGGAACAGTCCACACTGGCCCACAATACACGGGCCCACAACACACCTGGCCATCACCACACTGGCCCACAACATGGGCGCCTTAACACAAATACCACATCACCACACCGACGCCAACAGTAAAAATAACCACAGAAAATCTCGCAGTGCACCATTATATCTGGGTGTGAGTTGTTAGTTGATGTTTCACAAAACTTACAAGAGCTGCACCCACAATTTTTAACCCTATCATGAAATCAGAGATTTGTCCGCCCTTGGAAAAAAGTCATGTCTCTGTAACAAGTAATTTTAGTTGTCACGTGATACGTTCCGCTTAATGTAAAAATAATAAATCTATCTAGAAAAATCTGCGGATATCCGAAACAAAACATATTCTATATTATACATTTCTAGGTTTTTATAATTAAATTTTATATAGGCCTATGCCCAGTTGTGTGGGTTTTTTGTCTTTATTAGACAGCAGGTAAGTCCTTCAACAACTAAAGGACATCTTTACAACATAAACAACATCTACAGTTTAGGAAACATCATATTAGAATAGCAACATGAAATTTTAGAACACTAAACCAGTCAGGAAAGCTAGAAAATGTAATATTAGAGGCAGAGGCATTAGATGTAGATATTCTAGGAGTAGAAGAGACGAGAAGGAAAGATGCTGGGTACACATGAAAAGGAAATTTTAGTTTTATACATTCAGGAGGAGATTATCATGAACGAGGGGTAGGAATACTGATCAGGAAAGAAATAGAAAAATATATCAGCGGGTACTGGACATATAATGACAGAATGATGATGCTAAAGATCAAAGCAAAACCGTTTGATCTGGCCATTATACAAACATATGCACCAACTACAGATTACACTGAAGAAGAAATAGAACAGTACTATGAAGATCTACAACAACTACTCAAACCAGCAAAATCAACAGACATTTTAATAGTAATGGGAGACATGAATGCAAAAATAGGGAAAGGAAGACATAAGAACATTGTAGGGCAATTCGGACTAGGGACAAGAAATGACAGAGGAGAAAGACTTATACAGTTCTGTGAGGAGAACAATATGATAATATGTAATACATTCTTTGAGTATGAAAATAGAAGATTATATACATGGAAAAGCCCTGGAGACAGAAAGAGGAACCAAATAGATTACATTATGATCAACAATAGATTTAGAAATAATGTCAAAAACATCAAGACATACCCAGGTGCAGATATCAACTCTGACCATAATCCAGTGATGTGCAAAATAAATGTCAAACTTAAAAAGATAGTAAATAGAGGAGTCCAAGAACCACAGATAGACGCATCAGCACTAAAACAACCAGACATACAACATAAATACCTTGTAGATGTAAGGAATAGATATGAACATCTAATGATAGAGTGCATGGAACAATACAGAAGGGAAAATCCAGAGGAGAAAATAGACAATAAATGGGACAGCCTAAGGAAAAGTATTCAAACATCAAATGAAAATTTACCAATAAGAAATACCAAGAACAAACAAACATGGATGACAGATGAAATATTAGAGAAAATGACAGAAAGAAAGAAGGCTAAAAATTCGCCAAAATATTCAATTATAGACAAGGAGATACGTAACATGTGCAGAACAGCGAAAAAACAATGGCTAGAAACAAAATGCAGTGAAATAGAGGAGATGTCCATACAATAGAAGACAAAATTAATGCATAAGGAGATAAGGCTGATCACAAATAAGAAAAATCATATAAATGGGGGTGGCTGCATTAAAGATAAAATTGGTAAAATAATATTTGATAAAACAGAATCACTCACAAGATGGGCAGATTATGTAACAGAATTATTTGACGACCAACGGAACAAAAAACTAACAATACACAACAATGATGGACCAGCAATACTGAAATCAGATGTAGAACATGCAATAAATTCAATAAAATGTGGAAAGGCTCCAGGCTCTGACAACATAACAGCAGACATAATAAAAACTCTAAATGAGTTTGGTGTAGATACTATCACAGAAATTTGCAATGACATATACGAAACAGGCCATATACCTAAAGACCTAACATCATCAATATTCATACCACTACCTAAGAAGCCCAGGGCTGTGGGCTGTACAGAATATAGAACAATAAGTCTAATGAGCCATCTAACTAAAATACTTCTCACGATAATACATGAAAGAATTAAGAACAAGATAGACATGGAGGTCGGTGAAGAACAATTCGGTTTTAGGAAAAACAAAGGAACCAGAGAAGCTATACTGAGTATCCGGCTAGTGATAGATAAATATATAGAAGTCCAAAAAAGTATCTATATTTGCTTCATAGACTACAGCAAGGCCTTTGGCAGAGTCCAACATGAAAAATTAATTAAATGTCTTCAAGAAATAGACATAGATAGAAAAGACATCAGACTGATTAGAAATATATATTGGGAACAAACTGCATCAATAAGGTGTGAAAACAGCTACTCTCCATACATAGAAATAATAAATAACCCAAATATCGGAGGATGACCGCCAAAAAGGAAGTGCCGCAGTAACCATACAAATAGAGGTAAATGCAAATAAAGTAAATAGGTTACTATAACAATATAAAATAATAAAATATAGAAAATAACAATAAATAAAAGGAACAAACACAACAGTCTCTCGTGGGAGAGATCCATTTTGTTTATATTTGTTATGGTCTTTTGTTCTTAACTGTTTTTGTTGTCTTTAAAGGTCCCAATTGGACCGACACGTTGACTGTTGTGTTTGTTCCTTTTATTTATTGTTATTTTCTATATTTTATTATTTTATATTGATATAGTAACCTATTTACTTTATTTGCAATTACCCATACATAGAAATAAGAAGAGGGGTAAGACAAGGATGCATTTTATCACCAAGCCTATTTAATATCTACTCAGAAAATATCTTTAAAAATATAGAAGAAATGCCAGGACTCAAGAAAAATTGGAAAATAATAAACAATATTAGATATGCAGATGACACTGTTCTTTTGGCAGAAAGTGAACATGAACTACAAAGACTAATAGATCAAGTCAATAAATCAAGTAATGAATATGGACTGGATATAAATATTAAAAAAAACAAAAACCATGATAATCAGCAAAGACACAGAAGAACAGGAGGTAAACATAAAAATACAGGGAGAGAAACTACAACAAGTAGAACAGTATCAATATCTTGGACACATAGTCACAAGTGATGGCAGATGTGAAACAGAAGTTAAAAGGAGAATAGGAATGGCTAAAAGTACCTTCAATGACATGAGGAAATTATTAATATCTAAACAAATTACAAACAAGTTAAAAATGAGAATTATAAAATGCTACATCTATTCCATATTAATGTATGGCTCAGAAACGTGGACACTAAATAAACAATTAGAAGACAAAATTGATGCCTTTGAGATGTGGGTATATAGAAGAATAGGGAGAACATCATGGAAAGAGAAGAAAACAAATAAAGAAGTGCTAAAGACACTTAATATGAAGAAAGAACTACTAAGAGAAATAAAGATCAGGCAAATAAAATACTTTGGACACATTAAAAGACATGACACCTTATTGAAGACCTTACTTGAGGGTAAAGTCAAAGGGAAGCGAGCAAGAGGCAGGCAGAGATACAAGTGGGAGAGTAATATCACACGATGGACAGGTTACAGTCTAGCAGAGTGCATCACCAAGACAAATGACAGGAGATGTTGGAGATACGTTGCAGCCAACCTTCGTTGCGGAGACGACATTTGATGATGATGAAGTCCTTCAGCAAAATAGTCTTTCGCGTTGATCCCAAACAGCCTCAATAATATATACTGGTCTGACTGTTTCCGTGATTTTCATTGGCTGCAGACACAAATTTGACGCTATCCATATTAAGTGAGACTGCTGTGAAACTATTTAACAATAATCGTCTTATTGTTCATACCGTGTGGTGTTGCTTATGGTGTCCTTCCACAGCCTTGTATTTTGTGTACTGTCAATACTTTCCGATACGGAAAGCAATAATAGTACACTACAGTAACAGTACCAGCAGTAACGTTACAGTAAAGCTACAGTAGCACCAATATGTTACAGTGACGTTAAAGTACCAGCAGTAACGTTACAGTAGCAGTAATAAGTTACAGTACAGCAACAGTGCCAACAGTAACGTGATAGTAAAGTTACAGTATCAGTAATAGCGTTACAGTAAAGTTACAGTAGCAGTAATAATGTTACAGTAGCAGAAATTACGCTGCAGTAAAGTTACAGTACCAGCAGTAACCTTGTAGTAACGTTACAGTAGCAGCAGTAACCTTGCAGTAACATTACAGTAGCAGCAGTAACCTTGCAGTAACGTTACAGTATCAGCAGTAACGGTAATAGAGTGTCGATACACAACGCTAACAAATTCTCGCCCATGTGTTATCCCTCTACCTTCCTGTCCATCCATATCTTTATCCAGTCATCCACATCTCTATTCAACCATCCATATTTGTATCCATCCATATCTTTATCCTTCCATTCATATTTCTATCCGGCCAACCATACCTCTATCCATCCATCCATATCTCTATCCAACCATATATCTATCCATCCATAGCTATATCTGGCCCCTCATATCTCTACCCATGCATCCATATCTCTATCCGTCCATCCATAGATCCATCCACCATATCTTTATCCATCCACCCATCCATATATCTATCTATCCATTCATCCATATATCTCTCTGTCCATGCATATCTTTATCCGACCCCTCATATCTCTATGTATCCATCCATATCTCTTTATCCATTAATTTTATTGGTGTCGCACGGAAATCCGTAGCATTGGATAGTTAAAAATGTAAACATTGTGTACTAAAAGTTGATCCGTAGTTTTACCCTTCATCCATCCACTAATCCATCCAATCATCGATGTATTGATCCATCTCTTCATCCATCCACTAATCCATCCAATCATCGATGTATTGATCCATCTCTTCATCCATCCACTAATCCATCCAATCATCGATGTATTGATCCATCTCTTCATCCATCCACTAATCCATCCAATCATTGATGTATTGATCCATCTCTTCATCCATCCACTAATCCATCCAATCATCGATGTATTGATCCATCTCTTCATCTATCCACTGATCCATCCATTCATCGATGTATCCACCCGTCAATCATTCCTTCCGCCTACCTTTCCCCACCCCCAATACAGATTTGTCTATACAAAGTACGCAAACACTACATGAATTTAATATCCCATTTTTCAGCAAATGTTTTTAATTCAAATAGTTTCATCGAAGTTTTAAAAAAAACCCACAATTGTGTTGACGTGGATTTTGGTCAAACTGCCCCTTCCCCTTATCAACAACTGTCAAACGTTTTAAGACTCCACCCCCCCCCCCCTTTTTTTCCAGTTGTAGACGTAGTTTATGAACATCTACTATGTAGATATGTAGACTATTCTGGAGAAGGGGATGAAGGACTTGTAGTTGGTCTAAAATAAAAACATGTTTAATAAAGCAAGGCGTTGGTCATGGGTGGAACCACATTATGTCAAATTATCTATCATCATTTTCGCTGCTTGTCAAAAACACACGTAATTGTGTTGTTGTGTTTAATATTATAACCGTAGGTAGGGGACTTGGTAAAGGTAAGGGGCTTATCTAAAGGTAAGGGCTTAAGTACAGGTAGGAGATTAGGTGAAAATATGGAGCTTAGGTAAAAGTAAAGGTCTTAGGTAATGGTTAGAGGCTTAATTAAAGATAAGGGGCTTTTGGTAAATGTGAGGGGCTTAGTAAAATTTAAATGAAGGTAGGGGCTTATGAACAAGTAAGGGTTTTTAAAAAGGTAAGGGCTTTAAGTAAAAGTAGGGAAGCTTAGGTAGAGGAAATGTGCTTAAGTAAAGGTTAGGAGCTTAAGAAAAGGTAAGAGGCTTAGGTACAGGTAAGGAGCTCAAGTGATTGTGAAATGCTTAGATAAAGGTAAGGGGTTTATCTAAAAAAACGAGTCTTGGGGAAAAGATGAGGGTTTAAGTAATGCTTGGGTAAAGTTGAATGATTGACCAAGCATCACGTTAACAATGTTTTGTTAATTTTTTACTGCCCTCCCACTTTTCAGCACTCCTTAGACGTAGATGATTGACTTCTTACACCATATGCATTCCTTCTCCCTCAACGAAGCGGCACGCCGTTTGCCGAAAGTACCACTCATAAGCACGTACCGCCTAGCGTTACGCGAAATTCGCCATGGATCTCCAAAAAATTCACTTTATAAAAAAAAGGTGACACCAGCAGGATTCGAACCCACAACCTCTTGAGCACAAATAGAACGGCTTACTCACTACGACATGCCATTTCAGCAATTGTCATGAAATCAAGATCCCTCTCCTTACTTAACTATGTCAAAAATTCCCCCTTCCCTAATAAAAAATGTAATAGAAATAAATACATATTTTCTTTACATTTTTAGAAAAAAACTTTCTCATTTAAACAATTTAATGTTTGAATAAAAAACACTATATTGTTAACTTGTATCTTTAACTTAAACTTTTGTAACACCCTCTTTTACCCCATGTCAACAATTGTCAAACTTTTTCAGAGTCTGCCCCCCCCCCCTTGACTTCTGACGTAATTTATCGACAATGGGTAAAGGCAATATGAGATATAAATCAGAGTCATAGAACACGGTTTACCATTAGTATTCAACTGTCTAGTCAATGTGTGACATAGCACACGGTTTACCAATAGTGTTCAGCTGTCTAGTCAGTTGTTTACAAGAAACCATCTAACTAGCGTCGCCTACCGTACTTCTTCAGCAGCGATGAAAAAAATTCCTCGACCTTCCCATAGCATGAGCCCTGGTACTCTATATCCTATTATCCTAGTGGCTGAATGAACCAAGAGAATAATTCTTATTTCAACCAGGAATAGAGGGGATTCGAATTCCTGGTCTGCTGGCGAATGACTGAACATTATAGTGCCGCAGCTCCCTAATTTATGACCATATATATTATTGTCTTCCACTGCCGAGTTTCTATAGGGGGAAGAGAAGACTGTTTCTGAATTTAAGTAGAGGGAAGACTGTTTCTGAATTTAATAGGAGGAAGACTGTTTCTGAATTTAAGTAGAGGGAAGACTGTTTCTGAATTTATGTAGAGGGAAGACTGTTTCTGAATTTAAGTAGAGGGAAGACTGTTTCTGAATTTAAGTAGAGGGAAGACTGTTTCTGAATTTATGTAGAGGGAAGACTGTTTCTGAATTTAATAGGAGGAAGACTGTTTCTGAATTTACGTAGGGGAAAACTGTTTCTCAATTCATTGTTTATATTTGAATCTGTGTTCGTTTGTTTTTCTACCTTCCAGAAATAAGTGGTTGGTTATTAGCTTCAGCTCAACTGCTGAACACCACTTTCCTGACAGGGGTGGCCATAACGATCTAATTCTGGACAATTGCTAATGGGATGGGTAGGGCAACCAGATATGCAGTCGTAAATTCCCGACGGGGGCAGGGGGAGGGCTTTTGAATTATGCAGGCAAACATATTTGCTTGATTCTGGGATCCCCTAAGGAATTGTCACGTCCTACAACATTTGCTTTTCAGACGATCCATATGCCCTTCTGTTCATAGCCGGGGCACCACTTACACATTGACATTTAGGACCATGTTCAGGAGCGTATCTGCCTCACCCTGCTTGATGTGCAATTCTGGATTCTTTAAATATTGCACCCCCAGTAGAAATTTAATTGCACAGATGAAATGTTCTAATAAGAGGAGAATTTCCATAAGAGGAAAACCTACATAGTGACATGTCATCCACTGAGTTCACTGTTGCATAATAGTTGATCTGATATGCCAATAGTGACCTTCCATTTGTCAAACTGCCACAAATTTCCATTCTCTTGGCCACATCCTTCTATTAGTAGGACCATTATCCTGCTATAACAGAGATCAGGTGGGAGTTTGAGAATGAACGGAGTAATATTTTCTTTAAATATATATATATATATAAGATATGAGATTGCATACAGCTCCAGTCACTTCTCTCCTTCTGTCTTACTGAATAGAACGACCCGACAAAGTCTGCAAATACACACATCCGGGTTTCACTGTCAAGAATAATTTTATACTCATGGCGTCATTTCTGGGAAATTGCAAAATATCAGCGATGCCTCTACAAAAACTGTAGTTTGACAGTGGCTGTGAAATATCGAAATTAAAACAAAAACTGTAGTTTGACATTGGCTGTAAAATGTAATAATTGCTAAAAAAAACTGTAGTTTGACATTGGCTGTAAAATGTAATAATTGCTAAAAAAAACTGTAGTTTGACATTGGCTGTAAAATGTAATAATTGCTACAAAAACTGGCAACTTGGGACATCCCTAAAATTAACATGCCGGGAATCGACATCACGCCGCCAGGGTGAAAGCCAGTATTCTAACCGCTACACCATATGGGAAGATTCTACAGATAGTCAACTTCACACTCAATAACCTTAATCCTATATTACACCTTGTAGTTGTTGTTTTTTTTTACAACATACCATTCCGACATCTTCGTCATTTGTGTGTTCACAATTTATTTCCTTTTATCGTCTGATATTTTTTTTTTGATGGGTCCATGCAATATTTAAGATGATACATAATTTATATGATATTCTGTATGTAGTTACATAATTTCTATGATATTCTGCATGTAGTTACATAATTTATATGATATTCTGTATGTAGTTACATAATTTCTATGATATTCTGCATGTAGTTACATAATTTATATGATATTCTGTATGTAGTTAATATGAAAAAACATTTTGTTTCCCAACACATTGTGTTTAAAAAACACGTCTTTATACATTTTTACAAGGTAGGTCCCATATTTTTCTTGTTGAGTTTCACTTTAGTTAGTTTTCTAAAATGAAATATTCAATATTGATACCACTTTAGTTTTTTTATGCATTCAATTTTTGTAAAAACATACTCCTTTCCCTCCAAGAATCACATTAAAAGAGTATCATACAAACATTAATATACAACTTCACCTATTTTATTTACATTATTTTTGATTTATCATTATTATACCTGAACCTAATAAACTGGAAACATTCCGTCAACATATTTTTATTAATGGAAAACAGTCAATGTTATGAGTCCTGGCAACACAAATAGGAGACTTGAACTGAATCATAATTATTTTTTTTTAAATATCATCATTATGTGCCATCTACGCATTGAAGTTTGGCTACAACAAAGCTCTTTTTGTCTTTTGCCTTGGTGGTGCACTCTGATAGATAGTATGCTGTCTATCTCGAAAAGTTTCCCTCTCCACTTGTATCCCTGCTGTTTACTCATCTATTTTTCTGAGCCATACATTAATGTAGAACAGAAGTAGAATTGTATATGTCTAATATTTAGTTTCTGTGTGTTTTGTTTACTTGCTAATATTATCCCCAAGTCATTGAAAATACATTTAGTCATTCATATTCTCATTTTAACTTTGGTTTTACATGTGTCATCATTTGTGATTATGTGTCCGAAATATTGGTAATGTTCTTTTGCAGTATTTCTCAGTGTATTTTTTTTATATTTAGTGTTTGTTCATCTGATTTTACAGATAATCATGGTTTTTCTTTCCTAATTGTTAACTTCTAGTACATGCTATCTGTTTGATTTGTTTAATTGATCTATTAGTCTCTTTAGCTCTTAACAACTTCATATCAAGAGGTCTTTGTCATCTACATTTCTTATATTGTTGTTTTTTTAAATCTATAATGCCATTATCAATAAATTTTTAAAGATGTTACCAAAGCTCTAGATTAACATAATAGCAAAATTTCACAATTTATGTCAGAATTACTCATATGTTTGACATTAACTGCTAAATATCCGAATTATTGTAAGTGACAGTATACTTGTGACAAAACAAATATTTAAGCTATTACTAAGACTATGTTTTATGATCGAGAAAATACTTTCTTAAATACTTTCATATCTGTCGACATGACGTCACACTGACAATGTGCAATAACAAATGAGTGTAGAAATATGCACTTTCAGAATATATGCAAGTTGGTAACGAGAAATATGAGTGTAGAAACATGCACTTTCAGAATATATACAAGTTGGTAACGAGAAATATGAGTGTAGAAACATGCACTTTGAGAATGTGTGCAAAGTTGGTAACGAACAATCATCATCATCAGGTGCCATGCCGGCAGGCGTAGGCGGTCATGGCTCTCCACAGCTCTCTGTCCACAGTTTGATATGATGAACAATGTGAGTGTAGAAACATGCACTTTTAGAATATGTGCAAGTTGGTAGCGAACAATACCTAGTCTAAGAACAAAACCCTGTTATATCATCCAATCATAAAGTCACGTTGACAAACAACGAATCGTGTTGTGCTGGACAGATCTAGACGACCAAAGCCCGACTACATTGACTTTGGCTCCATCCTGGTACTGACACTCAAACAATATTATGCACAGAACAAGAGCATGTGGGAGATAACAAGTCACAGTATAGGATTGGCATACTCTTCACGCCTGTCACAGGCTTCATGAGCCAAAAGAGAGAGTAATAACAGCAAAATAAGTTTTACACTTAATTGACCATGATAGATTCACTTGTCTAAATGTTGACTACTTGGCAATAACAATTCAATTGCCCTATATTTTGTCTATAAATGAATATTGTTGACTTTTATTATATCTTTGTCAATGTGTGTACATTTGGGTTTTTTCCGCAGACACAGTCACACGAGTTTGTCAAAATGTAACTTGTTCACTCAGAGGTGATGCTACAAGGGTGAGTCTTCGAACTTGTCAGTTACGCATGTGGTTGCATCTGTGGGTCTCACCAATGGCTCACTAGACATACCATCCATGCAACAGAAAACCTTAGTGGATGACATGCCGTTATATTGAGGTTATCTTCTTATAGAAGCTTCATGGCACGTCATCTATACAATTATGATTTTGTTTTGTTGTTGAAATGTTTTACATATTTGCCTGAATATATATGTATGCACCCTCTGTGGTTGGAAGGGAGCCAGAGATGTACTGTGCAGCACTGAGGAGGAGGAAACTGACATCACTGTTTTTCCTATGGCTGAGGCCCATCATAGAGGCACAGTGACTCAGGACGTGACAATCCTTTTGACTTGAACATTTGGTTGCATGCCTGGGGCAATAGAGAAGTTCGGCATAACCAGTAGTCAACTGGTGGCGGGGAATGAGCACAGTGAACCCTATCTTGGCTACAGTGGCTAGGAGCAGTGCATAAGTTTAAACCTACCTTCCTGGAGGTGTGATAGTTATTCTCTGGCTCTGTCCCGGGGTGGGCCGAAAATCCACAGACTTTCCAGCAATATAATGCCATCTAATGGCATTAGGTCAAAGGGAAGGAGCCCATGGACCGCTGGATCAGCAACCAACCAACCAACCAACCAACCAACCAACCAACCAACCAACCAACCAACCAACCAACCAACTTGTCAGTTATCGCCTGATATGATAAATGTTGTTTACCACTAGGCTCTTGTTAACTTAGTCTCTCTAGCTTCTCCGTGAGTTCATGACCGTCTCCAGTGTATAAGACCTGTTCACAGAATATGTAAACATTACCTGAAATGCCTATTTTGATTATTTCCGTACTTTTCATTAGTTGGCTTGAATAATTTTTACATCCGACTCCAAATATATAAATAGTGACCAACGAACATCATGACAATAATAAAAAACGTAACGAATAAAATTCAAATTAATTCTGGACAGAGGTCTTCTACTGCTAACTGTCTTGAGGTGTTAGGGTTTTCAAAAGCAAGTATTATAACAATGTTTCTCAAAGGTGGTACTGACGCCTCTGGTGAGTTCTTTGGCAATACCGTGATGGGGGAGGGGTGGTGAGTTGTAGACTGTTATAGAATATTGCCATTAGTTTCAAATGAAGTCAAACAAGAGAGTGAGTTTCAAATGAAGTCAAACAAGAGAGTGAGTTTCAAATGAAGTCAAACACGAGAGTGAGTTTCAAATGAAGTCAAACACGAGAGTGAGTTTCAAATGAAGTCAAACAAGAGAGTGAGTTTCAAATGAAGTCAAACACGAGAGTGAGTTTCAAATGAAGTCAAACAAGAGAGTGAGTTTCAAATGAAGTCAAACACGAGAGTGAGTTTCAAATTAAGTCAAACAAGAGAGTGAGTTTCAAATGAAGTCAAACACGAGAGTGAGTTCGGGGAATTGAAGTACACTTTTCTCCATTTCAATCCACATCCTCACGGGCAAGCCAAGTTACATTCATGGACCGCATGTAGGTATCAGGGGAGGAAGCTCAATCAGTTTATACATTTTGTCTACGAAATGTGATGAACACCACGTGGCAAGATACACCACATGGCAAGATACACCGCACGGCAAGATACACCGCATGGCAAGATACACCACATGGTAAGACACACCATATGACTAGATACACCACATGACAAGATACGCCACATCGCAAGATACGCCACATCGCAAGATACACCAATTAAAACAAGTAGATGAATTCAAATATATGGGCAGCACATTGAGATATGACAACAAACAAGAAGCAGAAATAAACACAAGATGTAATACGGCCTGTCAGATCATTGGTCAATTAACACCTTTACTAAGAAACAAAGATATTACACTAGAAACAAAGAAAGCGCTTTTCAACACCATTTTCTTACCAACATTGTGTTATCAGTGTCAAACTTGGACATTAGATTCTAGAACAATACATAAGATTAACACCACTGAAATGAAATGTGTGAGACGTATGATTGGAGTTAGCTTGAGAGACAAAATCAGGAATGAAGCACTAAGGAAACAATTAGGGATCATACCAACAATAGAATACATACATAAAAACAACAAGTGAAATATACGGCCACATAACCAGACAGAAAGAGCAAAGTATTATCCAAAAAACACTTAACAAACGATATGAAAACAGGAGACCTATTGGACGCCCTCGTAAAAGGTGGATAGATAGTGTATTAGAGACACTCGGAAATATAACAGCAGAGGAGGCAAATAGAAGGGCAAAAGACCGTACACTCACTCTCCCCTCAACACCGAAAGGTACATGAGGACAGAAAGAAGAAGAAGCAAGATACACCACATGACAAGATACACCACATGACAAGATACACCACATGACAAGATACACCACATGACAAGATACACCACATGACAAGATACACCACATGACAAGATACACCACATGACAAGATACACCACATGACAAGATACACCACATGACAAGATACACCACATGACAAGATACACCACATGACAAGATACACCACATGACAAGATACACCACATGACAAGATACACCACATGACAAGATACACCACATGACAAGATACACCACATGACAAGATACACCACATGACAAGATACACCACATGACAAGATACACCACATGACAAGATACACCACATGACAAGATACACCACATGACAAGAAATGCCACATGACAAGATACGATTCAATACGCAATCGGGGTGCAAAGGGAACGCATTGCTCTAGGCGGACCCAGGGTTAGCAGATAACCAAGATCCCAAATGTACCTCCACGTGGTGCACCCTGGAAACAGAAATACAGCAGCTCGTGCTGATTCTGGCCAAATCTTTTGGGGATCGTGTCCGAGAATGTGGAGGTAGCAGATGGAAAGAGATTTGACTGCACAAGAGACAGACAATATCTCCGACACCACCAGCATCACCACATATAGCAACACTGTCGACATACAGTGAAGCTAGTCAGTCCAGTCCGAACATTGGAGGGGCGGCCAATGTAAAATGCACGTAAAGGTAAATGCATGGCGAGAGACAAATATGGTTCACACAGAGTACAATGAAACAATGAAAGGGCAAACAGCGCTAGAGGGCAGCGCGAACTGCAAATAGAAAGTGAAAAGTCCCTAGGAAAGGGAACTACAAGCTCCGTCAGCTCGAGACGGGCTTCTAGTTACCAGAGTTCCTAACAGGCAGAGACCCAGACCCATCCATCGGCGTTTGGTAAAGCAAAAGACCTAACCCAACTCTAATGTCGAGCCTTCCTAAACCGGAAATATGCTTGCAAAGAGAAAGGGTTCTGTACCCGATGGGTGTAGGCAAGAAAGGGACAACGATGGCAGTCCTGGCCCAACTCTACTGTCAAGGTTTCCTATACCGGAAGTAACTTGCAGAGAGAAAGGGTTCTGTACTCGATTCGCTCAGGCACAAAAGGGACAACGATTTAGCCCTGGCCCAACTCTACTGTCAGGTTTTCCTACACCGGAAATACACTTGAAGAGAGAAAGGGTTCAGTACCTGATGGGCTCAGGCGCTATTGGGACAAGGACGCTCAGCTCGAGAACGCCTTGCTCTCAAACGCGTGGTGTGAGACTCGAACTTGGACAAGGGGTACACGATGTCGGTGAATGACACCTCGGCTAAGAGGGCGAAAGAGCCAGGGTCCAACTCCTCTGTTGAGTTCTTCCCCTTAAGGAACCAGGCTCACGGATGAGAAACGGTTCAGTACCCAATGGGCACAGGCACAGCACGTCCAATTACACGAGACAAGTTCATAGACAGTGGAACACCTCGTTTGAGTCAGACTAAGAGCAAGAAAATAGTCTGGGCGAAGAGTCTCCACTACGCGTGCCTGGAGACAGATATAGAGGCTGTCACAGGCTAAGGGTAGCCCACCCGAATTGTCAAGGCATGCCGAAATCGGATGTGCTAGGCCTACAAGGCGCGTAACGGTGGCACAACGTAATCACGCTCCCGGCGGAAATCGCACGGATATCCGTGATGGTTACAATGGAGCGAACGAAAAACAAAACAAACAAACAAACCACATATAGCAACACTGTCGACATACAGTGAAGCTAGTCAGTCCAGTCCGAACATTGGAGGGGCGGCCAATGTAAAATGCACGTAAAGGTAAATGCATGGCGAGAGACAAATATGGTTCACACAGAGTACAATGAAACAATGAAAGGGCAAACAGCGCTAGAGGGCAGCGCGAACTGCAAATAGAAAGTGAAAAGTCCCTAGGAAAGGGAACTACAAGCTCCGTCAGCTCGAGACGGGCTTCTAGTTACCAGAGTTCCTAACAGGCAGAGACCCAGACCCATCCATCGGCGTTTGGTAAAGCAAAAGACCTAACCCAACTCTAATGTCGAGCCTTCCTAAACCGGAAATATGCTTGCAAAGAGAAAGGGTTCTGTACCCGATGGGTGTAGGCAAGAAAGGGACAACGATGGCAGTCCTGGCCCAACTCTACTGTCAAGGTTTCCTATACCGGAAGTAACTTGCAGAGAGAAAGGGTTCTGTACTCGATTCGCTCAGGCACAAAAGGGACAACGATTTAGCCCTGGCCCAACTCTACTGTCAGGTTTTCCTACACCGGAAATACACTTGAAGAGAGAAAGGGTTCAGTACCTGATGGGCTCAGGCGCTATTGGGACAAGGACGCTCAGCTCGAGAACGCCTTGCTCTCAAACGCGTGGTGTGAGACTCGAACTTGGACAAGGGGTACACGATGTCGGTGAATGACACCTCGGCTAAGAGGGCGAAAGAGCCAGGGTCCAACTCCTCTGTTGAGTTCTTCCCCTTAAGGAACCAGGCTCACGGATGAGAAACGGTTCAGTACCCAATGGGCACAGGCACAGCACGTCCAATTACACGAGACAAGTTCATAGACAGTGGAACACCTCGTTTGAGTCAGACTAAGAGCAAGAAAATAGTCTGGGCGAAGAGTCTCCACTACGCGTGCCTGGAGACAGATATAGAGGCTGTCACAGGCTAAGGGTAGCCCACCCGAATTGTCAAGGCATGCCGAAATCGGATGTGCTAGGCCTACAAGGCGCGTAACGGTGGCACAACGTAATCACGCTCCCGGCGGAAATCGCACGGATATCCGTGATGGTTACAATGGAGCGAACGAAAAAAAACAAACAAATACGCAATCAACCAAAAATACTTTTCTATGGTGAGATGAAGAAGGGTATGTGCTCTCAAGGTGAACAAATCAAGTGTTACAAGATCTCACTGAAAGCTTTTAACATAAACAATGATACATGGGAAGATGCAGCATGAAACAATGATACATGGGAAGATGCAGCATGAAACAATGATACATGGGAAGATGCAGCATGAAACAATGATACATGGGAAGATGCAGCATGAAACAATGATACATGGGAAGATGCAGCATGAAACAGAGCTACATGGCGCTCTGCAATAACAAAAAATCAATGCACAACATTGTGTGAAAAAAAAGTAGAAATGCGGCAGCTCAGTAATGGAGACTAGCTTGAAAGTTAAGGGAGATCAAACAACATTAAACATGAGCATCCAATGCCCAGTTTGAACAGGGAACTTTACTGTCACCACAGAGCTTATCAGCCAGTTAAGAACTCATAAACAGGGTCGCGCCTCAAACTCAATTTCAAGAAGTGGGTGTAAAAAATTGTCATTGTCATCAAGTGATGGGTGTACAAAAGTTAAATAGGAGCATATTTTGTTTGTTTGGTATCCAACATTAACTTGCTCATGACTTAGACATAGGTAGAATGATATGTAACCATCTATGTACATCCATGACTTAGACATAGGTAGAACGATATGTAACCATCTACGTACATCCATGACTTAGACATAGGTAGAGCGATATGTAACCATCTATGTACATCCATAACTTGAACATAGGTAGAACGATATGTAACCATCTATGTACATCCATGACTTAGACATAGGTAGAACGATATGTTACCATCTATCTACATCCATGACTTAGACATAGGTACAACTATATGTTACCATCTATGTACATCCATGACTTAGACATAGATAGAACGATATGTAACCATCTATGTACATCCATGACTTAGACATAGATAGAACGATATGTAACCATCTATGTACATCCATAACTTGGACATAGGAATATGGATATGTAACCATCTGCATAGGGGATGCCAAATAATATTCAGATATTTTTCGACAATTTATGACACCCTCCTCCTCCACTTGTCAATAATTGTCAATTATTCGGAGACCTGTCTTAGTAATTATGTAAATAATAATGCAGATCCCCTACTCCACTAAAACCCTAAAAAAAAGTTGGCAGATAAGGAGAAACAAACTACGTAATTTTTTTTCTAGATAATAATTTCAATTCAGGAAATTTAATTGGTGTATAAATTAATATTGTTGACGTCAACATTTATCCAACCCCATTTCTGTTCTGAAAATTGTGAACCATTTTCAGACATCCACTCTTAAATTTTGACACCATTTATGGCCAACCCCATATCCTATTCAGAACGTAAGAGATATATCTTAATTTATTTATGTAGTTATTTATTTATAAACAATATTTACGTTTAGTAAGTTTTTATTGCTTTCTAAACTGCCTGGAATTTAATCCGGTAGTTTGGCTGTCCGAGTCGCGTGTGTACCCTTCCGCCACAGAGCTATGTCCAGAATGATATATTTTATCGTAACTATGGTTGTACCGAGAGAGTTCCATTATTGTAAAAAATAGTATATTCTCGTAACTATGGATGAGTACAGGGATACGTGTAAAAGGGTAAGCATACGTACTTGCCTGGCGGTTGCATCAGTTCATCTACAGAGCAGACCTATATGATCACATCAAGACACATTCACTTATCGTGACTAACACGACTGATCATTGGTCGCTTTTCATATCATTATGTCACAAACCAATGAGAAATATGGAAAAATTGTGTCTGCCAAGACTGGTGACACTACTTGGAAATTGTGTGAATTCTAGACTATTTGAAAACTGTGAATTTTAGACTCTATTTGGAAACTATGTGAATTCTAGATCATATCCGCCGAGATGTTATATCATACTTACAGTATGCATCGTATTTTTTCCCAAGTTCGACTCTGAAACTCCTGTGAAATAGCAAGACGTACTTCGGATAACGGAATGAATTATGGCATGGTTGACAGCTTGACTGCGATACCTGCGCAGATTTACTCGACAATATGACGCGGATCTGTAAGAAAGTACTAACAAACTCGCCCCATTCCTTCATTGTCTTCTCTTACCTTATGCGTTGTATATCAAAGTGTTGCTATTTATTGCTTCATATTCGAGGGGCCGACAATACAGGTGAGCTGAACATCTATTACGGTACCTGTTTGTTATACTTTAGCACTTTCTCATAATGTAATTGTTATATGTTATGTTCAAACCTCTTGGTCTAAATACACTTCATTCGTATATGTAAGTATATTTTTTAATCACCAGTCTATTTTTCCTATGATGTTTTGTTTTGTATTCATCTTCATAATTTTTATTATTGAAAAATTGTAGTTAATATTTTTTTTAGAAATATGTTATTGTATGGAAACATAGTCTCAGTAATCTTGTTTGTGCGTTTCGATATTGTTATGTTGTCCTTTTTTGCGCAATGATAATAAAAAAGAAATTCTTATCGTTTTTTCGCATGATATTTGCACAATACAGAGCGTTTGGTCGAGACGTCGGTTTAGTCTCTCGTTGGTTTACGACCATGTAAAACTATTTTACTCCGTGCTTTTTATTTACTTTTTCGTTGAAAATTGGTCGGGGGAGGGGAAAAAACTTTGTTTTTTAATGTTTCATAGTATCAGATAATTTGTTTTAATGTGGCATACTTCCAGGTAGTTTGTTTTAATGTGGCAGAGTTCCAGGTAGTTTGTTTTAATGTGGCAGAGTTCCAGGTAGTTTATTTTAATGTGGCATAGTTCCAGGTAGTTTGTTTTAATGTGGCAGAGTTCCAGGTAGTTTCTTTTAATGTGGCAGAGTTCCAGGTAGTTTATTTTAATGTGGCATAGTTCCAGGTAGTTTGTTTTAATGTGGCATAGTTCCAGGTAGTTTGTTTTAATGTGGCAGAGTTCCAGGTAGTTTATTTTAATGTGGCATAGTTCCAGGTAGTTTGTTTTAATGTGGCATAGTTCCAGGTAGTGTGTTTTAATGTGGCATAGTTCCAGGAAGTTTGTTTTAATGTGGCAGAGTTCCAGGTAGTTTATTTTAATGTGACATAGTTCCAAGTAGTTTGTTTTAATCTCATGGAGTTCCCACAATACTATGCCACGAGATGACAGTTTTTTATTCCTGCTTGCCAAGAAGAAAGTAACGTTCGGTGCTTCAGAGTTTTCTAAACGGAATATCTGATTTATTTTATGAATTTGATAAATTAAAACACGGTTTAACCAATCAGAGACTATAACACGGCATTGTGACTCGTCTAGGAAACCGACAATGTAGAACTAAAACGCTCAGAACTAGACGACAAGGAGTCAAATAAAAACAAAATTATATGACGCGCACAAAAAAAGACGTGTAAAAAGATGTCTTCTTCTCCCTGATGCTACAAGGCATAAATGGGTATAAAGCGAAAAGAAAGACAAAACTCCCACCATAAAGTGTTTTCTCATTTGAGAGGGGGGGGGCAATATTTATAGTATTTTTAGACAAACTTGTTCAAGAGAAACGGTTGAAAAGAAGGATTTGGACCACTGGATTCATTTTTGACACACCTGTTATAAAAGTGGATAGTAGTCCCTACTGTCATCCATGAACGTTGGATCAGCAACTATCCAGTGCACCCATCATGTAAGATAAGGGAGAGTAATGCAGTACGTTTTATAACTACTAGTGCGAAGATTATGTCCCTTATCCTAAATACGAATGTTTAGAGTTGGATAGTAATAGAAAAATGTTCCTGCCTTCAAGATTTAATAAATGGAACAATCTATTTAGAACAAAGGGCATGAGACCATGGACTACTGGATCTGCAACCAACTAACCATCCTTGACGATAGAACTGTTCCAATGTGATGAGTATGTTCTTTACCGTAATTGTTAGAAACTATTCTAATACAATGTGTATGTTCTTTATCGTAACTAATAGCAACAGTTCTAAAGCGATGATTATGTTCTTTGACGTGACTGATAGAAACTGATCTAGTACAATACTACGCTTATCGTCTAGATCTGGGGTTGGCAAATACGGTATTTCAAGTCATTTCTTTCTGACGCGCCAGGCAGCTGGGTGGTTGCTTGGTGATGAACAATTCTTCAGTTCATTGATAAGTTAGGCAGGTCCCATGGCAGCAGCCTTCCGTCGGGATGAAGATAACTGTTCATGCACTAAGCCGCAGGAACTATTAAGTGGGATGACTAGCTACTTTTCTTGCTGTCTTTACCTCCCCTGACTCATGCGTAAGGTACTCATTTACAGCTGAGTCGACTGGAGGAGTGGTCGTGTCAAGCGAGAAATCACAACCCCGATGCCTTATTTTTTGTCCGGCTAACGCACTTCTCATTGATAAGACCTGCAATTATTTTACATACCATTGGTTGAGCCACAGATATTTTACACGCTTTTAGTGAGACACGTTGCCATTCCACATGTCATTAGTTAGATCCGAGACGCTCTGCGTGTAATTAGTGAGGCCCGCAGGTTATTCTACATTCGATTCTAATGTGCTTAAAATATTATTTTGGTCACATTGCACATGAAAAAAGCTCGACCTGGCCGCCGACCCAAAATGTTGTCCAGCTCTAATTTATACCAGAACCTTCATATATTGTGGGAGTGAATCAGGCAATTACAACACGATTGCTTCAAAGTTAAATACAGAAGCCAAAATCCTGGTGTACTAGATCGGAAATTTTGGATATTCTTCTTCAGCGATCAATCTCAACTCCTGCTGGGTGTCTCTTGTAGCAGGACAATGTTCTACTAACTTTCCAGCAGGATGTAGTTCAGAGAATGGAAATGCGTTGTGTCACATTTTTTTGCGCCAAAGCCCGGCATATCCATCTTCGGCTGATGTTTGGATATGGTATGAGTACATCTACATTTGCTCTTGGAAACCAGGACCAGATTCTATGCGCCATTAATATGTCCAATTGCATGGTTAGTACAATACGAACAATCGGCATTCGAAGCACATGCCAATTAAAACCACATGCTAATTAAAACCACATTCTAATTTAAACCACATTCTAATTTAAACCACATTCTAATTTAAACCACATTCTAATTTAAACCACATGCTAATTCGACTAATTTGGATTCGCGAGGCAAACACTTTCAACTCTGCTACCGACACTCTGTTATGTGCCATGAAAAATAGTGTCAGCGTGCTTACTGCTAGAAAATGGTCGATAACTCAGATTATACGCCGGTGCATTATCCAGTTTCTCTATAGAGTAGCTTCCCTTGTATTTTCATCCTCATCAGTTTCTTATCCGTAACAAAGGTTGGCTACAACAGACCTCCAGAATCCTATGTCTCTTGTTTTGGTGCGCACTCTGCTAGACTATAACCTGTCCATCTTGTGATGGTACTCTCACAGTTGTATCTCTCCCTACCTCGTGCTCGCTTCCCTTCGACTTTACCCTCAAGTAAGGTTTTCAACAAGGTTTTATGTCCTTTAATGTGTCCAATATATTTTATTTGCCGGAACTTTATTTTCCTTAACAATTCTTTCTTCATATTAAGTGTTGCTAGAACATCTTCATTTGTTTTCTCTTTTTTCATGATGTTCTCCATATTCTTCTATATATCCACATCTCAAAGGCGTGAATTCCTTCCTCTAATTGTTTGTTTAGTGTCCATGTTTCTGAGCCATACATTAATATAGAATAGATGCAACATTTTATCATTCTCATTTTTAACTTGTTTGTGATTTGTTTAGATGTCAATATTTTCCTCATGTCATTGAAAGTACTTTTAGCCATTCCTATTCTCATTTTCACTTTTTTTTCACATCTGCCGTCATTTGTGACTATGTGTCCAAGATATTGATAATGTTTTACTTGTAGTTTCTCCTCATGTATGTTTATGTTTAACTCTTGTTCTTCTGTGTCTTTGCTGATTATCATGGTTTTTGGACCGACCGCAAAAACGATGGACCACCGAAATATATGAAATGACAAAGTCCACAATATACTCAGCACACAAGTGAGCCGTCTCCAGAAAACTCTTCTACCCCTGACGCTAAAAGGCAACAAAGTGTTTTAGCGAATAGATATATATTAAATGGACTGGGTGTTAAAATACATCCTTGTCTTACCCCTATTCTTATTTATATGTATGATGAGTAGCTTCTTTCACGCAATTACTGATGCAGTCTGTTCCCAATATATGTATTTCTAATAAGTCTGATAGCTTTTCCATCTATGCCTATTTCTTGAAGACATTTGATTAATTATTTTCATGTTAAACTGTGTCAAAGCCCTTGCTGTTGCATATATTCTATATATTTATCTATCACTAGTCATATACTAAGTATAGTTTCTCTGGTGTATTTGTTTCTCCTAAAACCGAATTGTTCTTCACCGACCTCAATGTTTATCTTGTTTTTAATGTTTTAATGCATTATCCTGAGTAGTATTTTAGTTATGATTCAATAAACTTATTGTTCTATATTCTGTACAGTCAATAGCCTTGGGCTTCTTAGTAAAGTAGAAAGAAAATAAACCCATAGCATTTATTATTGCAGAAGGGGTGTGAGATGTTAGGGATCTCACATTTCAGAGGCTCTGCAAATGAGAGCGATAGCCGTCTCCTCTCCCTCGCATTCTTTACTTCCCGGATTAATCCGGTACCCATTAAAGGCTGGGTCGACCCGGGAGCCGTGGCTATCTGAAAAACATTTCCGTCTCAACTGGGGAATCAACCCGGCACCACTCATATGCGAAGCCAGTGCGCTAACCACTGGGCTTCTTAGATAGTGGTATGAATATTCAAGATGTCAAGTCTTTATGTACGTGGCATGTTTCATATATGTATTTGCAAAGTTCCGTGATAGTTTGCACATCAAATTCATTTAGAGTTTTTATTATATCTGCTGTTATATTGTCGGAGCCTACCACCTTTCCACATTTTATTGATTTTATTGCATTTTCTACTTCTGCTTTCAGTATTGCTGGTTCATCGTTGTTGTGTATATTGTAGGCGTTTTGTTCAGTTGGTCGTCAAAAAGTTCTGTCACATAATCTGTCCATCTTGTAAGTACTTCTGTTTTATGAAAGATAATTTTTCCCGTTTTTATCTTTAATGCTGCCATCACGTTTATAGTTTTTTTCTTATTTGTGATCTGCCGTATCATTTTATTATGAGTTATTTTTGTTTTCTGTTTACTGACATATTTTCTGTTTACTGACATATTTTCTGTTTACTGACATATTTTCTGTTTACTGACATAATTTCTGTTTCTCTGAAATTTGTTTCTAACCATTGTTTTTCGCTGTTCTGCACATGTTACGTATCTCATTGTTTATAATTGAATATTGTGTGGTATTTTTGAATTTCTTTCTTTCTGATATGATTCATGATCGACCACGCATCGCGGCTTTGGCACTTGATTGATTGAACCAAAGTTGACCTCCGTTCCTTGTTTGAAAGATACGTGCTTCACCACAAAAATAGATTTTAGTCACATACAAATAAAACAAATTATCACAACAAAAACATATGTAAATGTATCTATCTATCTATCTATATATCTATCTATCTATCTATCTATCATCTATCTATCTATCTATCTGTACACTGTGGCCCTTGTTTGCCTTGAGGTATCAGGGGTGGAAGAGTTCTCTGGAGATGGCCTTCTTGTGTATTGTTTGTAAGCTTGTTCCTGTGGTTTCTTTGATTTATGTAATCCATCTTTTACATGGTCTGCTTCTGGCTTTATAGCGTGATGTCTATGTGTCATGGCCATTTGTGGCATGCTATCTAGTGGTAGTCTGAAAGCGTGTGAAAACCAATTGATTTGTTGTCTTTTGATGTGTTCCATTACTGGTATTGTTTTGGTTATCTGTCTGTTATCGTTTCTAATTCTATCTCTTAATGGCACTCCGAGTATTCTTCGTAAACATGCCAAATCTGATGTCACTATTTTTCTTCTGTCTTATGCTGTCATTATCCAGGTACGGCACTGGTAGCACAGTGATGGAACAATAATAGTCTTGTATAATGCAACTTTAGTGCCTATGCTTACATTTATGTTCTAAAAAATACGTGTCTTCTGTCCTTGGATCTGGTATGTTTTGTTACATCTATTTTGTATCTCTTTACTGTTTTTCCCTTCACTCGATATAATGCTTCCTAAGTGAACTCATTTACCTGTTTAAGACGTTTATTATCGAGCAAAATGTGTATATGTAAATGGATTTCCATAATCGTTCATCGTTTCATGAAATTCTACCTATTCTACTGTACATGCACACCTTAAAGGTATTCATTCTGTCTAGCAAAATATCGTTCATTTTTTCAGATTATCAAAATGATTCGACACAGGTGAATAATTTCTCAACCGTTTTACAATCGAAAAGTAAGATTTCTGTAAAAATGTATAACAATAGCATACTCACCTCGAGAACCGCTTAAGGTGAGTGTTCTCGCTACTGACTCAGTGACATGTGTTCTCATTTACCCATGATGCAATTATATGTGTACATCTTAAACGCGTGTGTTGAATGTGTTTTATCTATATTGATACTACATCCTCATTTGGGTGGGGTGGGGGGGTCTTCGCAGAAGGTGTGAATCAGGTAAATTGAAGACAGGTTATCACACAGGTTTTTCTTTCAGGGCATCAATCAGGTTCTCATTTCAGGTAATAAATTAGGTTCTCAATTTCAGGTCATCAATAAGGTCCTCGTTTCAGGTCATGAATCATGTTCTCATTTCAGGGCATCAATAAGGTCCTCTGTTCATGTAATAAATCATGTACTCATTTCAGAGCATCAATAAGGTCCTCGTGTCAGGTCATAAATCATGTTCTCATTTCAGGCCATGAATCATGTTCTCATTTCAGGTCATGAATCATGTTCTCATTTCAGGTCATGAATCATGTTCTCATTTCAGAGCATCTGTCAGGGGAACATATTGAATTTGTTGTGCTATATCAAATATAATATATGATCTATGACGATGATTGATGTGACTTTCAAGACAAGTCCTAGCCATAAAAGGTCTTCCAGCATCCACAAGGCATCACATACCCATTTGTATCATCGTGTCCTGTTGTATTGCTTCTTAGACTGTAGCTCTTGAACTTAATGATATAACTTTCTCATTTGTCTTTACACCATTGCCTGATCTTTCCGTTTCATGTAACACGGTGTATGGCATCCTGTTCTCAAGATTCCGTATCAATGCCTGTATCATTCATTTCAAGTTTGCACAAGTTTTTGTACCGAAGTATAGGTTGACTCTGAGAATAGATGTAGTACTTTTAATCATTTTCATTTTGCAGTTTGCTTGTAATTGATTTTTTTATGTCTGTGATAGTACTATTATAGAACATGTACATATCGTAAGTCTTGATCAGGAACCAGCTTAACGGCACTGCGGGCACTATACTGATTGGCTCTTTAGCCCATCATACAGGCAAAGGTGTATAACAACAGTGTGCCAGTCAGTTGTTGTAAAATGAACAGAGATATGCACATTTGTTACTAATATTCATCAACAAATCAAACTAACAACGAGACACAGCGGCAGACGACGTTTCGACTAAAAAACCCTTCTATAAAATAAAAATACTTTGTAGTTTCCAATAATCCAACATTCTTCTATTTCCGACGGCCATAATTCAACACATCCAATTCTGCATATCATGTTGTGTCAATGTAACCATCTTCAGGACGAGGTACTCTTCCCCCATATACAAACCTCCTTATCGCCTCTTTCGACATGCATGATAGATAACAATACTACTGTATAACCCTGGCTAGAAACGAGTTATCTCCTCATGAAAATACACTAACAAAATGTACAAACAAAATGCAATCTAGCATTTTCCACGATAGTCAGCCTCAGAAATATGCTACATTGATCGCCGTAAACTATTTTATTTCTTTCCCTGATACACTATAACCATATCGACCAGTGCCGCTAATTATTTCCCACTTGCACGCGCACTGTAGTGTGCTCAAAATTACCAATGCATACCGTGATACACATTATGCACGCCATCTTCTAATAACTAAAAATATCACTTACGGACTATTGTCTAGATATCCTTAATCTGTGTATTCAATATTGGTTGTGTTATCAAGAATTCACTAACACTGTATTTCAGTTTTTCTAGTTTGTGTTATGAATTCGTGAAATGGATTCTTAGTATGTAATTTATTATAAAAATACAGCCTACGTTTGTGTGAAGTTTTTTAGCATAGCCGAGTTTCATAGCGTGGCTGTAACCACGACGATTTTGTCATTTTTGAAGTTGAATATTGGTTTTCTGCTTAATGTTAACTGAAGATATGTTAATGTTATGTGTAAGGATTAACAGATTATATTAGTGATTATGATTATAATGTGGTGATGATGATGGTGACGACGATGATGTTACATGATAAAATGATAAAACTCGGAGAAATTACGAGTGTTTCACTTATTCATAATGCAAGGTGGTCGAGTGTCACATTCAAGTTCAGGTTGGTGATTCTCTAGAACTCGTCTTCTTGTGAAAGATTTTCAGAGCTTTTGCAAGTCCCAGATGGCTTATTTCACTCAACTTGGATTTGGAGTACAATGCCACGAGATAAACAATCTTCTACTCTGGAGGGAATTTTTCTGAGACCTTCTCGCAATCTCATGAAAACTATGGATAAAAGTAGTTCATTACCTATCAGCAGTCAAGGTATTTCAACCAGCAGGTTTCAGGGCAGTTAAGATCGCGATTTGAAGTGCTCAACCTCACCCCAACCTTATTAACTGCTGCTTACGATTTGCATGACAGATGGTGCTGTTATTATGCCTTGCCCATCTTACGAAACCCTGTAGCACACCAGCAGTTGGCAAGTCATTATTCAGATCCATAACCACTTAATCTAACAGACTAAGACATGCAGATACTGATCATATAATCGCTTTATAGACCTTGTAACTGCATAACTTAGACGCACACAACTTATACATTTGAATCCCTCTATAACGTATACGTTTATAACACATTTTCTTATTTACTATTTTTCAAAATCCCCAATTATATTTATTCTTTATGTTGACATTGTGTATAGTGAATTTATTACTAAATAAATCTTGTGTCGGTCCAGGCAAGTTGTTATACTGGGATTTGACTATATATTAGTACCTTTGAGGCCAAAGAATGCACATCAATCGGTATCATTTCATTCCATATTGAGCGACTCGTTGTAAGTTGTTCTTGTGTATTACTTTTACCCAATATTGAGCTGTCACTGTTGATTGTTCTGCACAGAGCTTCTTCTTGCGAGACCTACTTGTCCTTTCCCTGATGCTTCTCACATAATGGTCTGTTTAGGAAGCCTGCATTCATACCTTATATATTATACCTGTAGAAAATCTCATCTCTTCAGAAAAACTTCATTTATTTCATAAATGAAATATCCATATTTCACTGTGGTTGTAAAACGTTTATCCATCTTCTCAACGTATGCTATTTTTAGATGATTGTGAATCTATTCCAACGACTGTCATTGGTCGTGTCGCGTGCAGTTACATCGATAAAAGTGTGAGTGAATATTTTTTAGTGATACAAGAACTGTACAACACACTGCAGGTTTTGTCAGCACACTAGACGTCGCCCTGTGTTGTGTGAGTTGTCTTTCTAAATATAGATGTGACGCTTAATTCAGAACGACTTCATAGATATTTTCAAAGTAGAACTGCAACGTTCAAGTTCCCTTTTTTATATATAATATTTGAAAGTACAATCCTACAAAAATATTCTTGCATGTTTCTGCAATCTTATTTAATTATATTTTTTTTAAATCATGGATTTATGGAGAGAAGGGCGTGTCATGCTATTTTTATGGCTAAAAGGGCGTGTCTGGTCACACGGATGTCAGAATAAGTAATTTGTTGTCAACAAAGTAACTGTGTAATCTATTTGTACACGCAAACTATAGTGTCTGTCAGGCAAATGTCATTTCTTCCTCTACCTTGATCGCTCTTAAACTATTAGAAAGGGAAGTCCGGAGAACTACTTTTTCGTCTGCGTTCGTTCTCAAACTCCATCAAATTAACAGGATGTTAGCCAAGGGAACGGAATGCGTAGCGTCATGGTTTACAACTTGGCTGCGATATCTGCGACTTTCGATCTGATACACCCGACATCAGCGTAGTCCGTAGAATGAAATCCACAGTGTTTCTTGGTTTCTTCTTCTTCTGTAAATAATTAATGCGTATTAAATCCAATATTTCTGATGTATAGAGGGGTTGTGTTTTAGGTCAATGTGGGTCCTCCACAATATTGATTTGCAAAGACGTTCATGTCGGCCAGATAGTCGTTCTGTGACCAGCAAACCTGGGACAGTCCTATAGTATATGTTATGTTGTTTGTTTTGTTGCTCAGCAGATACAGGCCCCAGAGATGATGATGCTGATTCGGTGAAACAGTTCTTCTAGCTTGCAGAACTAGGTTCTTTGTCGAAATATCGTGCCTTGTTAGTTTTGAATCATGAATCAACACATCCGATTTCAGTATAAAATTGTGTGAGTCATTTTAATGTTTTATGGAAACTAGAATGAGAATCATTCTTAGCCTCTTCTTACAACATGCATGGCGTGTTACTGTGATACTGTCACATGCGTGGTGTATTACTGTGCTACTACCATAAAATCTGTACTACTATAAGATCCACACTACATTTTATCCGTATTTCAGATCCTAAAATATACATGGACTCTGTCATTAAAAAAGTCCAACAATCGATCATCTGTGAGACTGATGTAAAATTGTACAATGATACTTACGTAAAACCGATAATATGTACTCATTGCATCAAAACTGAAATCCAGCAGGCACACCTCTGCCACATAAACGCCAATAGTGCCGTGCTTACTGGGTTTTTTAAATTTTTTATATGAAGTCTTGATAAAGGCTGTTTAGTAAATCGTCGATTTGTGTGTTTTTCGGTAATTAACAAAACTTCTTTTACCCTGTTCTATACTTACGTCAAATACAAAGTCGATCAGCTGTGCAATGAATTAACAGACTATCAGACTATAGGGTGAGGGTATGAAAAATTACTAATAATATTATACAAGACAGTTTTGTGATAGTGTCATTAATCTTACTGTTTTTACTGTTTGTTCGCTGTTTTGTGTGTGTGTGTGTGTGTGTGTGTGTGTGTGTATGTTCTTGACAAGGATATTAAAGTTGTATTTCTTATACCCTATAGTCTGTATGTTCTTGACAAGGATATTAAAGTTGTATTTCTTATACCCTATAGTCTGTATGTTCTTGACAAGGATATTAAAGTTGTATTTCTTATACCCTATAGTCTGTATGTTCTTGACAAGGATATTAAAGTTGTATTTTTTATACCCTATAGTATGTATGTTCTTGACAAGGATATTAAAGTTGTATTTCTTATACCCTATAGTCTGTATGTTCTTGACAAGGATATTAAAGTTGTATTTCTTATACCCTATAGTCTGTATGTTCTTGACAGGGATATTAAAGTTGTATTTCTTATACCCTATAGTCTGTATGTTCTTGACAAGGATATTAAAGTTGTATTTCTTATACCCTATAGTCTGTATGTTCTTGACAAGGATATTAAAGTTGTATTTCTTATACCCTATAGTCTGATAGTCTGTGTGTTCATTGTAAAGCTGATCAACCGCTTGTTTTACGTCAGTACAATCATTTTAAAAATGAAGGCTCAATGTTCTATACTCTTCAGAGGGATGTCCATAATAGTTTGACAGTTGTTGACAAGAGCAGTGGGGGTTTACAAAAGTTGAAGGCAATAATATTGTTTTTATGCACCGCTTAAATTGTTTGGATTTGAAACATTTTTATAAAAGGTGTGAAACAAATCATGTAGTTTCTGCGTACTTTCACTGCTATCAAAATATTATGGAAGATGGAATAAGTTGTTTTTGAAATAATTAAATAATAAAGCATGTATGTTTCTGAATTCTGCACTGTCTTTGACGGCGGGGGGGGGGGGGGGTATAAATTGACATAATATTGTGGAAGTAGCTATGGACAGCCATTAATCTATCTATCTATCTATCTATCTAATCTATCTAAATATCTATCTATCTATCTGTCTATCTATCTATCTATCTATCTATCTATCTATCTATGTTCCATCAGCTCCGAATGCGATGCATGTGGTAGAAACTAGAGCTGTCCAGTTCGAGCGATGTTCTGAACGTCATGTACCCCACCTTTCTTTAATATATGTGTTTATTGACGCTTTATGTCACTTGTTCAATATCAATTGGTGCATGCTATTGAGATTTAGTCTCTTTGATGGCTGTTCTTTTGGTCCACTTTTTTTTCATTTTGTTATTTGTATCAATTTCTATGCTTGAAGTGTCAGTTTGTTTTCATTCATGCTAAGTACATGTCCGATATACGTTCATAGCTTTCTTCTTATTGTTGTAGAAATATATTGCTGTTTCGTGTCTTCGCTTACTGGATGGTTTCTTCTTCTTCAGCGTTCATTCTCAAACTCCCACTGGATATCTCTTGTAGCAGATCCATGGTCCTATTAGATTTCCAGGAGGATGTAGTCTAGAGAATGGAAATGCGTTGTGTCGCCGTTTTATTTGCGACAATGGCCCGACACATCCGTCTTCAGCGGTACTGGATGGTTTGACTTGACTTATTCCAAACAAATATTTAAGAGTTTCCTTTAAGTCATTTATTGTATGGGAATTTGTTCATATTATTTTAGTATTTTGGATACTTTCCATCTTTCGCATTCATATGTTAATACAGATATTACAATGAAGTTGAATAGTCGTAGTTTAGTATATTTACTTTTTGTATTTTGATTTCCAGATGTTTTGTAGGTGGTTGAACGCACTTCATGCACATTCGATTCTGGTGGTAATCTCTTTTGTTGTATCTCCATCTTGTTTTATTTTAAGCTACAACATAGCCTCGTAATCACAACACTATCGTATTTAAGAATACAATAGCAGTTATTTTTTTATAGTGATTACTTTCCTTTTGAAGTGTCATTTTGTCCTTTATCTAATAGAGAGGCAATCATATCAAATGTATGACTGATAAATATATATATGTATATATATATATATATATCTTCCGATGTCAATGCGATGTCATTGGGAAACAGAATGACAGAATAATATTACACAAACTGACGAAGTAAAGAATAGTACTACTGCATATTCAATATTTTCGTGTTACGATTGTATTGTCTATTGTCTTTCCCCAGGTGGTTTGTGATCCACTCGTGCCGTTAAGCGTAGGGGTGATTGGAGCTCGAGCTTGCGTTCTAAAGCTAGATGTGTGGCCTTGGCTGTGCTATGACCGTGTCTGTACAGTATGTCGCTGACGTTTTCAATCCATCTTTTCCGTGGTTTTCCTCTGGCTTTGTACACTGATCTCATTTGGTTATATGCTTGTACTGGCAGCTTTTCGTGATTCATTCTCATAATGTGGTAAAACCACTTGATCGGTACTCTCTCTATGTAATCTGTACAATATATTATACCTATTCTTTCCCTGATGTATTCATTTCGCAATCTATCAAGCCTGGTGACCCCGGCAGCTTTCCTCAAGCATTTCATCTCACATGTCACTATCTTTCTGTAATGTGAAGATGAGAGAGACCAGGTTTGGCACTGGTAACACAGTGTTGGTAGGAATATACTGTAGATCATTTGTCTCTTAACTTCCATCTCGATCTTGGGGTGAAGAAGTAGTGGTGATAGTTTGTACATACGACATACATCCACTGGACACGATTGTATGTCCAGTGGAAACTAAACTGAAAATAGCTTAACTAAAATATTCAAATGAACGGAGACTTGCCGAGTGCTACTAGTCCGAAAAGCGCATTCCATTGAGTATAACGTTTCTGTTTCTAATGTGTTTCAATGTGGCTTTTCCTATCTATCTATAAACCCAAAACCCGACAGTGTAGTAGGAGCACAACATTCGATGCTTCAACAAAGAGTTCTTCGGCGAATTTCTATCGTCAACAATGTGGTCGAGTGAGAAACTATATTGTCTTGACCATTCCTTGATTTTGTATGTCCATTTTTGTATTTGTCTTCCTCTACTTCGTCTACCCACGACGGTTTCCTGTAGTATTGTTTTTGACAGAGAATTATGACGCCATGCATCTTCAAATCATCTAAGTTTTCATCGCTTCACTATTGAAAGCAATGTTTCTTGTGGACCTGTATACATGTCTATTTTATTTCTTAGGTACACATTTCTCTAATGATCTCTATAGAAGATGCTTACAACTAATCTGTAACATTTGAATTCGAGGACCTGTAACCGTCTCTCGGTGTCCGCTGAGTGTTCACTTCTCACAACAATACACCACAACACAATGACTTACAACGCTGTGAGTGTTCACTTCTCACAACAATACACCACAACACAATGACTTACAACGCTGTGAGTGTTCACTTCTCACAACAATACACCACAACACAATGACTTACAACGCTGTGAGTGTTCACTTCTCACAACAATACACCACAACACAATGACTTACAACGCTGTGAGTGTTCACTTCTCACAACAATACACCACAACACAGTGACTTACAACGCTGTGAGTGTTCACTTCTCACAACAATACACCACAACACAATGACTTACAACGCTGTGAGTGTTCACTTCTCACAACAATACACCACAACACAATGACTTACAACGCTGTGAGTGTTCACTTCTCACAACAATACACCACAACACAATGACTTACAACGCTGTGAGTGTTCACTTCTCACAACAATACACCACAACACAATGACTTACAACGTTTAATTTTCACTGTAACACTGATGTTGGTTCTCCAAATTGCATTTAGCCTTGACATAGGAGTTAAAGCCTCTTCAGCCTTATCTTTAATTCTACGTTGCATTTTCGATCGCTGCATATGTTCGATCCGAGGAATGTGAAAGTATTCACCACCTCAAGATTATATCCATTCATCATTATGTTTGTTAATCTGTACCTCCGTGTCTACTGCTAACCAAAACCTTGCTCTCTACTCCTGTTTTCCATTCCGCACCTGCTGATACTTTTCTCCAACTTTGCTGTTAATTCTTGTAGTTCTTGTTCTGACACAGTTATAAGATCAATACATCATCGAAACAGCAATTGCAAATAGGGAGACCTCTGATCCATAAAGACGTGTGGTAATCTTGAAGGATATCCTGTATGATGTGCTATAATTATATATTGAAATGTACTAGAGACATTATGCATCCTTGCCGAACTCCCACATTTGTTTATAGAATTCATCAATTGTATTATTTGATAAGACAACAATACTTGCGGTTCTGTAAAGTTATGCAACAATGTCTATGATTGTGGTGTCAAAATTAAATTGTTTCATTATGTGTCCGAGACCATCATGAAAGACACGATCATAGGTTTTGTAAAAATCAATTAAATTGTGGTATTGATCACGTTAGTGCTCAATATGTCTATCAATTAATGTTCTGTTAAATATTTGTTCAACAGAGCTTCTGTTTGCTGTAGAACCAGCTTGTACTTCTGCATTATTTCTACTGCCTTGTGTTTCATTCTGTCCAGAAGTAATGAGTACATCACTCTTTACTCGGGTGCGTTATAAGGCTAATGGTTCAGTAGTTCTAACACAGTTTCAAATTTCCTTTCTTGGGAATGGATATTGGTAATGGTTGTTTCCATTCAGCGGGCCATTGTTTTGTGCTCCATATATTCTGGCTGAGTTTGAACATTAATATTTACCTCATCCATTCCCCGTATTTCAATAGTTCTGTTGGAATGTTGTCAACACCATGTGATTTTCCGCATTTCAATGTTCGTATGTCTTCTTTCATTTCATCTACTAGAATTTCTGCATTTCCTATTTCTCTGTTACCAAGTTCAGAATTCTTCAATATAGTATAATCAGGATCACACTTGCAGTTATACCGCTCCTTACAATATTATGTCCATCTTTTGACTATATTTGTTGTTTCATTAAGCATCTTTCCAATCAATGAGTATCGAGTTTCTCTTTCTAATGAGTCCTGAAGTCCTTTAGTTTTTTTCTGTGCAATAGAAAATCTTTTATCTAATGAGTTTCGATTTCTTTTCCAATAGTAAATCTGTCTTCTAACGATTTTCGATGTCGCTTTTTCTGTAAAAGGATAAATCTCTCTTTCTAATTATTTTCGATGTCCTTTCTAATAGCCCATCTTTAGTTCCAATGATTTTCGATGTCCTATAACCTTTTGTAACGATACATTTCTTTTTCTTATCATTTCTAATGTAATTTACTTTACCCTCAAGAAGTGATCTTTCTTTAGAATATGCTTTTACTGTTATATATCTTTCCTATGTGGAAACGTTGTCAGTTCCATCTAATTCTCTTTTATTGACAAAATAATATATGTGGGCTAAAGTGGGATTCATCCTTCTAATATATTACATGTTTGACTTTTCCTGTGGGGATTCATCCTTCTAATATATTACATGTTTGACTTTTCCTGTGGGGATTCATCCTTCTAATATATTACATGTTTGACTTTTCCTGTGGGGATTCATCCTTCTAATATATTACATGTTTGACTTTTCCTGTGGGGATTCATCCTTCTAATATATTACATGTTTAACTTTTCCTGTGGGGATTCATCCTTCTAATATATTACATGTTTGACTTTTCCTGTGGGGATTCATCCTTCTAATATATTACATGTTTGACTTTTCCTGTGGGGATTCATCCTTCTAATATATTACATGTTTGACTTTTCCGGTGATTATTATATGATGTCGATTCTCTAACTTTTCACCAGGAGAGCTCAACTTGTAATAAATAAGCATCTACCGCTTTCATTCACCTAGAATGTGCTTATATCTATGGACGTGTCCAGATTACAGTTATGATGATCCGACGACAAACTAACAACTAACTAACTAGTGCTTATATCTATAGACGTGTCCAGTTTACAGTTATGATGATCCGACGACAAACTAACAACTAACTAACTAGTGCTTATATCTGAAGATTTGTCTGTTCTATAAACGTGACTTTATTTTAAAAACTCTTACAGAGGTCCGTAGAGTTTTTCTTCCTCTGTTGTTTCTCTGGGTCGGTGTATTTCTCTCAGCATTTCATATTCCTGGTATTTCTGAATATTATGCTCTGCTGTCTGAGATGCTTGTCCACATATACTCATGGCTGTAATTCATATGTTTGTTTGTTTTTCGTTCGCTCCATTGTAACCATTACGGATATCCGTGCGATTTCCGCCGGGAGCGTGATTACGTTGTGCCACCGTTATGCGCCTTGTAGGCCTAGCACATCCGATTTCGGCATGCCTTGACAATTCGGGTGGGCTACCCTTAGCCTGTGACAGCCTCTACATCTGTCTCCAGGCACGCGTAGTGGAGACTCTACGCCCAGACGACTTTTTTGCTCTCGTCTGACTCGAACGAGGTGTTCCACTGTCTATGAACTTGCCTCGTGTAATTGGACGTGCTGTGCCTGTGCCCATTGGGTACTGAACCGTTTCTCATCCATGAGCCTGGTTCCTTAAGGGGAAGAACTCAACAGAGGAGTTGGACCCTGGCTCTTTCGCCCTCTTAGCCGAGGTGTCATTCACCGACATCGTGTACCCCTTGTCCAAGTTCGAGTCTCACACCACGCGTTTGAGAGCATGGTGTTCTCGAGCTGAGCGTCCTTGTCCCAATAGCGCCTGAGCCCATCAGGTACTGAACCCTTTCTCTCTTCAAGTGTATTTCCGGTGTAGGAAAACTTGACAGTAGAGTTGGGCCAGGGCTAAATCGTTGTCCCTTTTGTGCCTGTGCGCATCGAGTACGGAACCCTTTCTCTTCGCGAGCATATTTCCGGTTTAGGAAGGCTCGACATTAGAGTTGGATTAGGTCTTCTTGCTTTACCAAACGCCAATGAATGGGTCTGGATCTCTGCCTGTAAGGAACACAGGTAACTAGAAGCTCGTCTCGAGCTGACGGAGCTTGTAGTTCCCCTTTCCTAGGGACTTTTCACTTTCTATTTGCAGTTCGCGCTGCCCTCTAGCGCTGTTCTGCCCTTTCATTGTTTCATTGTACTCGGTATGAAATCTATGTCTTTCGCCATGCATCTACCTTTACGTGCATTTTACATTGGCCGCCCCTCCAATGTTTGGACTGACTAGCTTCACTGTATGTCGACAGTGTCGCTATATGTGGTGATGCTCGTGGTGTCGGAGATATTGTCTGTCTCTTGTGCAGGCAAATCTCTTTCCATTTTTTACCTCCACATTCTCGGACACGATCCCCAAATGATTTGGCCAGAATCAGCTCGAGCTGCTGTATTTCTGTTTCCAGGGTGCACCGCGTGGAGGTACATTTGGGATCTTGGTTATCTGCTAACCCTGGGTCCGCCTAGAGCAATGCGTTCCCTTTGCACCCCTGTAATTCATATGAATAGAGTTTAATTTATAATTTGTACCAGGAGAGCTTAACTTGTAATTTCTACGACGATAGCTTCCACAAGTGATTCATACGAAGAGAGCTTAACTTGTAATTCATCCTAAGAGCTTAACTTGTAATTCATACTAAGAGAGCTTAACTTGTAATTCATACTACGAGACCTTAACTTGTATTTCATACGAAGAGATTAACTTGTAATCCATACTAAGAGAGCTTAACTTGTAATTCATACTAAGAGAGCTTAACTTGTAATTCATACTACGAGAGCTTAACTTGTATTTCATACTAAGAGAACTTAACTTGTAATCCATACTAAGAGAGCTTAACTTGTAATTCATACTAAGAGAGCTTAACTTGTAATTCATTCTAAGAGAGCTTAACTTGTAATTCATACTAAGAGAGCTTAACTTGTAATCCATACTAAGAGAGCTTAACGTGTAATTTATATCAGAGAGTGTTAAACCTGTGAACAAAAGATTCTGAATATGCACACAAAAACATATTCATATTAAATATTAGTCACAGACGACCTTGTCAAGGAGTTAACTAAGAAACCATATCATGTACTGTCACAACTCCACCTAGACACAGTTTACAGTGTTCTATGCTGAATCTCTCCGCATGAAAGTATTTTTACCTGAGACGTTGTTGGTACAATTTCATTTATGTGTCAATTTTTGATTCTTTAACAAATAGCACAGAACAATAAGTATAATGGTATAGTAAATATATTGTTCAGAAATACATTCGATTGAAGGTAAACAGTTACGATGAGCCTTAGTAGAGCACGGAAAAAATTTATAGGATCTTTGACACGAAAGAAAAAACTAAAAATTTCCGAGCAGAAGGAAGTTGGCTCACTCCCACTACTCATATCTAGATCTTCGCTTCCTGCAACTATATCACCTGTTTTTTCACCTGAAGAACCACTTGTACAGTTTCAGTCTTCGATGTCGCTACCTGATCAGTTGGATCAACCAGGTGCTATGGTTGTTTCCAAAATCTCTTCTAAATCACTCTCGTGTATTGATACAACTACCAGTTTCCAAATATCGCCACATGCAAGCAGCAGCGCTTCAGCATCAGACGCCAGTGCTCCCAAGTCAACACCAAGTTTGCTTTCGCTTGCATCCAGTTCTAAATTTATAGATCCTGCATCTCGTGATAATTACGATAGAATATCAGATTGCTCCGAGCTCAGTAATCTTATCCGGGCTACAGCATGTACTAACGATATTAGATCATCAACAGGCGAATCAGACAACTTTGAAAATGGAACAGATTCAATAAGTCGTTTCGGAGATTTGCCTTCTGTGTTGAAAAGTAAATCTAGTCTTGACGCGTTCACGAATTCAGAAAGAGGCAGTTGTAAATTTGAGCCTGGAAACTTTAGTCCAGAAAATTCTAGATCAGAGATCGATAACTATTCAGAAAACACTATAAAGAGCAGCCGTGTTATGCTTACAGACAGCTTCTCAAATACATTTCAGAGTATGCACAATTATTCCAGCAATACCGAAGTCAAATATAGAGAAACCAAATGTTCTGTAGATGATCTGACAGAGTTAGCAGATAGTTCTGAAGATGAAGTCTTCATGCCCAATCCTTCAGTTATCACTAAAAGCAGCAATCAATTTTCTGAAACCAGTAGCAACTTGAACATCGATTTATCCACTAATGACTTTCATATTAAATTGGGAAATATGGATTCTAAAGACGATACTAATATTAACACTCAAATTATCAAAAATCATACTGTCTCTGGGACGTGCAATGAAAGTGAAAATCCAGAACTTAACGGATGTACTAATGTGAATTCACAAAATATTTCGCGAATAGATAATTCAATTCTTAGAAAAATTCAGTTCTTTGAGAACTATAACGACCGTAACAGTCAAAATGTTACCAGCAGCCATGGATCTTTAGATAACTTCGTAGAAGATATCAGTTCAGCGACAGATCAAAAAACTAATGTGTCGACATCGAAAAATATCAGAAGTACATCGATGTATAACCCGATTGATAATGAAGACAGCGTTACAAGTTATCATAAATTTGTAAGTCAAGAGAAGTCTGCCACAACTTGTCGTACGTCAGCACGGTCTGGTGTACAGCGACAGCGACTTAATTTTAGCCGATTCAGACGGTCAGACTCGATCCCTGAAGCGGTGGCAGTATGCAGTTGTGGTCAACTTTTCTGTGACATGTGTCAAGCTACCATTTTGGATACAATGTTAAATAATTCTGACAACAGTAATGATGCTGCATCAAAAGTGATCAATCAAGGAAAGATATATTCGTGTCAGGTAATCAGTGGCGAGTGTATATTTTAGTCCGTTCTTGTTGTTTTGATTTATGTAATACGCAGTCACAAATTTTTACATTAATATATTTTTCTCATCATCTGTTGCTATAGCATCGGATCCGTTGCTTCATCATCCGTTACTTCATCATCCGTTACTTTATCATCCGTTACTTCATCATCCGTTACTTTATCATCCAGATAAAGAAAAATCATAATTCAGCAAACGGAACTTTAATCAGGTCCGCTCAGATGGCACCTACTTGCTTCGCAAATTGTGTCAACGCGTGTTTCGTCTTCGACTACACCAGATCCCTAAAAAACGATGTGATTTTAGTCAAAACATTCAGAGTGTATATTCCCAAGCTCAGACTTAGACGAGGTGTTCACGATATGGTTGAATGGGACCTCGACTAAGAGCGCCAACAAACCCAAGATCAATCCTATTGTAGAGGATTTTTTATAGCTTAACCACGCTGACAGGCTAGAAAAGGTCAGTATTCGATGGGCACAGGGTCAATGCGCCTAATTACGATAGACAAGTTCACTGACAGCGGAACACTTCAAGCGAGTCAGACGTAATCGACCCGTCTCAACTCCCCTGATTAACTACGTCTTCGGAGACTGCCATCCAAGAACATGTTTTAGCCTGTAAATTCCAAGGCAACAGTATATGATATACCGTCACGGTGTAGAATCGATAAACATCTGTCGCATGGAGACAGATATATAGGTTGTCACAAGCTAGGGATTCTCACCCGAATTTAAAGTGTGCATAACACGCATGAGCTTGGCCGGAAGAAGCAATATAACTCAGTTTTGCTGTAAAACCAGCTGCACAATGTGCTTCCCTCTCCCAGGCTGAAACCACACGAGTATTGTTGGTTTCTCTAGTCTATAAACCCATAACCCATCAGGGTCGTAGGGGTACCACATTTGATGCTTCAGCACACAGAGTCCCCCAGTGATTTCTATCTTCAACGAGGCAGATAAGTGATGAAAAATCTTGTCCTGTCCATTGTTGGTTATCATAGCATGAACGCAGAAAAAGAAGAATAACAACACATAGATAAAAACAACAACACACACATAGACAATTTTTCTATGTTGTATGTTCTAATATTAGAAGACCATATGAGCTCAACTTGGATGAAGATTATAATGATACACATAATAATAATTGATGAGTGCCCCATTCTGGTTAATGAGTGTTATACCTGCCTGGAATTGCTTTGCACGCTTTGACTGTAAATGAAGATTCTGTGGGATACTGAGCAGCTCTCGCATTTCTTTTAGCATGTTTCTGTTGAACAGTATCGTATCTGAAGTTTTCTTCTGCAGCTATACCACTCCTGGTATATCATAAAAATGTATACCCACTATTGTTGTCAATTCTGTAAAAGAACATTTTTTGCGCGCATTGGATTTGTTAGTCATTTAAAAACGCACTATTAACTTTATTTTTTTTTATTACTTATTGTTATTATTATTATGGTCGAGTTTTTGGTCATCGTCGATTACGACGGACAAACATCATCACACCAATCCTGAGTGTTCAACGCTAGTCCGGTCTGACGTATACAAGAATGCCAACATTCTCATTTCTCATATACATATTTCCATATCAACGAATGACAACACTCTCATTTCTCATATACATATTTCCATATCAACGAATGACAACACTCTCATTTCTCATATACATATTTCCATATCAACGAATGCCAACACTCTCATTTCTCATGAATATACGTTCGTATGATATTAAAGCATGCCACAATTTTAATTTGCTCTAATTCTATACCCAGGTCTGCCACCACGAAGAATGTACACAAGAGAACAATGACATGCCTTTGATGCTGTGTCCACAATGTGACCTTGACATTCATAGAGAACACGCAAAAAGTGGGCATTTTGTTCTAGATTATAATCATAAAGGTAAGGAATATAATCAGAAGTAAGAGGATGATGAGAGAATGAAGATGAAGATGAGGAGGAAGAAGAAGAAAGAGGACGAGAAGGAAGAAGATGAGGAAGAAGAAAAGAGGACGAGAAAGAAGAATAAGGAGGGGGAAAAGATGAGGAGGATGAGGAAGACGATGAAGAAGGAGAGGGGTAGTATTAAGATGAGGAAGAATAAGAAGCATCAACTTTGCTGCCTCACCATATTGTAGAGATTAACATGAAATCTGTAATAAACAGCAAACCTTACACGGCTTCAGGTGTAACCTCGGTTACTCAACTGAGGACGTAACAACTTCAGGTGTAACCTCGGTTACTCAACTGAGGACGTAACAACTTCAGGTGTAACCTCGGCTACTCAACTGAGGACGTAACAACTTCAGGTGTAACCTCGGCTACTCAACTGAGGACGTAACAACTTCAGGTGTAACCTCGGCTACTCAACTGAGGACGTAACAACTTCAGGTGTAACCTCGGCTACTCAACTGAGGACGTAACAACTTCAGGTGTAACCTCGGCTACTCAACTGAGGACGTAACAACTTCAGGTGTAACCTCGGCTACTCAACTGAGGACGTAACAACTTCAGGTGTAACCTCGGCTACTCAACTGAGGACGTAACAACTTCAGGTGTAACCTCGGCTACTCAACTGAGGACGTAACAACTTCAGGTGTAACCTCGGCTACTCAACTGAGGACGTAACAACTTCAGGTGTAACCTCGGCTAGTCAACTGAGGACGTCCTGTAAGGACGTCCTGCTTGGACTATCAAGATCTATCGATTGCAGTTAAAGGCACTACTTCATCATTATAATGTGTAGTACATGTTGCTCACGCATCTCATGATGATGATGATGATGATGGTGATGATGGTGGTGGTGATGATAATGTTTTGTTACATCCACATTTCAAATTCAGTTAGAGTTATGTCCTTGACGATGATTTGGTAGATGGTTAATAAGCGCTATTCTGGTTGCAAATGTCCTTGGACACTTCAGGCATGAGATGATACCTGTAGATGATTTTGGTCTACCCTTGATTTTCTAGCTAGTCTCCGCTGATACTGCTATTTCTACTCTTTTCACATGATGATGTGCCTTTTTATTTTACTTTAGAGCGCCGTGAAACTCTATTTTATGCAAGTGCTTTCCATGTATCTTATCGGTTTAGTTCACACGTTTCCGTGAGCTCTTTAACGAGTTGTTGTATCATTTCTTTTGGCCACCTTGAGAACTTATTCCCTTCTGCAACTCAACATAGATAAGTAACTTTGGTAGCCGATTATCTGACATATGTACCACATGAACTGTCCAACAAATCTGTCTGCATCAGAATAACGTCAATGCTAGGGATACCAGTTCTGTAAAGAGCAGTGGTATCAGGAATCCATTATTGCCATCTGATGTTTTACATAATTGATCTGTCAAGGGCAGTGCTATCAGGAATCGTATATTGCCATCTGATGTTCTAAATAACTGATCTGCAGCTAACGTCTAGTATTAGGAATCGTGTCTTGCCATCTAATGTTCTACATAACTGATATGTCAAGGACGGTGGTATAAGGAATCGTGTCATGCCATCTAATGTTCTACAAAATTGATCTGCAACAAACGTCTAGCATAAGTATAGCGCTTATTTTTCTTTTAAACTCTCTTGTAATGCAGTAATTCGCTTTTCCTTTGTTTCCTTTCTTATAAGAAACCTACGATGAGATAAGATGAGAGGGCACAGTGCAGTCAGAATGTCGTCTATACACTAACTGGGTGCTCCACTCAGTGGCAGTTTGTGCTTTCGGCAACAGGTCGAACATGTTATTGCAAAATCCACGAAAAATCTCTCACCCCTGAAGGTGATAGCAGCGGGTGAAATGAACAACCACAGCTCGTAATCCAATATTAAGTATTTGTTCTTCCTATCATTGAATATGCAGGCGTAGTAATTCATCATCATTGCTAGTCAAACGTAAGTTGAAAGGTTGGAGAGAAATGAAAACGAAGCCGTACGCATAATCCTTGGCTATACAAGGGAAAACCCCTGTGATACTACAAAATTTATCCTCAACTTTCCAAGCATATTCCACAGAATTGATATATGGTATGCCCTTGCAAATCTCAGAGGGAGATCCGACACAGCATCCACTGCACATAAAGCTCAAGTATGTGACAAAGAACCGGCTTAAGAGAGGTAAATCGTGAATGGGGAGCGCTAGGATACTATCAGACAGATTTTTGCACAAGAACGCAACTATCCTTACAAGAAATGGATACCTACTCTCACTGTATTTCAAGAGGCAATCAAGACCGCCATCACATCTAATTATGATTGAAGGGAACATAGTGATGTGATTGTGGAATCTGGGACTCTTATCCGCGAACATGCTGATGACTCAGATGTTGTCGTTTACACGGACAGGTCAGTATCCGCGATCAAGTGGTGCGCATGGGCCGTTACTGCTAGATCACGTGAAAGAATGGCTTAGGAAACCACAGTGCCTTTACTGAAACAAAACGTAATGTAACAATGAATGTGTTTGCTGTTGCGCAGGTGCTAAACTATCTGGAATCTCAATCGTATTCTCAATTAATGCACACTGAGTGCGTCTTCATTTCTTCTTCGTGCATTCTCAAAATCCTGAAAATTAGCAGAATATAGTCTAAGGAACGGAATGTGTTGTGGTATGGTTTACAGCTTTGCTGCAATATATGCGCCTTTCGGCCTGACACATACGACTTCATTGTAGCTTCTGTGTCACTTTGAACCATTATGGGATGGGACAGCAAACCCCACCCCACAACTTCCTTAGTCGCTTCTTACAACATACATAAACGGTAAACAGTGTTGCAATGCGTTCCTTTCGGGTCCTGATATTGACTCAATTATTATGATTCAGAAAGTCAAAACATGTGATGAGAATAGTAGATTGGTGGAGTTACTGGACAGAGTTAAAAAGTTAGTCTACACCGCGTAAATGCCGGCTTATATTTGTTCTCGACACTTCATGTAGAGAGAAACGAACAAACATCCAAGTTGGTTGTCTTCACGATCATAACAGATGGTCAACGTATATACGTAGCTTACTCAATGTTCCTTTTTGAGTCTCCACAATCGAAGTATTTTGATGTTCAGGAGCACGTCAGTATCAAGAATACGCCAATTGAGAATCGGTGTGGGCCTGGAGAGAACACGTGGCACAAATTTCAAAAACAAAATGAACACAGAATGTGAACCACAAGCTGCTATACCATGAGAGGTTTACTGAAGTGGAGATATCTTCAGTGTGATACGACAATAATCAACAAATCTACACTAAAACTGACGATGCATTACATAGCCAAGAGAAAATCAGAAATCTTCTTGTATAACTGAAAAATATTGTCAATCATCTAATTTGTTGACCATTTTTATTTCCGTGGCGGAGTGATTAAAATATTTGTTTTGTCTTCGGAAGATTTCGGGGTTGATAACAGACCGTAATATCTTTTTTACAACTGAAATGCTGTGGGAGATTAATGGGGATCATTGCTTGAAGCTACATAGCAAAGTGCTATTAGCCATACATTCTGAAGGTGGCGTACTACTTTGATGAGGGAGACAGAGTACATATGGGAAACACGAGTACAGTTAAGTCAATCCTCTACGCATTTTAAAACACATCTCATTGAACTGTCTTAGATTGAGACTTGAACTTAGTTTGAAACCTGGACCCTACTAAACAACTAATGACTATCACACCCGATTATTGATCACAATAATCAATTGCAACATCAGTGTTGGAGTGAAAATCAAACTGTATAAGTCGCTGGTGCTTTCTGTTGTGTTGTATGGTTGTGAGAGTTGGACACTCACTGCGGACATGGATAGAAGATTACAGGCTTTCGACTACAAATGCTACATGCGAATTCTACGAAATTACTATACGAAACATAAGACCAATGTGTACGTAAGAAATAAAGTAGAGATATGTGCAGGTGTTCAGGAGCCATTGCGTTCAATAGTGAAATTCCTTGTCAAAAACAATACTGCAAAGTATTGAAGAAGCAGACTGAAAGAAGCAGAGGAGGGAAAATAAAGGCATGGACAGACAACATCAAGGAATGGACAGGGCAAGATATTTCCACACTCCTCTGCATCGCTGAGGATAGAATTCTCTGGAGGACTCTTGTGTGCTGAGGCACCCAATGTGCTACCCCTACATTGACCCTGAAGGGTTACGGGTTTATTGATTGATTGATTGATTGATTGATTGATCACAACACTTGTCATTGACCTGTCTTAGTTTGAGACATAGCCTGTCTTAGTTTGTAACATGAATAGTATTGATAATAATAACCTTACGCTGCAGGCGATGATGACAACAGCTTAGAGACATGTTAATGCGTCTCACGAGACAAACAGGTTTCAGTCTAACAGCGAGAACATTACACATTATTTATATTATTAAAAATACAATCTTCTTTATCTAATGCCTATATTGATTATATTTCTCTTCACGAAGTTGACAACAGAAACCACAACCATGTTGGTGTGAGAACAGAAGACCAAGCTACATCATCCTTAAACCCTGTGTCTATCTACGCCAGATACGCAGACAAGAGCAGTCACAACCGGTTGCCTAACAAAGATAACAATATGAATGGGTACTTATTGGAAACAGCGCCAAGGTAAGCATATATCCATTCACCGTTCGTTCCTTTGGAAGCATAGGTTTTCAAAAACGCCCTTCATTTCTTCCTATGTCTAGCTATTCATTTCAGTTCTTTCTATGTCCTCCCTTAAAATATTAATCAAAAATGAATTGAAAAGTACAAGGGATTTAGGAGTACACTTCATTGTACACTGGTTGTTCCATATGTTCTCTGCCCCACTCCACGAAGCGATGCATCAGCTGTCAATTGCACTACGCGTAGAACGTACGAGTAACTTCGTAGCTTCATGCGATAATAACTATGGATATTCGAAATTGCACTTGTTAACAAGACGCCACAACTCCACACCGAAGTAGCGACCTCTTGATCTGCTCAAGGCAAAAGATTGAACCACTATGCCAGTGAGTGTTCAATATTTGAGAAAGTGTATATATTGATGTTTCTCTTTTTCTAATTCCCTTTAGATTCTAAAATAATGCCTGTCTTAAAATACTTTACGGTGGTCTTCTTAATTGTATGTTATATGCGCACCTAGTGCCGTTTCTTGAATGGTATCTTTATTGGTGACTGTTTTCTGTTCAGAAGAAAACAAACGTTGGAAGGAGAATAGGAATGGATAACAGTATTTTTTATTGACATGATGGAAATATTAACATTGAAACAAATCAATCAAGTGCCATGCTGAGTGTCGTAGGCGATCATGTTTCTCCACAGTTCTCTGTCTCTTGTATTCTTATTAAGTTAATTTGGTGACTGATTTTTGCGCCACAGTGACAATCCATTCAGAAATTTATTTATTTGTCTTCCTATGTCTCTTCTCACCTTGATCTTTCTGGTGGTAACTAAACGTTCAAGTTTTAATTTCTCATCACATACCCTAAAAATCTTAATTGTCTGTTCTAATTTTGCTATAATTTGTCGTTTTACTCCAGCATCTCTGAAAACATCTACATTAGAATCATTGTAGGTTTCTAATCAGAAAGGAAATAAATCACAAACTACAAAATAGAAATGATAAAATGCTTCATCTTTATCGTAGGTTTCTGATGAGAAAAGAAACAAGTCACAAACTATTAAATGGGAATGATAAAATGCTACATATATATCTATCAAGTGACGTATTCTTTCCAGAACGTTGTCTTCATCTTGGATACTATGAACGCGTCTCTGTTTCGAATAAGCAGGCCTACATTTGCCAGAGACGTACATATATTCTTCGATATGGCTGGTCTGTCGTCTACTTGGTCTTACTTTTCTTCCCTTTCCTGGTGATCTGCCCTCGGGGATCACCCTTTCCATGACATTATGCATCTTTAAGTATCAAAAAAAGCGTTGCTTCATTTTTACGATTGCATATAGAAGCCACCCTTCATTTAATTTCTGAATTTTTAAAACTTCTGTTCTTCTCTGTCCTTTATATTCATAGAATCTTTGTGTAGCAATACATGCTACATCTATTAGATGTTAATGTATGGTTCAGAACCATGGATAATGAAAGAAAAATATAGAGATAGAATTGATGCCTTGGATATGAATTGGATATATCTAGCTATCTATCTATAAATCCGTAACCCGTTGGGTCGTAGGAATACCACATTGGATGCTTCAGCACACAGTCTTCCAGCGATTTCTATCTTAGGAAAAATCTTGTCCTGTCGAGTCCTTGATGTTGTCTGTCTTTGTCTTCTGTCTCTGTTTCTGTTTCTCCTCCCCCCCCCCCTTGAGGCATCTCTCCAATATTGTTTTTGACAAGGAATCATGTCTGCATACATGTCCAAACCATGCCAGCTTTCGTCGTTTCACTATTGAAAGAAATGGTTCTTGCAGACCTAAACAACAACGGGTTTAGCGAATAGATAGATAGACTGATGTTGCTTTCCCAAATCAACGTTAGCCTTAACATAGACGCCAAAGCCATCTTCAGCCTTATTTTTAATTCTGCTTTGCATTTTCTATCGCTGCATATGCTAGATCCCAGGTGTTTGAAAGTAGTTACTTTCTCAAGCTCATATCCTGTCATCATGATGTTGGTCTGTTCTTATGTGTCTTTGGTATTAGCCACGATCTCTTTTCTGTGTTGATTTTTATTCCGTACTCGCTGGCAGTTTTTACAACTTTGCTGTTAACTCGTGTAATTCTTGTTCTGACCCAGCTATAAGATATATATCATCAGCGAAACGCAAGCTGCAAATAGCGCGACCTCCGATCGATGTAAACATGTTGTGTTCATGTAGTGTATGAAGTGCTCTATGTATATGTTGAAAAGTACTTTTATTAACAATAGACTGGCAAAAGCTAGTGCTGTATTTGGCAGATTACGCAAAAATGTAGGGGACAGAAGAAGTATAAGAACAACCACCAAACTACAAGTATATCATGCTGCTGTTATACCAACCTTACTATACGCCTGCGAAACGTGGACAGTGTATGCTAGACATGCAAGAAAGTTAAATCATTTCCATCTTACCTGCCTACGTAAATTACTAAACATCCATTGGTGGGACAAAGTACCAGACTACGAGGTCTTGGAAAAATCAACCTCAATAAGCATCCACACAATACTTATGAAGGCGCAGGCACGCTGGGCAGGCCATCTTGTGCGTATGGAGAACTCGCGTTTGCCAAAACAAATATATTATGGAGAACTCAAGGCAGGATTTCGAAAAGCTGGTGGACAGAAAAAGCGTTTCAAAGACACGCTCAAGTCATCCTTGAAACATCTTAACATTGACGTAGGCGCTTGGGAGAGCCTCGCTCAGGATAGAACAGCATGGCGTTACAGCATTAGAACGGGAGCACTAACGGCAGAAGAATTCAGACAAGAAACTGCAAGACAGAAGCGGACACGTAGAAAAGAAAAAACATCTCAACCTCACACAGATACCTTCTATTGTTGTCAATTCTGTAAAAGAACATTTTGTGCGCGCATTGGACTTGCTAGTCATTTAAAAACGCACTATTAACTTTATTATTTTATTATTTATTGTTATTATTATTATGGTTGAGTTTTTGGTCATCGTCGATCACGACGGACGAACATCATCATCATCATATGTTGAAAAGTACTGGAGACTATGCATCTTTGCTGAACTCCCATATTTGTTTTAAAGCACTCTCCAATTGTGCTGTTTGATAAGACAGCACAACTTGCATTTTTACAAAGTTGTTCAACAATGTCTATGATTGTGATGTCAAAATTAAATAGTTTTACAGTATGTGCTACAAACCATCATGTCAAATACGATCAATGGCATTTGTAAGATCAATAAAATTGTGGTATAGATCACGTTGGTGCTGAATATGTTTTTTCAATTAATGATCGGATGTTAAATATTTGTTCAACTATGCTTCTGTTTGCTCTAAAGTCAGCTTGTTCTTCTGCAATTATTTACTCCGAATTGTGCTTTATTCTGTTCAGGAATATTTTAAGCATCACTTTGCTAGTGTGCGTTATAAGGCTAGTAGTTTTGTAATTCTTGCACGCTTTCAATTTTCCTTTTCTTTACTAATGATTTTGCCTAATATGGTCGAGGCCCGCTCTTTCGACCTAGGTCAATCCAATTTTCCTTTCTTTGGAATGGGTATAAGTGATTGTGTCCATTCAGCTGGACATTGTTTTGTGCTCGCTCTCTCTATCTCTCTCTCTCTCTATCTCTCTCTATCTCTCTCTCTCTATCTCTCTCTCTATATCTCTCTATATATCTCTCTATATATCTCTCTATATCTCTCTCTATCTCTCTATATATATATATATATATATTCTTGAAATGTTGGTCATAATATTTACCACATTAATTACTATGAATATAAAGGGCAGAGAAGAACATTTAATTCCCACATATTTCAAGTCTTCTGCTGGAATGTTGCATACACCAGGTGACTTTCCTCCTTTCAATGTTCCTATTGTTTCTTTTATTTCATCTTATTTATCCTATAGAATTTCTGCATTTCTTGTTTTCCTGTTGCTTAGTTCAGAATTCGCTAATATAGTGTAGTGAGGATCACACTTTCAGTTATACAGCTCCTCGCAATACTCTGTCGATATTTTGACTGTATATATTGTTTCATTGCGTATCTTTCTGTGCACGGAAAGATACTCAAATTTAATATATAGAAGAATATGGAAAATATCAAGGAAAGATAATAACATTTTTTAAAAGATGTTCTAACAACAAACTTCGTATCTAACTTAGGTTCTAACTTCAGTATCATTGTTATTGTTATTGTTATTGTTACTGTTCATAGTGTTATCTTTGATTTGGTAGTGTTGTTAATCTTATGGTTTTAATGTTATTTTTGTTATTGTCACTTTCAATATTGTTGTTTTTGTTCTTGTTACTTTGAATAATGTTATTTTTGTTATTGTTACTTTCAATAATGTTACTTTTTAATTGTTCCTTTCAATAGTGTTATTTCTGTTATTGTTACTTCGACTAATGTTATTTCTGTCATTGTTGTTTTCCGTAATGTTACTCTTGGAATTTCTAGTATTATATCCAAGAACCAGTGCTAACATTATGTTTTTCTTCTGCGTTCGTTCTCAAAATTCCGCAGATTAGCAGTATGTAGTTCCGAGAACTGAGAGCCGTGTGTCATAGTTTACAGCTTGGATGTGATATTTGCAACTTTCGGCTTGACACATCCGACTTCGGCATGACTAACATTATAAATGTCGTTTTCTTTCAGAAGTCACAGTGTCTCAGACCTAGACACAATTGTCAAGTCAGACTATCCCCAGACACTAGTGCATGCCATCGCAGAGCCTTCAGGTTATACCACTGACCCATCTGCGCTGTCTAGTGTTAGACAATCCAAGAGACGCAATACGGTACGCTTGTTCACAAGAAGATTTTGTTTACTTATTTATGTGTTTAGTTCCCAAAACAATTGCGAGCTTTCAAGGTCTTGTCCCCTAGATTCAATTGGTTTAGAATGGTTTGTGGTGGGGGTTTCCAGAGACATCTTACATATACAGAAGATTTCCATTTTGGCAGCAGATTTCCAGTTTGGTAAAAGATTTCCATTTATGTTATATAAATGAGTATAGCCATAAAATAAATGGAGGAAGATACTAATACGCTGTTATTATAACGTATATTATTATAGCGTATATTATTATAACGTATATTCTTCTTCTTCTTCTTCAGCGTTCATTCGCAAACTCCCACTGGATATCTCTTGTAGCAGGACCATGGTCCTATCAGATTTCCAGAAGGATGTAGTCCAGAGAATGGAAATGCGTTGTGTCACCGTTTTATATGCACCAATGGCCAGACACATCCGTCTTCGGCGAAATAACGTATATTATTATAACGTATTAGTATCTTCCTCTATTTATTTTATGGTTATACTCAATTATATAACATAAATTGAAATCTTTTACCAAACTGGAAATCTGCTGCCAAAATGGAAGTCTTTTACCAGAATGGAAGTCTGCTGCCATATTTTAAGTCTCCTGCCAGAATGGGAGTCGTCTGCCAAACTGGAAGTCTTCTACTAGAATGGAAGTCTGTTGCTAAAATGGAATTATTGCATACAAAAATAGCAGTCTTCTGTATATGTAAGATGTCTCTGGACACCCCCACCACAAACCCTCTAAATCAATTGCATCTAGGGGACAAGAGCTTGAAAGTCGCAATTGTTTTGGGAAAACATATTATTATAATAATAATTATAGCAAAAATAATAATAATTGTGAAGATGACGATGACGATGAAATATGTCCCTTTAGCTGTGAGTAGGTAGCTCTTAACAGCAAACATCCTTACTGACAAAAGCATAGTTCCTCCATAGTTGAGTAAACAAGGTGATACTCAAACACATACAGTTTGCTGTCTCAAAGGCTTGGTTGTATTGGGGGAAGGGGGAGGTTATGGATGTATGTTTAGTCCCTGAAGGGGCATTATTCCAGTATGTCAGTATCTCAAGCTCATCACGTCATGTTAAGAGTCTGAGTCAACTAGTTACCAGTTTATATAAACAAGTGTGCATAAGACAGAGGGGAAGAGCAAGAGAAACTCTTGCAGAACAACCATCAAGATGGTATGACTATAGGTCTCAAAAACATGCAAGAACTACAAAACGCAGTATCACATTGCTCAAATCGAAGAGTATTGGCTTCTGCCCTATGTACCGTATTTGGCGCTGACAAGAACATAGATGGGTAGATAGATGGATATGTAGATTTATGGGTAGATATATAGATGGATAGATCGCTAGATGGGTAGATAGATGGATATGTAGATTGATGGGTAGATATATAGATGGATATATCGCTAGATGTGTAGATAGATGGATATGTAGATTGATGGGTAGATAGACTGGTACATATAAGGAGGATTCACAAAGCTGCTATCAATACATAAAGCCTGTTACACATCCGCCATACCCAGTGATACTACATACTGTGTCCGCCATACCCAGTGATACTACATACTGTGTCCGCCATACACAGTGATACTACATACTGTGGAAAACACAGTCACTGTGATCATATCTTGATTTTATTAGACCAAGAATGTCTTACTACATTTGTTTTCTCCACCCCCTACTCTTTCCTGCACTATAGTCTCGGAGAGATTGGTGTCTCGATACATGTCCAAATCTCGCAAACTAAAGCCTTCTTTCACAACCAGTGCAAGATGTACCTATAAGCTAAACAAGCTACAGCTTAAATGCCACCACTGTCGTGGAGGCCCTAAGAAGTCATATTCGGCACTGACATATAATATCTGGACTTATAAAGGGTCCCATATCTCAAATAGCTTAGGGCCTTAACAAGTCTAAATCCGGCGCTGTTCACAACTGTTAACTGTTATGTTATGTTCCTCCAGGGCCAAAAGTGGCGCATAGTGCAGAAAACATAGCTTTCCATTTCTGTCATTGTGTTGCCAGGTCTTTCAATTTGTGCGTGTTGTTTAGGTTCATTGCTAACTGTAATCCCTGTTGAATCACAAATAACAACTATGTTTCCTGTCGAATTACAACTAATAACAACGTGTCCTGTCAAATCACAACTAATAGCTATGTTTCCTGTCACATCACAACTATCAACTGTCTTTTTTTGTCAAATCACAACCACTTTTGAATTTTCTATTTGTTCTGATACTCCTTCAGATAGCAGGAAATAATTTGCGGAATCGAATATGTTTTGTTAATGTTTATAGCTTTGCTGGAACATTTGTCCGTTTTCGCATGATACATCTTATTTCATCATAACTCTATTACACTTTAATCCATTATGGACAGCCAACTCCATCGCCGCATCCTCCTTAGTCTTCTCTCACAACATTGATTGCTGATCGCAGTGTTGCTATTATTTGCTCCCATTTGGACCCGGCACCACACGGGTACTTCAGCCATAGCAATTTCCCATGATACGTTATATACATATTCTTCGTTTATCATAATTCGATAACTCATGATCCGGCCCAGTGGCAAACTGGTACAGTGGCACAGTCGTAAGATGGTACAGTTGCACAGTGATGCAGTAATAGATACCGGATTCAAACCTCGTCGAAGACAACTGTACATCTGGACCTTTCAAAAACCAATGGCAAACAATTAAAGGTATTTATATTTTTCAGAAAACAATTGCAGCCAAAGAATTAAGAGTTGACCGTCCTGAATATGACAGCTACTAACCTGAGAATTGTTTGGTAAATAGTAAATCATACTCACGTGAAAGACAGGTGATGAAGTCCTATTGAATGACGACTAAAACACTACACACTATCACTAACGGATGTAAATATGGTACATATAACAAAACAAAACACAGAATATAATCTACAAATGACAATACACAGGACAAAGTCGACGTTTCGGACCAATAAGCCTTTTTCAAGATACAGACATAACATACAAACATAAAATAACCACAAGTATAAATGAATGCGTATCCGAGTGAAATGTGGTAGTAAGATAGATACCGGAAGCATACGAACAGGAAGTACACAAAGACAATAATACAGGTGGAACGAGAGGAACAAAACGATGACGTAACAAAGACCAATACGACCGAGAACTAAGCGAAAGAGTGGTCGGAATTGAGTCCAAATGGCTTGATGGTACCCAACTCGAAAATGAGACGATTTTCGAGGGCGTACCTAGATCTGTCATCGGTGGTGCAGGATCTGATGGCAGTGACCTGAATGTCAAGGACACCACGGTGGCCATCGCCGTTGAAGTGATTGGCCACAGGAGTGGGTGTTCTGTGTTTGATAGCATGCAAGTGGTTACAGAAGCGGTCGCTCAGTCTAAGGTCAGTCTCACCGATATATTGCTTACCACAGCGTTTACATATGATCACGTAAATAACATTACGGGATTCATATGTAAAACCCTCATCGATGGAGAAACTGGCCTTGGGGAATGAGATGGAGCGCATCTGAACCACATAAGGACATGTGAAACAACGACCGCGTGAGTACCGCACGGTACCAAAATGGTCATGTGCAGAGGACCTGAGGTGGCTGTGGACCAAGATGTCCTTCAGATTTTTGTCGCGCCTATAGGCCACCAGAGGTAATTTGTGGAAAGCGTCACGGGTGTCAGAATCAGACTGGAGAAGGGAATAATGTTTAAGTAGAATGCGACGGACAGTCGAGTTATGGGGATGGAAGGTAGGAACCAGTTTAACCCTATCAGAGGAGGAGGAAGAACCCTGGAAATTATTCAAGGTATCAAGGCGAGATAGCTGGCGTACACGGAGCCAAGCCAATGAAAGAATGCTGTCACGGAAGGAGCGTCTACGAAAGAACTCAATCATCTCAGAGGATTCGGTCGTATTGGTCTTTGTTACGTCATTATTTTGCTCCTCTCGTTCCACCTGTATTATCGTCTTTGTGTACTTCCTGTTCGTATGCTTTCGGTATCTATCTTACTACCACATTTCACTCGGATACGCATTCATTTATACTTGTGGTTATTTTATGTTTGTATGTTATGTCCGTATCTTGAAAAAGGCCTATTGGTCCGAAACGTCGACTTTGTCCTGTGTATTGTCATTTGTAGGTTATATTATGTGTTTTGTTTTGTCATATGTACCATATTTACATCCGTTAGTGATAGTGTGTAGTGTTTTAGTCGTCATTCAGTAGGACTTCATTACCTGTCTTTCACGTGAGTATTATTTTCCATTATGTTCTACTAGCAGTACCACCTTCTATTGGTAAATGGTAAAACGTCTTCTTGCAGGGTAGGTTTCTTTTAACCGCGGACGTTAGACCAACTACTTACGGGGTAGGATTCTTTCAACCGCGGACGTTAGACCAACTACTTACGGGGTAGGATTCTTTCAACCGCGGACGTTAGACCAACTTCTTGCAGGGTAGGATTCTTTCAACCGAGGACGTTAGACCAACTTCTTGCAGGGTAGGATTCTTTCAACCGTGGACGTTAGACTAACTTCATGCAGGGTAGGATTCTTTCAAACGCGGACGTTAGACCAACTTCTTGCAGGGTAGGATTCTTTCAACCGCGGACGTTAGACCAACTTCTTTTTTGTGAGTTTGTTCTCATGCTCCTGCAGATTAGCAGGATGCAGTATGGAGAACGGAATACGTTATGTCATAGTTTACAACTCGGATGTGATATCTGCTACTTTCGACCTGGCACATCCTACGTCAGCGTGGCTTTTATGACTCAATGTGACTCTATGGGAAGCGACAGCCAACTCTACCCCTAAAATTCTTTAGTCGTCTCATACCACATGCCTGAATATTATCTATAGTCTTGTACTGCATGCATGTCTATTATATATAGTATTTGCACCGAAGACACACGGTCGTCCCTGTTCATTATTTCACATACAATCATATTTTCTGTTCACATGATTTTGAAACAACAATCGATACTATTGTCGCAGCCTCGCAGTAAACATGACTAGACAGTTCCTATAGGTGATGCATATCTATATAAATGCTAAATGGGACTTAGCCTTTTACAACTTTTGACACTAAACCATATTTCCTTTGAAAAAGTAAACTCCCTATTATGGTATATGTAGATATCCATCACTGCTGGCAGTGGCACAGTCCATTTTAACCAGTAGACAACTACGATAGTACCCGACAAACTATCTCACTGTCAATAATTTCACATTCAATTATATTTTCACGCTCACATGATTTCAAAATAAGAAACTCTTTCATTTTCCTTGGTTTTACTGTAGGAGACTTGCGCAATATTCTTGCGTGATTCTCACCAGACTGTTGAATTTATGTTTTGTAACAGTTCTGTCAGATTTTTTAATATTCCTGGAATATTATATTGTTATTTCTGGATTACTTGTCGGTTATTTGCAGGTCTCTGTAAATGATGGTTGTTTCACTCTTAAATTTGTGGGCACCTCTAAACGTGAGGAAGAGTTAGTGGAAGTCGCGGTAGCTCCCAGTAGGACATTGAGGTAAATGTCTGTAGAATTAGCCAGCTCTAAGCTACTGTTCATTCCGATATGAGTTATTTGTTATCTTTCATTAACATCATTTGCTTGTTATTTTTCATTTACGTCATTTGTTTTATATCTTTCATTTACATCATATGTTTATCTTTAATTGAATTATTTTAAGTTTTATGTCATTGACATCATTTCTTTGATATCTTGAATTGAGATCATTTGTTTGATGTGAATTATATTAATGTATGCCTATACCATACAATAAATGTGTTACCCTATATTAATGTATGCCTATACCCTACAAGAAGTGTGTTAGTTGTACATACATAGCTAGCAAACTAATAAGAATAACCAACTTACTAAAAAAATAAAGTAAATAATAAATTGACTAACATATTAACACAATAGCTAATTAAATAACTAACCAAACTACAAACTTAACTATATTACAACCGAACAAAAAAAACTAACCAATAAAGTAATAAAATAACTAACAAACTAACAAAAACTAGGAAATTAACAACATAACTAACAAATTCACTAATTAACTAGAAAAATAACTAACAAATTTACTAAATAAATAAGAAAACTAAAAAAAATAACTAAGACACTAACAAAGTAACTAAGAAACATACACAATATTTAACAAATTAACTAAATATAAAAAATAAAATAACTTAAAAACTAACAAAAATAACAAACAAAATGATAAATTTACTAACAAATTTACTAAATAACTAATGAAAAAACTTACAAAACAATAAAATAATAAACAGCTAATAAACTGGCTTCATCGCTGGCATTGTATTGGTATCAAGAAATATATATCGCAGACTCTCGATATCAAAATTAGTTAGAAAAAAATGTCTACAATTTTACATAGATTTGATATGCTATAGTCAGAGTTGGATTCTATGGAGCCTGATGTCTATGTATTTGACAACGATCTGTCTATGTATTTAACAACGATCTGTCTGTGTATTTGACAACGATCTGTCTATGTATTTGACAATCTCTAGGGATGCTGTAAGTCCTGTACTCAAGGGAAAAAACATAGACATAAACTCTATCAATGTATTCCTGGAGAAATCTAAGACACCACTACCCATGGATCGCAGCACATTTCTATTCGCTGAGAAAACTCTGGAAATTAAAGGTCAGTAGACTTATCAGTTTCATGAAACTATTCTACTCTCAAGAAACTATAATACTCTCAAGAAACTATAATACTCCCAAGAAACTATAATACTCTCAAGAAACTATAATACTCTCAAGAAACTATAATACTCTCAAGAAACTATAATACTCTCATGAAACTATACTGCTTTGAAGAAACTATCCCACTCTCAATTAACTATACGAAACTGTAGTTCTCACTAAACTATAATACTATCAGGAAACTTCTAATCCCACAACATAATAAAACTCTCATTAACTTGATATCTCAAGAACTTGAATACTCTCAAGAATATATACTACTCTCAAGAAACTATACTACTATCACCAAACAATAACACTGTCAAGAAACTATAATACTTTCAAGAAACTATAATACTTTCAAGATACTATAATACTCTCACGAACCAATAATACTCTGAAACAACTATACTACACTAAAAAATTATACTCTCAAGAAACCATACCATTCTTAAGAAACTATAATACTCCAAAGAAACTGTACTATCTGAACAAACTGTACTAATCTCAAGAAGCAATAATACTCTCAAAACACAATAATTCTCTCAAAACACTATACTGCTCTAGAACAAATATACAACACTAAAAGAATAGTATACTTTCCAGAAACTATACTACTGTCAAGAGAGTATACTACTCTCAAGAAACTTTTCTACTCTCAAACAACGGCATTACTCTCAAGAAACAATACTACTCTAAAGAAACTATAATACACTAAAAAGAACAATTACTCACCCAAGAAACAGTAATACTCTCACTGAACTATAAGACTCTGGAGAAACTATAAGACTCACAAGAAACAATACTACTCTCAGGGAACAATAATATTCTCATGAAATAGTGCTACTCTTACGGGATTTAACTACTCTCGAAAAAAATATAATTGATATATTTACATTTGTCTAACCATACCACTAACAGGAACGAATATTACTCTAACTACATTTTAATTCTTTAATAAACTATACTGTCTGAAGAAATTATTCTACCTTCATGTAACTACGCTACTATAATAATACCAGTGATTCCTGGACGTTTACTCTGACTCAATGATCTAGTAACTCGTGAACTTTTACTCTTTGAATCAATAATCTAATGACTAATGCTTTTTTTAACTCTTTGTTCCAAAGATCTTGTGACTCCTGTACCTTTACTCTTTGACTCAATGATCTAGTCACTCATGAACTTTTACTCTTTGACCAAAAGTTCTAGTGACTGCAATACACTTTTAAAGGACTCGCAAAATCGTTTTTTCCCTAAAGACTCCTTTCCTCCCCCTTGCCAAAGTGACATCTACAGCCATATGTAGTCTGAAGAACAGAACGCGTTGTATCGGTATTTACAGCTTAGCTGAGATATCTGCGCCTGCTGACCAGACACATCCTACTTTAGCAAAGTATTTATCCTTACATTGAAATGATACAATATGAAGCGAACTTCGTGCCCAATACTCCTTAGGGGATACCATAATTTCCTCAACAGTATTTAGCCAATGTTTTTACCCCATCTTTGCCCACACCCAAGTTCATCAGGGACACTCCATCCCCGATCTGCCCTACTTAATTATATGACAAAAACTTTAAATCTCCTACCAAAAAGAACTGAATAGAAAAAAATTATGAACTAAACAAGATTTATTTTATATTTGTTCAAAAAACAATTTCAGATTCATAGATAAAACTCACATAATTACATTTAATGGCAAAATGTACACATGAAAAAATACTTGAAGTTTTAATAAAGATAAAGGTTGCCATAAGGATACAGTGAAGATTATGGTCACGGTAATACATGTCAAATTATAATTAAAATTATATGAAACGTCAAGATATTTAGCATGTGATTATCATAATTTGAACATTTAGTAACAACTGGAAAAATCAAGGGAATAAGAGACAAAAAAACAAAGAGATAAGTTGCTGAATGTGTTGTCATCATGGCATGGGAGAATGTCACCAATTAAACGTATTAACAATACAATAGACAATTGCGGAGAAACATGATACACACTCTTGACTAACTTTTTCTTTCATTCTTTGAGATAGTGCAAGTATTCAAGTAGTCTTTCATTAATCAGCATATGACCGTAAGCCAACGATGATGAACGTTTGCCTGATGACAGGATACTCTGTGAAATTTTAGACACATATATTTATATTGCTATCGATGAATAGTATCATTGAATGAACCATAACAAGTCTAGTGAAATGTATTAAATGTGCATAGATCTAGATAAAAACAGATCAGGTAGTTAGTTATGACATTGAAACTATAAATATACCGTCAAGTGTGAAAATAGAACAGTGTTATTCGTGGTATATGTATGAGACAATTAGTTTTTACAAATAATAATATATATATTTATAATATAGATGGGGTGCAAAGGGAACGCATTGCTCTAGGCGGACCCAGGGTTAGCAGATAACCAAGATCCCAAATGTACCTCCACGCGGTGCACCCTGGAAACAGAAATACAGCAGCTCGAGCTGATTCTGGCCAAATCATTTGGGGATCGTGTCCGAGAATGTGGAGGTAGCAGATGGAAAGAGATTTGACTGCACAAGAGACAGACAATATCTCCGACACCACCAGCATCACCACATATAGCGACACTGTCGACATACAGTGAAGCAGGGCAGTCCAGTCCGAACATTGGAGGGGCGGCCAATGTAAAATGCACGTAAAGATAGATGCATGGCGAGAGACAAATAGATTTCATACCGAGTACAATGAAACAATGAAAAGGCATAACAGCGCTAGAGGGCTGCGCGAACTGCAAATAGAAAGTGAAAAGTCCCTAGGAAAGGGGAACTACAAGCACCGTCAGCTCGAGACGAGCTTCTAGTTACCTGTGTTCCTTACAGGCAGAGACCCAGACCCATCCATTGGCGTTTGGTAAAGCAAGAAGTCCTAACCCAACTCTAATGTCGAGCCTTCCTAAACCGGAAATATGCTCGCGAAGAGAAAGGGTTCCGTACTCGATACGCTCAGGCACGAAAGGGACAACGATTTAGCCCTGGCCCAACTCTACTGTCAGGTTTTCCTACACCGGAAAGACACTTGAAGAGAGAAAGGGTTCAGTACCTGATGGGCTCAGGCGCTATTGGGACAAGGACGCTCAGCTCGAGAACGCCTTGCTCTCAAACGCGTGGTGTGAGACTCGAACTTGGACAAAGGGTACACGATGTCGGTGAATGACACCTCGGCTAAGAGGGCGAAAGAGCCAGGGTCCAACTCATCTGTTGAGTTCTTCCCCTTAAGGAACCAGGCTCACGGATGAGAAACGGTTCAGTACCCAATGGGCACAGGCACAGCACGTCCAATTACACGAGGCAAGTTCATAGACAGTGGAACACCTCGTTCGAGTCAGACGAGAGCAAAAATCGTCTGGGCGAAGAGGCTCCATTACGCGTGCCTGGAGACAGATATAGAGGCTGTCACAGGCTAAGGGTAGCCCACCCGAATTGTCAAGGCATGCCGAAATCGGATGTGCTAGGCCTACAAGGCGCATAACGGTGGCACAACGTAATCACGCTCCCGGCGGAAATCGCACGGATATCCATGATGGTTACAATGGAGCGAACGAAAAACAAACACACAAACAATAATATAGATTATAACAGTTGACGTCAATTTTTGTCAACTAATTCCATCAGACATTTCAATAACTCACATGTTTTCAGACACCTTCTTCCCCCTCCTTACTCTTGATATAATTTATGGATATTCCCTACCACGCAGATCACAGCTTAATGTTTGTTAATGTCCTTTTTCACGACCGAAGTCATGCCCTTTGCAATACTACTTACGATGTGTCTGTCTATCAGTTAGCATGGAACAATGCTATTTTATTTCACCTCCAGCTGTTCACAGCTATAATTTACTTAATATATTTTATAGATGTAATCCGTATTAGTTCTGTATAGATATTAGATTTAATTACTGCTCCGCTAAATTAAAACTATCAAAATATTGATCTGTGGAACATGGCATATAACAGAGTTGCCACTCAAATTTACATTTTATATCGATAATTGGCATTCAGAACATCGGAAAACGCCTAGGTTTTTTTATGGACATCTAAAAAATATAATACTGATTGTACACAATCTTTAAATTCATATACATGTATATCCAACTGGAAACTAAAAGACAAACGATAAATCTTCATAACCAACACTGTATGTCAATGTCAGACATGGATATTAACTAAGAACAAGAGAGATAGCTTACAGTATACTAAGTGAGAAATATATCTAAGAAAAGCAGCAAACAGAACAAGATCATGTGAGGAATGAAGAGCTTACAAGAACTGTTGGAGCAACGTCTGTGGTAAAATTTATTGAAAAACCGAGGCTGAAATAGTTCGGCCACTTTATGAACCCATTTTGGCCAGCTGCAAGAGCATATTAAATAGACTATAAATAATAAGAAACAGAGAAGACCAAGAGGAAGGTGAATTAAAGGATTTACCAACGTTCTGAGGCGGTAAAATGTTGTTGCATATCAAACGAACCATAGCCCGAAAACCGATCGTCATCCAATCCTGCGACACCTTACAGCAAAAGTAGAGAAAAAATTATAGATATCAATCAATAAATCAATTAGGTGCCATTCCGAATGGCGCAAGCGATCATGTTTTTCCACGACTCTCTGGCTCTATTACACACAGGAATTGTCGATATGAAGTTAAGAATATTTTAGTCTGGTAAACTTACTGTTGCCATATTTCAACAGTTACACACAACACAATTACTTACAAACACAAGCAACGAATAGCTCATGAATTATACACAGATTTAACATATAGGGGATTTTCATTTTCAGTTCTGAGAAAACATATTATCGTAAATTATCTCTTAGCATATGATTGGTCTGAAGCCAGCGTTTGAAAGAACAAGTCAATCGCTATTGAAAGATAAATGTTCAGGTCTTCTGCAGCCAATGAAAGTTGCTGATCTTAATTGAAATATAGGCAATAATGTTTTGGCGTCAAATACAGATTAACTTTCATAAAAAGAATAAACCTACGATTATCTTTATGTAAAATTATAGTCTTTTTTCTTTCCATTCGTTTTATACCCATGTATGCATTGCAGCGTAATTTCTCATTAATTTTGTTTTAAATCTGCGAATCTTTTTTTTGAAATATTTACTAATGATCATAGTAAAACAAAAATAGATGTGTATACGCTAATAAATTGTTTAATCATGAGAGGGGACGCCGAGCATTTGTCGTCTATTGATGCAATTCCATTGGTAGTACCAAATAAACAAAAAAGTCACCAGTCACTAAAACATACTGAATGAAAAGTGGTTTCAACTAGGAATAGTCACGCCATTTTGAATCTTCGCGCAGGACTATACTGAAGAATTACCTGATAGAATCGAGTGGAGTAGATGATTATTCTTCTTCACAACTCTCTGCCTAATGTGATGTTACGTTTAGTTGGTGACCTCCTTTTGTGCCACAGTCGCAACCTATAAAGTAATGTCTCACTTTGTCTTCCTCTGTCTTTTCTCCCCTTGATCATTCTAGTGGGTACATAAATGTTCAAGTTTTGCTTTTCTCATTACATGCCCTAAAAATCTTAATTGTCTGCTTGTAATTTTTGTTCTACCTTTTTATTCTACATCTCTGATGACATCTACATTAGTTTACTTGGCTGTCCGTGGAATGTTCACCATTCTTATCAGAAACCACATCCCAGTTGCCTCCAGCTTATCTTGAGCTCTTTTTTTTTACTATTCATGCTTCACTAACTCTGTAGATTAGTAGTAATCCCCAGAGATATCCCACAAAAATGTTTACTGTCCATGTTTCACTAACTCTGTAGAGTATCGGTAATCCCCAGAGATTACCACTCAAACAAAACATACATTTTTAAAAACACATCACATCCCAGAATTGAACTCATGACAGGGTCATGGGTGCGTTTTCAGTAAGGAGGGGGTTCAACTTACCAAAGAAAAAAGATATAAAAAACTTGCCCTGGTGTCAGGTCATGGAACGACAGATGCGAGATGGACAGCTCTTAAATACTATGGGAGCGACCTCTGCCATGCGCCATACGTTTCTCTAAAGGACGGCAATTCATATTTATCGAGATTCACCACCCTTTTAGATATGCGGCATGAAAGAATCTGTGCTTAGCAGTTTGAAGAAATATGCATGGGAGCGCAAGTGGGTGAGACCTAAGATTCAACAGCCCCCATGGTGGACTAAAGAGACAGTATGGCTACTCAAAAAGGAAGCGATCAGGGATTGGCAACACAAGAGAAAACAGGCAAACATCACACTCAGTGATAGAGGGGAGGCACAGAGTGCAATGAAGAAGACAATCGAGGCTTTTAAACAAGTTACCGAAGAAGCAAAGAAGATGTGTTGGAAAATATTTACTGAAGATGTCACGGCGGACAAAGCATTAAACAAGTTCTGTGAGCTTCATAGGTCAATGAAGAAAAGAACAGAAACAAAACCCAGTGCACGCGTGAGGGACGACTCAGGGCAGACACTGACTTCCGATCAGATGTTAGGCAGAGCCTTCTTTGATAGATATCTTCAACAAACTAATCAGGGTGACATGGATCAACGCAAAGAAATGCTTCGTGACGGATATCAGGGCCAAAAAAAGACAAATTTGCAGATGTTGAAGAAGTGCAACTCGCTATTAAGAATACATCTGTTGGCGTTCCAGGCTCTGATGGAATCAGGCACAGCTTACTCAAGGACATTGGGGAGAATATGCCAGCTACGATGACAGACAATTGTGATGCGAGTCTGAAAACATGAGTAGGTACCACAGGAGTGGCTACATAGCTATCTCATACCTGTTCCAGAACCTGGCAAAGACTCTCATCATCATTAAGTGGCATATTCTTTCCAGAACGTAGTCTTTCCTATGGATCTCTTGAATTCTCCGTGGTCTTGAGCAAGTTGCCCTGCATCTTCAGATTCATCTGCAGCAAAAATTCTACGGGCATAAAAAAGTTATCGCATCATCACACTGCAGAATATGAACGAAATGATTCTTGAATGAATTGTCGCTAGACGCATAACCAGGGAACTAGAGATCAAAGGCATTCTTCAAAACAACCTGTGTGCTTACAGACCTAGTTGAGTGACAGTCACAAATGTAGCATTTTTTGGCATATAAAGTTTATAAATGTTTTCAGAATAAAAAAGAATCTGTAGTTACTGAGATAGACCCAGAAGATGCGTACAATAGAGTTAGTTACACCCATCTTGTCGACATGCTAAGGAAATACGATATCCATCCCTGGATCATATACACTAGATAGCAAATGTGCTAATCTGTACAAAAGTTGCTCTGAGTTGCGAATTAAGGATGTCTGAGATCAGAACAATAGCACCTGGTCTGCCACAAGGATCTCCTCTGTCTCCAGTGCTGTTTAATGTGTATACTTTAAAATATGTTTAACTGCAAACCTCAAGCAATTGTAGAGTTCTAACATACACTGATGATCTCCTACTATACAATATGGACAGGAACAGAACAGATATCGCTGACAGTACAGAGTGGACTAGATCAAATGCCGATATGGTGCAGAACATACAACGCTGTGGTAAGTCCCTCAAATGCAAAGGTCGTCTGGTACTCCTTAAGTAATAATCTGGTCAGTGACACACTGTTAGCTGTCAGTTGCATGCGCTAATTCATTGAAAGAGAACAGGACTTTAAATATCTTGAAATATCTATTGATAGAAGTCTCTCATTCAACAAACACATCACAAATATGATTCAGAAGACTAAAAGAGGGATCAGTGTTATCAAGGTTATGCCGACCTTCGACATGCAGCAATGGGTACTGTTTATGCTTCTACAAGTGATGGTGCTCTCAAAGATTATGACCTCGGCCTGCTAACTTTGTCACAGACACAAGTCGATAGATTGAAAAAAGTCCAAAATGAGGCAATGAGAGTGGTACTGTGGTGTACTAGGGATACACCTATCTCTGCTATGGGATGTTTTCTTGATCTCCCCAGAATGTGGGTGCGACATCAGGTAGCACAGGTTAGGTCGTACCGTAAAGTGACAGAATATAAACTCCACCAATTACACCAACTTCTAGATGTGTGAAAGAAAAAAACGAATCAAGCGTGGCAGATCATGGTGGCAGATGCTAAAGACACACTGTGAGGAGTATGTGAATTTGAAGAAATAGGAAAGAGCAGTGAATGGGTGGAGGTAAACACTGAGAAGAAAGCTCTGACTAAAGTACAACTAGATAAAGTGTGTTGAAAATAGACGAGTGTCACGCCCAGTTTACAGTGCATGATCACCCCCAGCTACACTCCAAACCAAGAGACATAATTATATACACGGATTGATTAGTTAACAGAAATACAAATAAAAGCGGTTGAGGTTTTGTTGCCTACAGAAACGGTTTGAAGTTGGTTGAGAAATCTTCAGCATACTTCACTGTCACATCGAGCTTGAGGATAGAGATAGAGGGAGTTACAGCAGAACTTAGTTGGTTGATAACTGATACATCAACAAACTCGGTAATACTCACAGACTCTCAAAGCATGCTACGCAAGATAGAAAAATACATGCTGAGATAAAAATGGAGGGGTTTATTGAAAAACTCTATTGTCCAGTGCATTACATGTATATAGTGCCCTGGTCATGCTGGGGTTAGAGGAGACGAGAAAGCCGAATTATTGGCAGGCAATGCGCCGATAGACGGCACAATGCTGAGAAGAGATCAAGCAGACTTGATCAAGGCATCAATAAATTCATTTCGAAGATATTGATGATATCAATGAGGCCGAGATTGTACACATATAGAGAATGTTTGAAATTGGAGTATCTAGACGGGAGGGAAGGAAAAGTAATTTTTTGGAAGAGCCCGAAAATCACGCAATCAATACCTGACTGGAACTCTGAGTCTAAATACACTGGGAAGCTGCTGGAACGGAGGACGGAACACTTATGGGAATGTCCCACGTGCTGTGATGCGAGTTTTTAATCAAGAATCAAGATAAGAAAAAGAAGGTTATTAGTCTGTTGTCCTGTGCAATTCTCCTTTGTGATGTGAAATATGATGAACTGTGTGCGATAAATCGCTACGGGAGGTGTTTTACCTACCTCTTGGCTAGTACTAAAACTAATGTTCGGATTTACTATAGGGTGGGGAGAGTTTGAATCCCCAACCCCTTCCCATTGTTTACCTACGGCTTGACTCAGCACCCCCTCAATGCACAGCAAATATTTTAACCACTGCCCCGCAGAACTCCCCCTATGTAACAACACTCACTAGCTTTAATGTCAGTTAATCAATATCTAATGAACTATCCCCTTGTTAATACGTAAATCGATCAATCAATCAAACGCACTCAATAAACATACCCACAATTATTGCACACGCATACATGTATTATGTGTCCATCTAAACTTTCATTCCTCAGAGTAGAGGCGCAAACATCATGTTAGCACATCTACAAATAAACACGTATACACACACACATATATAGACTCGCATAAACAAACACAGGAATATGGACACAGCGATAATTGCGTTTCTGCCATTGTCATATCTAGTGACACAACACAGAGGTTTTTCTTCACTCGTAGAGCACAGATGTTATATTTTTCTTCGTTCTCACAATCCTGTTGACTAGCAGGATGACGTCCGGAGATGATGATGATGAACTAATAATTCCTTTAGCTTTAAGTAGCACATGACATCCCATAGCTTTTCTGGCAAAAGTACAGGTCCAGCTCAGTTCAGTAACAGAGGTGTTACTCTGAATCCTATAAGAGTATCGCAAAGCCATGATTATCTTAGGGGGAATTGGGTTTAAATGCCTATTTAGTCCACAAAGGAAGACACTCCAGTGCACCACTATCACATGATTACCACGTGCTACAAGGAAGGCGCTCTAGTACACTAGTATCACATGATGACCACGTGCTACAAGGAAGGCGCTCCAGTGCACCACTATCACATGATTACCACGTGCTACAAGGAAGGCGCTCCAGTGCACCAGTATCACATGATTACCACGTGTTACAAGGAAGACGCTCCAATGCCACATGATTACCACGTGCTACAAGGAAGGCGCTCCAGTACACCAGTATCACATGATTACCACGTGCTACAAGGAAGGCGCTCCAGTATACCAGTATCACGTGATTACCGCGTGCTACAAGGAGCCCAATACACATTTCTATGCCAACTTTCTCATCATTTTTCCAGCATATTTGTTGACCATCAGTGCAGTGATGACACTTCTAGCATTCTCGTTTACAACCTTAAACAGTTTACGTTTACTACCTAAAACATTTACGTTTACAACCTAAAACATTTACGTTTACAGCCTAAAACGTTGATTAGTCGTTTACAAACTTATTTCTATATCTTCAACTTTTTGTCCGACATATCCGACTTCATTATTAGATCTTTGAGTCACATTCATTTTCTATTTGGTATTCATCCTATCTATTTAGCCAATCCTAACGACATGCATAACAGGTTACTGTGCTGCTAATCGTTTTTCCCCATTTAAGGTCTTTGTAACACATGAGTAAAAACAGATGTAATGTGTTTCTCACAGATATTTTGTCCAGAAATAAATGTGGACTCAGTCATGTATCTCCATCTGACAATGAGAAAACAACACAATGATGTATCTTCCGTCGGTTAGCAAGAAGAGAGCATAACACAGCTGTGTATCTCAGTCTGACCGCGAGAGAACATAACACAGCTGTGTATCTCAGTCTGACATCGAGAGAGCATAACACAGCTGTGTATCTCAGTCTGACAGCGAGAGAGCATAACACAGCTGTGTATCTCAGTCTGACAGCGAGAGAGCATAACACAGCTGTGTATCTCAGTCTGACAGCGAGAGAGCATAACACAGCTATGTATCTCAGTCTGACAGCGAGAGAACATAACACGGCTGTGTAAGTTAGTCTCTAACATCGAGAGAGCATAACACAACTGCGTATCTCAGTCTGACAGCGAGAGAACATAACACAGCTGTGTATCTTAGTCTGAAAGTGAGATAATATAAAACATATGTGTATCGTAGTCTTACAGGGAGAGAACATTACACAGATGTGTATATTTGTCTGGCAGCGAGAGAACATAACACAGCTGTGTATCTTAGTCCGGCAGGGAGAGAATATAACACAGCTGTATCATAATCTGAAAGCAAGAGAACATAACATATCCGTGTACAAACTCTCAAAATTCTCCGCCATCTCCTAGCTTCTATTATTTTTTTAGATCCAGACCTACCTCGTTCTTAACATTAAAGTATATTTATATAATATATTTATGACTTGCAAATCCAGATATTATGGGAAAAATACTTCGTCTTCTTCAGCGTTCATTCTCAAACTCCCTCTGGATTTCTCTTGTATCAGGACACTGGTCCTATTAGATTTCAAGAAGTATGTAGTCCAGAGAATGGAAATGCGTTGTGTCGCCGTTTTATTCGCACCAATGGCCCGACACATCCTTCTTCGTCAGGGAGAAAAATACAATCTTAATAAAGATACCCCATGAAAACGGATTGTCGAACCATTTGCGCAAATTAAACGGCGACACAACGCATTCCATTCTCTGGACTACATCCTGTCAGAAATCTAATAAGATCATTATCCTGCTACAAGAAAGATCCAGTGGGAGTTTGAAAATGAACACTGAAGAAGAATAAGAATAAAGATATCAGCTACGACATTGTTTATGTTATCATTATTGAGAACTACATTTCCAGTATATTTGGGAACTAAATTTCCAGTAATTTTGGGAACTAAATTTCCATTATTTCTTGGGGAACTAAATTTCCAGTATTATTTAGAACTACATTTCCAGTATTTTTTATAACTACATTTTTTATAACTTCACTGTGGACATGGGGAGAAGATTAGAGGCTTTTGAGTACAAATGCTACAGACGAATTCTACGAAATTCCTGTAGGGAACACAAGACCAATGTGTACGTAAGAAATAAAATAGAGATGTGTTCAGGAGACATTGCTTTTAATAGTGAAACGACGAAAACTAGCATGGTACGAACATGTATGCAGGCACGATTCCTTGTCAAAAACAATACTGCAGGGAACTGTCGAGGGTGGAAGAAACAGAGGATGGCAAATAAAGGCATGGACAGACAACATCAAGAAATGGACAGGGCAAGATATTTTCACACTCATCCGCAGTACTGAGGATAGAATTCGCTGGAGGACTCTATGGGCTGAGGCATCCACTGTGGTACCCCTACGATCCTGAAGTGCTACGGGTTTATTGATTTATAACTACATTTCCAGTATATTTTTCTGAAACAAAGAAGAGGAAGGGGGGGGGGACTAACTGCGTGTGTGTGTTTGTGTGTTTGTGTTTGTGCGTGCGTGCGTGCGCGTGTGCGTATGCGTGCGCGCGCGCTAAATATTATGTTCTAATTTCCTAAATGGTGAAGGAGAGTATTGAAATTGACAATATCCACCAACTGTAAGAATAACCTTAAATCATAATCTATTCATGTTCAGGTATGCAGCTGATCTTTACTAGAATTCACTGTGAAAACAATCCCATTTATCAAGCCTGTAGATATATGGCGTTGATTTGTAGTGTTAAACCCAGATCCTTCATCATGAACATTATTCCTCGAAGGTGCTTGTTTGATTAATGTAATTAATCAAGATGATTAATGTAATATATATTGCCTGTGCCCATCTTTCACATCCGTATATCAAAAGAGGTTTTCCAATAGCTTTCACATCCAAATTTTAAAAGAGGTTTCGAATAGCTTGCATATCCTTATGTCAATACTGGTTGTCGAATAGCTTCATATCCTTATGTCAATACTGGTTGTCGAATAGCTTTCGAATATTTTTTTCGGTAGTCACGAATTTCTAAAGCACTGTGGCACACGACACTTCGTGTAATAAAAGAACTATTCAAGAAAAACAATCAAGCAAATAAAGTATTGTTGACATGTTAAAAGACCTTGTTTAAGACCTTACTTAAAGAGTTTAGCAGATACAAGCACGCCTTAGGCAGAAGATACAAGTAGGAGGTAAATATCACCAGATGGAAAAGTTACATTCTAGTATAGTGCATCATTCAAAGCAAGAAAGCGGATATTGAATGTCCGTTGTAGTCAATCTTCGTTGCAGATACGGCACTTGATGTTTCATGTATATAATTCTCTACATGTGTGTTCACAGAGTTTGTATATAATTCTCTACATGTGTGTTTGTATGTGTTCACAGAGAAAGAGAAAGTTGTCGACAGTTTCAACTCAGGAATACCTCGCCAGTCACTCTACGCCTCCAAGAAAGACAGGCCGTCGCTAGGTGTAAGCAACTCAATCCATTCTTACTGTGTATAAATGTTTTATTTGTTCTCTCCCCTAGCACTTTTTATATTTCTTGACATCGAACATTATATTGTCGATATCTATTGATATTATTTATCCCACCACTAATATTTTATCCTCTCCCCACCCAATCCCTTTATATTGTCTTATATTTAGTTGAACTGTTTAAAAAAAATGTCATCCTCTTTCTGTTTGCATTGTTATTTTATATATCATCATCATCATCAAGTGCCGTCTCCGCAACGAAGGTTGGCTGCAACGTATCTCCAACATCTCCTCATAAAAATACCAGTAGAAAAATGGCAGGAGGTAAATAGAGAAACATAGTTATAACTATTAAGAAACTATACTTCTCCAGGGGCAAAATATGGATGTGCGACTGGGACAATGACAACTGAAAATAAATTATCAGCATTTGAATTGATTTGCATTAGAAAGGACCCAATAATATCGTGAACAGAAAAGTGATTTAAAACGAACATCCACAAAGTCCTTAACATTGAAGAGGATTGTCCACTCAATACTATTAAAAAATATAGCTCAAATATGTGAAAAGACACAATTAGTTAGAAAGATTAATCCTGGAGAGTAGGGTTCCGGGTAGAAGAAAAAGAGAGAGACCAAGATGTCGATGGACAGATGAAATCGACAACTTTTGAATATAACACTGAATGAGGTAGTGCAGCTTGCACATAACTGAAGGCTTACAGATTGGCAGTGAGGACAACGTTTGGCACAGGACATATCACATAAAAGAATGTTTTCACTTTCTTAAAAATGAGTACTCCAACATTATAACAAGAATCATTGTTATAAACAATGTAATACACGGGTTTGGAAATAAGAAACACACAATATAAACGATGCTATACACAGGCTTGGAGAAAAGAACATACAATCCTTTTCGATTGAGAACAGGTCACAACAGGTACAAAAAATGTATGTACCGGAACAGGCACAAACAACACATGTACATGAAGTTTGGAGTTTGCAACAACGAATTTTGCCCTATTGACAATCTCCGGAAAATATAGAACATATCTCGCAGAACTGACCACATGGGAAAAACAATGGACATCTGAAACAGCTCTGAAAGAGATCTCTACGGCCGTCTCGGGGTTGGTGGCCACAATACAGTTCATTGATGAAATCTATAAGGAATATCAACTTCTGACTTGGTCTGGAGAACGAGGAAAAATAAAACTTACTTTTACATCTGTGTATCTTATTGTTGTGACGCCTGTCATTATCATGTTTTTTCCCATCCAGTCATCTCTCTTCTAGATATTAAGTTTCTTTATAGTTTACAATATATAAGACACTGTTCAAGAGGGTGTTTCACATAAAAGCCGTAAAAATGTTTGGTTAACATATTCTGAAATAGTAAAATAAAATTGTATAATTTTTGACGTAATCAACACTGCTTTCCATACAACTTCTCATGTGTTTTTTATCTTCCGTTCGTTGGGAATATGTCTTTTCTATAAACTTGACTGTCGTTAAGCTCGTATAGACTTTCTTCTACAGACCACATTTTGTTTGTTCTCCAATCGGATGTCTCTTCTTGCATGATATCCCTGCTAGACTTCCAGCACGACACAGTCCAAAGAAAATATATGCATTGATTGTGTTTCGATGTTTTATTTGCGCCAATAGACCAACACATCCTACTTCGGTGTTCTCCAGAGCATATAAAGTGCTTGATTTCTTGTGAAAACAAAGATTTCTTGGTCGAGTATCTGACCACTCACATACCATGTGTTGTGTCGCAACATCTAGTCTGAAGGATGATGGTCTCAGGATGATGTGACACGAAACTTGATGACACTTTTTATACTGTAGTACATCATGGATGATATGGTATACTAAATCTTAACACATCATGGATTATATGAAAATAGTACTCACGTGGGAGACAGGTAATGGAATTATACTGGAAAACAACTGACACACTATCACTGTTGGATGCCAAAATAAAAAGCTGGTCATATCAAAATAGATGGAGAGCTCTTGAAAGAAGACAAACAACCCACATACCTCGGAGTTACTTTTGATGATAAGCTGACATGGAAGCAGTACATAAACAAAGCAACAACAAAAGCCAGGAGGAAGTTAGCTATCCTGAGAAAACTAAGTGGAACCACATGGGGAGCCAGTGGAAATATACTTAGTAAAGTTTACCAGCAAGGCATAAGACCACACCTGATATATGGTTCAGCTGCGTGGTGTCCTGCATCAAACACCACATTACATGATCTAGATAAAGTGCAAAACCAGGCACTTAGAATAATGTTGGGAGCAATGAAATCAACACCCATAGCAGAGATGCAGAAAATGGTCAGAATGCAAACACTTTGCGAACGCAGAGACACAAAAGTACTAATTCAAGCAGAAAAGTTCCAGTGTATGCCAAGTCATCCAATGAAGGAAAGATTCCAAAATCTTAGGGTTAGGGTTAGGGTTAGCTAAATTCATCAAGCTAAACGACTCCGTAAACAACTTACAGACCTACCTGAAGTTGATAGCCCCTTAAGGTCTGTACCAGAACAAACCCCATGGAGTGAAAGCCATGGAATGCCAATATACATTCAGACCCATGTGAAAGGAATACTAAGCGAGGACGAACAGAACAGTGTGCAGCGAATGACAGTCACCCTCAGTTTCCTGGATGAGGAATATCCACAAGATATATGGGTGAGAGTGTACACAGATGGGTCAGCACATAATGCTGTGAGGAATGGAGGTGCAGGTGTATATATAGAATATCCACACAAGCCTAGAGATACAATCAGAACACCGACGGGAAAATTCTGCAATAATTATGATGCAGAAATCCAGGCAATTAGTGTGGCAGCTAAAAAACTGCTGAACTCCAACTCTGACCTACAGCCTGTGGTATTCCTGACAGATGCAAGGTCAGTGCTTCAAGCTCTCCAGTCTGGAAAACTAACAGACTTGAAAAAACTACTTAGCGAATTGTCTTACCAGTATAGGGTAACCATGCAGTGGATACCCTCTCACTGTGGAATACCAGGAAATGAAAAAGCAGACCAACTGGCTAAGGAAGGTGCTGCCGAAGACCAACCAGATATACCAATCACCTACCATCAGAAAAAACAGATGATCAAGTCAATAAGAAAGCCACAAACGCCAACACAAGATGACTATCACATTATGAACAGATCAGAGCAAGTTATAATTCTACGTATCAGAACAGGACACAACCGACTCCGCAGTCACATGTATACAAAGTTCAAGATTGGCAACACGGCCATGTGTACATGTGGACAGGCAGCACAGAGTGCCAAACATATACTTCAAGAGTGTTCTGAGCATGAAACGCTGAGGCATACATATTGGCCAGAGGAAACAACACTGGAATCAAAGCTCTATGGGACACTGTATGAACTACAAAAGACAGTGAGTTTTATTAAGGAGACAGAATTACAGATATAGACATGTTTCAAGTGAACGAAAGAAGAAGAAGAAGAACTGTTGGAAACCGACATAAATGTCTGGAAAGAATACACAGTGGTCCTGTTCTTTGCATTCTGAACTAAAAGACTAACAATAAGTTAGTTAGTTAGTTGGTCGTCAGATCATCATCATGGCACTCCGGACAAGTCCATAAGTGCACCTATCTCATAGTCAGCATGTGGTAACTGCACCTATCTCATAGTCAGCATGTGGTAACTGCACCTATCTCATAGTCAGCATGTGTGGTAACTGCACATATCTCATAGTCAGCATGTGGTAACTGCACCTATCTCATAGTCAGCATGTGGTAACTGCACCTATCTCATAGTCAGCATGTGTGGTAACTGCACATATCTCATAGTCAGCATGTGTGGTAACTGCACCTATCTCATAGTCAGCATGTGTGGTAACTGCACCTATCTCATAGTCAGCATGTGGTAACTGATTGTTGCTGTTCTATATTCGTTGAGAATTTGTTCTTTAAGTCGTATCTCTCTCTCTCTCTCTCGCTTCTTGCAACGCCACGATTTAGTCCCAGATCCTACATTCTATACATAAATACAGAAGAAAAACTTCAAATTATTTGTCTCACCAAGATGGCTCTTCCAGCCCACCCATGACATTCCTTGAAACACCCTCTCACTATCTTCTCGAACTACGTCTAATCAAGTATCAATCTTGACATCTATAACAATATTGATAGGTTACGAAGCATTTATATAGCTATTCTAATTTCCAACACAATTTTAAGACTTTCATTTGAATCACCCTCGAACAAATTTCCGTGCCTTTCATTCTGTTTTCTATTTTTAGTAACGTCTTCCTGCTCGTTTATTTTAATTATCATAGTTTCGTTTCTTCGATGTTAGAAAGTTTTACAATTTAAATAATCTTAGTCGATGTGGCTTTATCTAGATCAGTATTTCTCAAAATTTGTTTCGTTTGTGCCCCCCCCCCCCTCGGCCCATTCGGAACGAATGTCTTCCAAGCATCCCTGTCCTAGACATCAAACAATAGGCCTACGTAAAGTTATTTCAATTTTTTCTCAGGCTTACCATTGTATATGTTAGAAACTGTTCATGCAGGCCTATTAACAATATTGATGGGGGGAGGGGTGACAAAAGTTAACGTCAACAATACTTTTTTACACAGCAATTAAATATATTGTATAAGAAACATGTTTAGAAATATCGGTATAAATTTTAATATTTATTTTTCATTTTTTTCATGCACAATTTATTGGGGTGAGGGGAGGGGGGAATGTGAGCATTTTTTGAGGTAATTACGAAGGGTGGGTACCTTAATTCTTGATAATTATTAATTGTTGGCAAATGTGGGCGGGGAGGGGTAAAATATTGGTAGAAATTGTTGACATAAAAATATGGATAGCCTCCTTATCAAATATTGTTCAAATAGCCGCCTCTTCTTCATTCCCCTAAAAGATGGGTCATTGTTGGCACACACCTAACTTTGTCCCTCCATCGGGCCATATGACCCATGCTGAGAACTACTGATCTAAATGTTCTATATATTTTATAGATAAGGTTTTCATTACATAATTATTTCCACATAAAACATCTATAGAACAATATAAAATAGCGATATCTCTGGGGAAAAAATATATATTTCAAACATTTTATCAATATTCTACTTCTACTTTATCTACAGTCTACATCTAATTTATCCACTGTTCTTATTCTACTTCATCTACTGTCCTTATTCTACTTTATCTACTGACTAATTCTATTTCATCTACTCTCCTTTTTTTCTACTTTATCTACTGTATAATTGTACTTCATCCACTGTCTCTTTTTTTTCATCTACTGTCCTTATACTACTTTATCTACTGTCTACATCTAATTGATCCACTGTTCTTATTCTACTTTATCTACTGTCTACTTCTAATTTATCTACTGTCTACCTCCACTTACCTAATGTCTACTTCTAATTTATCTACTGTCTACCTCCAGTTACCTAATGTCTACTTTTACTTTATCTACTGTCTAATTCTACTTTAACCACTGTCTACTGCTATTTCATCTTTTGTCCTTATTATACTCTATCTACTGTCTACTTCTACGTCATTTACTGTCTACCTCTACCTCATCTACTGTCCTTATGCTACTTTATCTACAGTCTATTCTACTTTATCTACTATCTACCTCCACTTTCTCTAATGTCTACCTCTACTTGATCCACTGTCTACGTCTACTTCATCTGCTGTCCTTATTCTACTTTATATTCTGTCTACTTCTACTTTATTTACTGTCTACTTCTATTTTATATAGTGTCTACTTCTATTTTATCTCGTGTCTACTACTTTATTAACTGTCTACTATTTTATCTAATGCCTACTTCTATTTTATCAACTATCTACTTCTATTTTATTGATTGTCTACGTCTACTTTATCTAATGTCTACTTCTACTTTATCAAATATCTACTTCTATTTTATAAACTATTTACTTGTACTATGTCTACATCTACTTTGTCTACGGTCTGCGTCTATTTTATCGACTGTCTGCTTCTACTTCATCTATTCTCATATTGTATTTTATCAAATATCTACTTCTATTTTTTGTAACTTTCTACTTATACTTTATATAATATCTACCTCTACTTTATTAACTGTCTACATATCATCATCGTGTGACATATTCTTTCCAGAACGTAGACTTCTTTATGGACCTACTGAGCACCTAGCGATCTTGGACGACTGGGCATGCTTCTTCTAGGGGCATGTTTAAATAGAAATATTGTTTGACCATCGTCGTCTTGGGCGTCCTCTTTCTCTGCTGCTGTTTATTCGGCCATCTGCTATTAGTCTTTCCATGCTTTTATGTCTCTTTAGTTGACCAAAAAAGTTCTGCTTTCTATATTATATTTGTTTTAGATTGTACTTTATCTTTTGTCATAATTTGAGTTTTCTTCATATTTAGGAACAGATTTTCTTCTTCTTCAGTGTTCATTCTCACTGGATATCCTAATTTTTACTGGATATCCAGGGTTTTTCATCATCTTTTCGTCTGTCTTCCACCAGTGTTTTTTCTGACATGTATGCTTGCTGTTTCATAACTTTTTGGGGGATGTGCTTTTGTGCACTTGTAACGTATATATTTCTCCTTTTTTTTGCGAGTTTTTGTCGACATGTTTTCTTGTTCTTCCATTAAGGTGCAAATCTGTTCTTAATTTCTATGTAGTATTCTGCTGGTATTGTGGATACATCATATCGAGTTGTGTTGTTATTTTGGCTGATCTTTTTAAGTTTTACTGTAAACTTTGATATGATAAGTTGATGATCTGAGTTGCAGTCAGCTTCGGGTAGAGTTTAGCTGGAATATATACATGTCCTCCATCTCTGTTGCATTAACATGTAATCTATTTGGTTTGTGCTTACTCCGTCTGGAGATTTCCACGTGAATAGTCTTCTATGATGTTGTTTGAAGAAAGTATTTGTGAAAGCAAGTTTATTTTCTGCGCATTATGCAATTAGGCGTTCCATTTCTGTCTTCTAACCCGTGTCTAACTCGAACATATTTTTCATGTTCTAGTCTTCCTTGATCTACTTTCTCGTTAATATCTTCCATCACTATTTGTATGTCTTGTTTGTTTACTTAATGTATTTTTGTTTTTTCTAATTGTTCATAAGACTCGTCTATTTCTGGATCTTCTGCAGCTGATGTTGATGCGTATATTTGAAAGAATGTTTGTTTGTTTGTTTGTTTGTTTTGCGTTCGCTCCATTGTAACCATCACGGATATCCGTGCGATTTCCGCCGGGAGCGTGATTACGTTGTGCCACCGTTATGCGCCTTGTAGGCCTAGCACATCCGATTTCGGCATGCCTTGACAATTCGGGTGGGCTACCCTTAGCCTGTGACAGCCTCTATATCTGTCTCCAGGCACGCGTAGTGGAGACTCTTCGCCCAGACGATTTTCTTGCTCTTAGTCTGACTCAAACGAGGTGTTCCACTGTCTATGAACTTGCCTCGTGTAATTGGACGTGCTGTGTCTGTGCCCATTGGGTACCGAACCGTTTCTCATCCGTGAGCCTGGTTCCTTAAGGGGAAGAACTCAACAGAGGAGTTGGACCCTGGCTCTTTCGCCCTCTTAGCCGAGGTGTCATTCACCGACGTGTACCCCTTGTCCAAGTTCGAGTCTCACACCACGCGTTTGAGAGCAAGGCGTTCTCGAGCTGAGCGTCCTTGTCCCAATAGCGCCTGAGCCCATCAGGTACTGAACCCTTTCTCTCTTCAAGTGTATTTCCGGTGTAGGAAAACCTGACAGTAGAGCTGGGCCAGGGCTAAATCGTTGTCCCTTTTGTGCCTGAGCGAATCGAGTACGGAACCCTTTCTCTCTGCAAGTGTACTTCCGGTATAGGAAACCTTGACAGTAGAGTTGGGATAGGACTACCATCGTTGTCCCTTTCTTGCCTAAGCCCATTCGGTACAGAACCATTTCTCTTCGCGAGAATATTTCCGGTTTAGGAAGGCTCGACATTAGTGTTCGGTTAGGTCTTCTTGCTTTACCAAACGCCAGTGGATGGGTCTGGGTCTCTGCCTGTAAGGAACTCAGGTAACTAGAAGCCCGTCTCGAGCTGACGGAGCTTGTAGCTCCCCTTTCCTAGGGACTTTTCACTTTCTATTTGCAGTTCGCGCTGCCCTCTAGCGCTGTTCTGCCCTTTCATTGTTTCATTGTACTCGGTATGAAATCTATGTCTCTCGCCATGTATCTACCTTTACGTGCATTTTACATTGGCCGCCCCTCCAATGTTCGGACTGGACTGACTAGCTTCACTGTAAGTCGACAGTGTCGCTATATGTGGTGATGCTGGTGGTGTCGGAGATGTCTGTCCGTGTGCAGGCAAATCTCTTTCCATCTGCTACCTCCACATTTTCGGACACGATCCCCAAATGATTTGGCCAGAATCAGCTCGAGCTGCTGTATTTCTGTTTCCAGGGTGCACCGCGTGGAGGTACATTTGGGATCTTGGTTATCTGCTAACCCTGGGTCCGCCTAGAGCAATGCGTTCCCTTTGCACCCCTGAAAGAATGTAATATTTTTCTTTTTTCCTGGAATCATAATGCTGACTATGCGATAACTAATAGGATTATATCCTAGTAGAGATGACCATAATCGCTTCAACAAAAGAAAGCCCACACAGCTCTGTCCTCCATTTTCTCTTCCTGAAAATATGAAAGCTTCTCCTATTGTTATACTACAATGCCCCTTACCTGGCCACAGATGTTCGAAAATTCCCAATATATCAATACATAACCATCTTATTTCTTTCGTTGCATTGTATGAATTTCCTTGATATAGGTTTCTAATGTTCCAAGTTCCAAATTTGATACGATGCTTTTCCCTGTTCCTAACTTTAACACCTATGTTTATATCTACTTCATCTAATGTCAACTTCTTCTGCATCTAATGTCTACATCTACTTTGTTCACTTTCTACGTTTACCTTGTGTACTGCCTCCTTCTACTTTATCTAATATCTACTTCTATTTTATCTTCTGTCTACTTCTACTTTATCAGCTGTCTACTTCTAACTACATCAGCTGTCTACTTCTAACTACATCAGCTGTCTACTTCTACTTTATCAGCTGTCTACTTCTACTTTATCAGCTGTCTACTTCTACTTTATCAGCTGTCTACTTCTACTTTATCAGCTGTCTACTTCTACTTTATCAGCTGTCTACTATTACTTTATCAGCTGTCTACTATTACTTTATCAGCTGTCTACTTCTACTTTATCAGCTGTCTACTTCTAACTACATCAGCTGTCTACTTCTAACTACATCAGCTGTCTACTTCTAACTACATCAGCTGTCTACTTCTAACTACATCAGCTGTCTACATCTACTTTATCAGCTGTCTACTTCTAACTACATCAGCTGCCTACTTCTACTTTACCAATTTTCTTCTATTTCTTTGTTATCAACTGTCTACTTTTAATTTATCAACTATTCATTCTACTTTACCAATTACCTTCTATTCCTCTGTTTATCAACTGTACGCTTCTACTGTACTCTAACCCGTGTCTAACTCGAACATATTTTCTATATTTCTTTTTATCAACTGTACTTTTCTACCTTATCAGCAACGTTGCGCTTCTACTTTACCGTCTGTCTTCTATTTCTCTGTTTATTAACTGAACATTTCTACTGTACGAACTGTTTTCTATTTCTCTGTTTATCAACTGAACACTTCTACTGTACGAACTGTTTTCTATTTCTCTGTTTATCAACTGAACACTTCTACTGTACGAACTGTTTTCTATTTCTCTGTTTATCAACTGAACACTTCTACTGTACGAACTGTTTTCTATTTCTCTGTTTATCAACTTTACTTTTCTACCTTATCAGCAACGTTGCGCTTCTACTTTACCGTCTGTCTTCTATTTCTCTGTTTATCAACTGTACTCTTCTACTGTACGAACTGCCTTCTATTTCTCTGTTTATCAACTGTACTCTTCTACTGTACGAACTGCCTTCTATTTTTCTGTTTATCAACTGTACTCTTCTACTGTACGAACTGCCTTCTATTTTTCTGTTTATCAACTGTACTCTTCTACTTTACGAACTGCCTTCTATTTTTCTGTTTATCAACTGTACTATTCTACTTTACGAACTGCCTTCTATTTTTCTGTTTATCAACTGAACACTTCTACTTTACGAACTGCCTTCTATTTCTCTGTTTATCAACTGTACTCTTCTACTTTACGAACTGCCTTCTATTTCTCTGTTTATCAACTGTACTCTTCTACTGTACGAACTGCCTTCTATTTCTCTGTTTATCAACTGTACTCTTCTACTTTACGAACTGCCTTCTATTTCTCTGTTTATCAACTGTACTCTTCTACTGTACGAACTGCCTTCTATTTCTCTGTTTATCAACTGTACTCTTCTACTGTACGAACTGCCTTCTATTTCTCTGTTTATCAACTGTACTCTTCTACTGTACGAACTGCCTTCTATTTTTCTGTTTATCAACTGTACTATTCTACTTTACGAACTGCCTTCTTCTCCTAACACTTAAAACGTATATTGCTCAGACACATGTAAGCTCTCGACGTGAATCGATAAGAGTACTAGCTCTCTTGCTGGAAGCACCTCCTACAAAACAGCGTCGAGGCTCTCTACAGCTGCCCTTCAGAGAACATTTCTTCACAAAAGCAGATTCAAAGAACAATGAAAGTTTCAAAGTCGGCGACGAAATTTCCGTAAGTCAGCTTGGTTACTTGATACAACACAGGTTATACCAGTGATGACCAATTTAATAAAGAAAACATTATTGTGTACTTTTGTTCTGTGATATGTCTCTGTTTGATAGTTATCTAGTTAGCGGTTCTCAACTTGGGTCATATATCTTTTTTCTTAAGGCACCACGGGGACCACCGGAGATACCAGAATATGGTTTAAAACCAGGAGACACCATTGACCCACGGGGGGGTGGGGAGGGTCCACAAGTCAAAAATGGTTGAGAACCACTGATCTTAGTGAATAAATTGTTGATGGTTTAATTGTAAAGATTATGTTCATGTCTATTATTTGTATGTAATGACAACAGGTGACTAGATACGACATTGCTAAGATGGGCGTTATCAAAATAAAAACGTTTTACTTTGTATTCTGTATCCTTTCTTAGAAACAAATCACAATTTTTGTATTTCCACGTGAACACACTCGAAGAAGGAGGAAAGATTAACTTTCCGTTACAACATTTTTGGTTTTCCATTATCAAATATGATTACTGAATATTTCAAAAGCATTAGCCAAGTGTATGTCTAATATGTAAAAATAAATTAGGAAAAGTTGTACGTTAATGTTTATATAGGCGTGGTACACTTTTCTCTATATGTTTTTTTTTTAGGGAAATGAGTTTATTTTTATACAAACTGAATAAATAAATAAACTAAAGTGGTATCAATACTGAATATTTTATTTTTTAACCATAGAAACATATACCTTGTAAAACTGTATAAATCAATACAAACATACATCAATATAATCATACATCAGTAAAACCATACATCACTACAACCATGCATAAGTAAAACCATACATCACTTCAACCATGCATCAGTAAAACCATACATCGATACAGCTATATATCAGTAAAACCATACATCACTTCAACCATACATAAGTAAAACCATACATCAATACAACTATACATCAATACAACCATACATCACTACAACCATACATCAGTAAAACCATACATCAATACAACCATACAACAGTAAAACCATACATCAGTAAAACCATACAACAATACAACCAAGCATCACTTTAACTACAAACCTACAATTTCATTGTATAAAAATAATATTCTATTTAGATAAGAGAATGGGCAACTTATTTTTGATTTGGGGAGGGAGTGGTATTGACCATTTTCCGTAGCAAATATGTCTAAAATGATAATGTCAGTTCCTTTCGTCTCCAATTTTCCCGTATTTTAAAATGCAGATTGATCTAATAAGGAAAACGTAATGACTCAAGTTTCCAGGCAAATATGTGTCAACTGAACGGACAGTTTAAATCTCGTTTAATAACTTCTAATTTTTTTTAGCATTTTCAAGCTCCAGGATAGTAAATATAATACTTTGAAATTATCTTGGATGACCAATGCATATGGCTTGACGAGAGGGATCTGGTCCCCGGGTCGTATTTTGTTTATCCCTGATTAAGACAAAACAATGACGTGCATGGTTACCCATGTAATGAATTTGAATGTAAAACTTAATATATTGTTATCTATTGATGTGTAGTTCCTCCCTGCCTCTGATTTTACTCATTGCATATAATGTTGTGCGCATATAGCAACCCTGTGTATGTGTTGTGAATATCTGCAATTTTAGTTCTACTTTAAAATATAAATTGGTTGATTATGTGTGATACGTGATGACTCTGGTTCTTTGCTTGATTTTTGTGTCACGTTTTCTATTAATAGCAAATCGTGATAATTATTTTTATTGTTAACTCTTATATGTCTTTATGCTCCTTGCACTAAACGGAATACAGTAAAACTCAATATATTCAGATCTCTAGTGATACTTTTATACTTATGTGAAAGTTGGACATTCAAGGCAGATACAGAGAAAAGGATTTAAGCTTTTGAAAACAAGTAATACAGACGTTTCTTAAGAATTAGTTACATAGAACACAAGACAAATAATTTTGTCCAGCAGCAAGTAAAGATACCTGCAAGTTATCAGAACCACTTTTGGTAGTGGTAAATGGACATAAATTTGTTTGGTTTGGATATATAATGAGACACGATTCACTTTCCAAAACTATTTTGCAAGGAAAAGTCAAGGGTGTAAGGAGAAGAGACGAACAAAGAAAACATGGATTGATATTATAAAGGAGTAGCTCGGGCATGATTTTTCTACACTTATCCGAATGGCTGAGGTTAGAAGCGTTTGTAGATTTTTGTGTGCTGATGTCTCCAGTCTGTCACTCCTGCTGCCCTGGCGGGTTATAGGTTTTATTATTATATTATTATTATGTTATTATATTATATTATTATATTACTTTTCATGATTCCTGTCTCAAAACATGGGCTTTCCCGTTTAGAAGAGTGTAACTATTTAACTAATTCCATGTCGTAAATTTATGAATTATTTTTGCGTAACATTAACAGAAATAATGTCATGTTGGCATTTGCAGCATCTCACGGACATTATTTGGTAATAATTAAGCCCAGATGTCCGCAAAGAACTGCACTCTGAAGAAGAGTGGTTACTGATTCGGTATCATGTTATATTCAGGACACAGCCATCAACCGAGCTTCTGCAGTATAGAAGGCCTTCCAACAGAATTAACTAAACTCCATTCGTTACGTTTTTTATTATTGTTGGGATAAGGTTGCTCACTATTTATACACTTTATATATACTTTGTATTTATGTATTTATATATATATATATATATACATATATATAATATATATATATATATATATGCTCCTTAGTTATTTTTGGCAGGCGATTCCAAGTGTGTAAATAGTGATTAACCGAAATCATAAAAATAATCAAAAAAGCGTAACAAATGGGGGGTCCTAATTAATTATATTGGAAGGTCTTTACGAAGACGGGCATGCATCAACCATGACTTTCACTAATAGAAGACCTACTAGCAGAATTCAAATAAGCCTTTTGGGTCATATTTTCCATTATTCCCGTTAATTTCGTTAGCCAGCGTTAGTAGATGACACAAAGTATATAGATAACGTCCAACAAAAACACGACAATAATCGAAAACATGACAGACAAGGTTTATTTGAATTATGTTATTACATCTTATATTGGTGACCCAACACATCGTGTTTTGGTTACATTGATTTTATAGGCTATATAAATACTTTCAGTAGTTTGCTATTGTTGTTTGAACAACAATACAGTCCGGATGCAAAATTGCCTAAGGTTGAATAAACAACATGAAAATACGCAAGCTAACGTATACATATATAGACGTGAGAGTTAACAAAATACACAAGCTAACATATATAGATAGTCGTAAGAGTTAACAAAACACACAAGCTAACATATATAGATAGTCGTAAGAGTTAACAAAACACGCAAACTAAAATATAGAGATAGACGTGAGAGTTAACAAAACACACAAGCTAGCATATATAGATAGATGTGAGAGTTAACAAAGACTAATATTTGAAGATATTGACGGAAAGAGAAAAAAATGGCTGTTACATCTAAGAGAGCCCGCGGGATTTCGGCAAAATAGTGGTTAGTCTACCAGTCATGGTCTGGAGATTTTCTCTTTTTGTTGTGTTGATTAATAAATTTTTTTCTTTTTTTTTTTTAAAATGAACCATATCGGAGATATGACATAAAGAGGTTCTAAAACCTTTTAATATGAAGAAAGAATTATTAAAGGAAATAAATATCAAGCAAATAAACTATTTTTGATGCATTAACAGATATGACGCCTTATTGAAGACCTTACTTGATGGTAAAGTCGACGGGAAGCGAGCAAGAGGTAGGCAGAGATACACGTGGGAGAGTAACATCACAAGATGGACTAGTTACAGTTTAGCAGAGTGCATCACGAAAACAAGAGACGGGGGATGTTGGAGGTCTGTTGCAGCCAACCTTCGTTACGGAGATGGCACTTGATGATGATGAGTTATGTGTACAAATGTATCTACAGACGAAAGCTGGAATCACAGGATATCATATATGGCCTTATTCATCTTGACAGACGGTCTAAAACACGCATATATCAGTTGGAGTTGAGATGGTACGAGCAAGGCAGGACTTCTCATAACTGACTTCTCCATGGGCGATTTTTTATGCCACAGAAGATGCATCGGAATGCCACATGACGGTTTTGTAGTTCTTGACGTCTTCATCTGCATTCTTCAATGTCACTGCGTATTGAAGTCTTCCTAATTACTGGAAACACACAAGAAACCCCGCCCCCTTTTCGTCTCCTTAGAAATAAGAACATGAATGAAATGTCGTACCAGAAAGCAAGTCACCAGCCTCATTAACATCCCCTCCTCTCTAATAATAACAAATTGGTAGCGTATCCTATCCAGGACGTAGCCATCAACCCAGCATTTTTTGGTTGTAGTAATTTTCTAAGCAATATAATACGTTCAGTAGTTTGTCATTGCTTTCTGAACGGTCTCGATGCACAATTGCCTGTGACGGGAATCGAACTCTGCAACCTTGGACGTCGCATCACGCTCTGTACCACTCTGCCACAGAACCGGACTCCTAGGAATCCGAACATGAAAAGTGATAACAGAAAGTCAACAACCCCCCCCCCCCCACTCTTATTTCTTTAACTGTTGTCCCAAGTGTCATCATAACTCGTACCAAAACTAAGAATATGCCGACGAGAAAGAGGAATTTACCTTTATTTATGTAACCTCTGCTCACTGAAGACCAATATACGCTCCTGTTCACATTACCTCACTGTGAATATCTGTCTACAGTTACGCTTACCTGTACTAATGCATGTATATTTTGTGTTCTATTTAATATTATTGTATGTATACATCTTAACCTCTTTTCACAGGTATTGACACTAGGGCGGCAGACTTGGAACACGTCTCTAGACGACGGTGTCTATACACCCCCTGTTCTTCAGGGATCAATGGTCAAGAAAAATAAATACAACAAACACGCCAGATTGGGTTCTATGAATAAGGTGAGTACCTTTTCATTTGCAATTACTTTACCTTTCGTCATTTGTATTTACATCGTTCGGCCTTCATGTTTCAATTTACGTAAACGTGTGGATCATCACTTCTCTTGGGGTGCAAAGGGAACGCATTGCTCTAGGCGGACCCAGGGTTAGCAGATAACCAAGATCCCAAATGTACCTCCACGCGGTGCACCCTGGAAGCAGAAATACAGCAGCTCGTGCTGATTCTGGCCAAATCATTTGGGGATCGTGTCCGAGAATGTGGAGGTAGCAGATGGAAAGAGATTTGACTGCACAAGAGACAGACAATATCTCCGACACCACCAGCTGCACCACATATAGCGACACTGTCGACATACAGTGAAGCTAGTCAGTCCAGTCCGAACATTGGAGGGGCGGCCAATGTAAAATGCACGTAAAGGTAAATGCATGGCGAGAGACAAATATGTTTCATACAGAGTACAATGAAACAATGAAAGGGCAGAACAGCGCTAGAGGGCAGCGCGAACTGCAAATAGAAAGTGAAAAGTCCCTAGGAAAGGGAACTACAAGCTCCGTCAGCTCGAGACGGGCTTCTAGTTACCAGAGTTCCTAACAGGCAGAGACCCAGACACATCCATCGGCGTTTGGTAAAGCAAAAGACCTAACCCAACTCTAATGTCGAGCCTTCCTAAACCGGAAATATGCTTGCAAAGAGAAAGGGTTCTGTACCCGATGGGTGTAGGCACGAAAGGGACAACGATGGCAGTCCTGGCCCAACTCTACTGTCAAGATTTCCTATACCGGAAGTAACTTGCAGAGAGAAAGGGTTCCGTACTCTATTCGCTCAGGCACAAAAGGGACAACGATTTAGCCCTGGCCCAACTCTACTGTCAGGTTTTCCTACACCGGAAATACACTTGAAGAGAGAAAGGGTTCAGTACCTGATGGGCTCAGGCGCTATTGGGACAAGGACGCTCAGCTCGAGAACGCCTTGCTCTCAAACGCGTGGTGTGAGACTCGAACTTGGACAAGGGGTACACGATGTCGGTGAATGACACCTCGGCTAAGAGGGCGAAAGAGCCAGGGTCCAACTCCTCTGTTGAGTTCATCCCCTTAAGGAACCAGGCTCATGGATGAGAAACGGTTCAGTACCTAATGGGCACAGGCACAGCACGTCCAATTACACGAGGCAAGTTCATAGTCAGTGGAACACCTCGTTCGAGTGAGACGAGAGCAAGAAAATCGTCTGGGCGAAGAGTCTTCACTACGCGTGCCTGGAGACAGATATAGAGGCTGTCACAGGCTAAGGGTAGCCCACCCGAATTGTCAAGGCCTGCCGAAATCGGATGTGCTAGGCCTACAAGGCGCATAACGGTGGCACAACGTAATCACGCTCCCGGCGGAAATCGCACGGATATCCGTGATGGTTACAATGGAGCGAACGAAAAACAAACAAACAAACATCACTTCTCTTTACATTATATATTAGTTTCCATGTTTTAATTTACGTCATGGCTATTTCGTCACTTTTCTTTACATTGCCTTTCTGTCTCTATATTTCAATGCCATCACAACTGTTTTGTCACTTCACATTACATTTCATCTCAGTTTTTATATTTAAATATACGCCTCGTATGACTCGTCACTTCCCTGAATGTCACATCTGATCTGGACACTTCTACGTACCTTACCAAATTTTCTCTTTCCGTCATTTCAGCATCAACCTTTCTCCTTGACATCACAGACATAATCTTAACTATAGATAGAAACCGACTATAGATAGGCACCTTCCAACTGGTCACGACGGTTCACTAACGTTGACTGAATCACGCTTTTCATTAACTTGTGGTACACAGAATTCGGAAAGTAAGCTCATATTAGTGACAAGTGTATTCTAGAATTTATATATATATAAAGAGTTAATATATATATATATATATATATATATATATATATATATATATATATATATATATATATATATATATATATATATATATATATATATATATATATATATATATATATATATATATATATATATATATATATATATATATATATATATATATATATATATATAGTGTATTAGTGACAAGTTGAAAGGCCATGTGTCTGATGACGATTCTGTTTTACACCACATTATTTAAAATCTCTTTGAGCTTTCATCGTCTTCTGTACGTTATTTACTTTTCTCTTTGCCTCTACAATAATGATTTTCTTTATTCGTTTGTTTATTCGCTTCCTTATTGTTTATTGTTGCTCATTTGTTCCTTTGTTGCTTATTTTGTTTGCTCCTTCATTGATTTTGTTTGTTTATTAGTTTTTTATTTGTTCGTTTTGTTTGTTGGTTGGTTTGTTTATTTATTTGTTTGTTTCCCTGTTTGTTCATTTGTTTGTTAATTTGTTCGTTCTTGTTTTTGTTTGTTTATTTATTCCTTTGTTTGTTCGTATGTTATTTTATTTGTTTGATTGCATGTTTTAATCCCTACGAATTACCAGTGACAAGTCTCTTGTTTCCTACATTCAATGCAGTGTTTCTTCAAAGATTTATTTCGTACCCATTCCAACTCCCAGCCATGTCATTTCCATCAGCAGGCACCTCGGCTTGTCTGTTTCTATTTTTCTTTTCTCTCTCTCTTTATTTTCTTTGCCTTGTTTTCAAGTGACTTTACCTTCCCTTCAAACTTTTCACTTCTAAAATATCTTCATTGATTCTTTATGTCTCGTCACTTATCATCTCATTTCTTCACAACTCCTCGCTTCTCTTCACTTCTTTCCTTGTCTCTTTATTCTACTTTATTCTAACCCCACTTCACTTTTTCCGAAACCGATTTATTTTTCTCTGTCCGTTTAAAGATCTTTCCCTAATTTATCTAAAAGTCTTCCAGACTCTCTGATATAAACGATAAGGAATTCCTTCCTTGATTTAAAGAGTGCCACTCGGCCACATGAAGCGAATCCACCACAAGACAAACAAACATTTCAAGGTCTTTCAGCCATCTTCACGCCTCATTACCACTTTGGGCTGTTTTTTTTTTTTTACATTCGAATCCGAGATGGTTGATTGCATCCTCTCTTTGTTCCGTCTCGGGTCTCTCAAGCGTGAACATTTTCCCAGGAGATAAATCAGGGCGTCGTAACATTAAAACAGTGGGACGTCTGCTGCCACCAAATATAATAATTACCTACATTACTTTTCATTACACACGTGTAAGGTGTCTACAAAGTTCTTGTGCACTGACGCCACACAATCCACACCAAATACTCACAATTCAAGTGACGTAGTATCCCCGCCAATGTATATTAGTGCACTGTGACTTTTTAGACACCTTGTATTATTTGTCAACAGCGAGAAAGCGATTACATATACCCGGACATAAAGACAAACTCCCAGGATGACAAAAAAACTATCACAATACTCTCTCAACCTCCTTTTTCATTGTACATTCTTCTCCTGTTGAAACTGAACGTTGTTCACACACATTATCACTCGTTGTGGCTGATTGATCTGATCCGTGATTATCATTGGTAATTTTTGTGTATACTTTTTGTCGCCAACCAATGAAACGTCATATGAGTCAAGATAAGTAGCAGTGTGTACAACCAGTTTGAATGACTAATTTGGGGAAGGATGTGTACACAGTCACAGTGATTTCATATCCCAGGTAAACTGTAAACTATGGCACAACATATTTCGTTCTCCAGACCACATCCTGTTAATCTGCAGAAGTTTGAGATCGAACGCAGAAGAAAAAGATTGGGTTACAGAAATCTTCCAGATAAATAACAACCGATGTGGTTGTGTTCCTGCGATAAATAGGCTCTTTAAATCGGTCAGTATTCCTCGTATATAACTAACTAAATTAGACCTTATAGAAACTATACTGTTTATAACAATGAATAATACAATATAGAAGCAGTGGGGATTTATTAATTAAAGAAAATTACAATGCAGCACTCACTCGCCACGCTACTTGATTCATTACGTTTTCTGTCTTCGACCATACAGCATCCCAAAAAAACGTTTATGTTCATGTGTTATTTATGTTTACAAGTAGGCCTACATCTAATTGGTTTTGTGGTACTGGGGCCTTCTAGCTATTACTAATGACAAATATGTGTATACCTGCGCAATGTGTGTGTTGCTGTAGTCTTTTTTTGGATCGACCTGTCCATATTCATAGTAGCTTGAGAATATACACGTTTGAAATATTGAACATCAATTATATGTAGGAATGTGGTGTAGTGGAAGCTGGGAAACTAGTTGACTCAAGTTGCGAGGCCATCGGCTGCCAAAATATATGCTGTCCTGGTTCAAATTCTGCTTGCTGCATTTCTCGTATGACTTGTTTGGTTTTATTAAATGTATGCAGATCATGGCAGATGGTTGATATCTCGTTCACATCGAATATTAGCTGCGATGGGGCTTCACTATACCTTACAGTAAATCTCTACTCTGATTGATGATGATGACGATGATATTGATGTTGTTGCTAATGATAATGATTTCGGTGCACATAATGATGATAAACGATAATGTTGATGACGCAGATGCTGGCGAGTGTGATGATGTGCTTGTTGTGGTAGTGTTGGAGATAATGGTGATTGCATTGATGGTGATGATGAGGTAACTGTGGTGGTATGATGACAATGACCGCCCCTGTGCTCGCTGGTGCCGAAGATAGCAACAAAGAGTAGTAGCGCTGGTACTTGCCATGCATGTCGTTGAAAGTCGACTGATGAAGTTTTTGGAGTTGAATTGGTTGTCCGGTACCATAGAGTATCAAAGTGACCCAGGATTCATACCAACATCGGATATGTCAGGCCAAAAGGAGCAGATACTGTAGCCAAGATGTAAAACCGACATAGTGCATTTTGTTATATGGACTGCATCCTGCAAATCTCCAGGACTTTGAGAACGATCGCAGAAGAAGTACTAAGAAATATGTACCAAATTAAAAAGTAATCACTCACCCCCACTTCCAATTCTTAGCGGTTTTACAAAATAACATTCGCTACCAGAATCCCAAGAACCACGTGTTCTGGTTTTTTACATTTTCAGGATCTCTTACCCCCTCCCCACTCATCCCCTCAGTTACCAAAGTTATATCTGCGGTCCTGCATTAATATATGAGTCGTCTAAAATGTTTAAACGTCACACTTTACACAATGCTTAAAAATCACACTTTACACAATGCTTAGAAATCACACTTTACACAATGTTTAAAAAATCACACTTTACACAATGCTTAAAAATAACACTTTACACAAATTTTAAACGTCACACTTTACACAATGCTTAAAAGTCACACTTTACACAATGCTTAAAAGTCACACTTTACACAATGCTTAAAAGTCACACTTTACACAAATGCTTGAAAGTCACACTTTACACAATGCTTAAAAGTCACACTTTACACAATGCTTAAAAGTCACACTTTACAATTTGCTTAAAATGTTACACTTTACGCAATGCTTAAAAGTCACACTTTACAAAATGCTGAAAAGTCACACTTTACACAATGCTTAAAAGTCACACTTTACACAATGCTTAAAAAGTTACACTTTGCACAATGACATAATGCATTATGTTCTCTGGACTGTCTTTGGTAGTATATCCTATTGAGGATGTAGCCAACAGCCCAGCATGTTAATGCTGTAGTGATTTTCTAGGCAATATAAATGTGTTTGGTAGATTGCCATTGCTTTCTGAACGGTCCAGATGCATAATTGCCTGCTGTGAGATTGGAACCTGAAACCTTGGCCGTCACAGAGACGCTCTGTCCACGTCGTCACAGAGCCGTAGTTCTCTAAACTACATCCTGCTGTTCTGCAGGAATTTTATAGTTACAACAGGGTACCCGACTGAACATAGTTAAATCACATTAAAAATATAGAAGGTGATACAGATAAACGTAAACATCCGTTCATCTGATACCTTTTTTAAAACTTGTTTGTTTACCTTTTAACAGAAACGTGTCACAAAAATACCCTATTACACATCACTTCCAGAGGCTACTTATGTGTCGCCAATAATTGATTGAAGTAGTCGCTTGTCCATAATAATTGAAAAAAGTACTGTCTCACTGTGTCGCGCAATATGGTTGTGGTGTGACGTGTTGATGATAGCTCAAGAAAGGCCTCCGATGAGCGGATGTTTATAAGTCAGTTGTCTCGCCTTCTCTATAGCTCGCCGAGTAAATAACGCAGTTAATACACGTGCCTGGTTATCTTGCTAATCCCTAAGTGTGTCATGATTGACACATACTAAGGAAGTTTAGACAACTTGATAACCAGACTTGGGCTGTGAGATGTGTTCAATTATTACCGAGTCGGTGTGCTGATACAATGTATCGTGTGTTTACAATCGTGTACGGAATATTCTTTAGATGTTCTACTCGATGTTCTACAATTTCCTAGTAAATAACATAATCTCTGTTTTATACTGGCTAGTTATATCTGTCCCGAAGTGCGGTCAGAAACGGTAATTCTTGCTGTTCTACGTTATCACTAACAATTGTGATAGGAAATGTTAATCTCCGATAGTATAAGTAAGTTATCACTAAAACGTGTGGTAAGAATTGTTATATTCTGTTAGTATAAGTTATCGCTAACAATTGTGATAAGAAACGTTAATCTCCGATAGTTATAAGTTATCACTATCAATTATGGTAAGAAACATGAATTTTTGCTAGTGTGTGTTATCGCTAACACGTATGATAAGAAACGTCAATGTCTGCTCTTATAAGTTATCACTGGCAAGTGTGATGATCAATGTTAATTTATGTTAACATGTGCTACTGTTAAGTACTTATGTTACAGATAACATGAGTTATGAACCAGTGTCATAACACACGGATTCCCAAAAGTGGTCAGCAGACTAGTCATTGTTTGACAAATAACAGCCCAAGTAGCATCACCTACCGTACTTGCTCAGTTGCAATGGTGCCCTTCTTCGACATTCCCAGAATATGACACATGATGCTATTCCTGTTGGCTGGGTGAACTATGGCAGGAACTTGTATTATAAACTAAAAATAACTAGTAAACTGGAAACTTGGGATGGTCGTCTACGGGAGGCTGACTTAACACTATATTATTACATTTCCTTCGAGTGTGATAGGAAACATTAATTCTCGCTATTACGAGCGTATGTACCTCTAGTTACATGTCGTGGGAAACCTTCATTCTCATAATTGTTATGTAAACATTCAAAGTAGTGTTATAAATTTGATTGCAAGAGCAGTATAGCGATCTAATTATTTCTATGAATGTGAAGTATAGACTGTAAAAGCTACTGCGATGTGGTTTTTGAGAATCATGATGAATATATATAGAACTGTGACGATACAGGACAACAGTACCAGGTCAAGTCAGTGCCGGATTTACCTATAAGCTAAACAGGCTATATCTTAGGGCCAAACATTTTTAATTTCACTATCTATATGTTCTTAATCGTTAAAGGGCCCCATATCTCAAATAGGTTAGGGCCCCATCAAGTCTAAATCCGGCTCTCGGTTAAGTATCCGTGAATATAGTTTTTAGCGTGGTGACAAGCGGGAAATTAATGGAACTAGTCCCAGTGTCATAGATAACTTGTACTAACCAGTATAGCAGGCCGACTGACTATACTATCGATATGGTTATAGACGTCCACTGTTCAGTGGAAGTGGCAAACACATTTTTGAGACCATTGTCCTGCTATAAGTGGGAGTTTTGAGAACATATGTCCTGCTATGTGGGAGTTTTAAGAACATATGTCCTGCTATAAGTAGGAGTTTTGAGAACATATGTCCTGCTATAAGTGGGAGTTTGAGAACATATGTCCTGCTATATGTGGGAGTTTTGAGAACATATGTCCTGCTATAAGTAGGAGTTTTGAGAACATATGTCCTGCTATAAGTGGGAGTTTGAGAACATATGTCCTGCTATAAGTAGGAGTTTTGAGAACATATGTCCTGCTATAAGTGGGAGTTTGAGAACATATGTCCTGCTATATGTGGGAGTTTGAGAACATATGTCCTGCTATATGTGGGAGTTTGAGAACATATGTCCTGCTATATGTAGGAGTTTGAGAACATATGTCCTGCTATATGTGGGAGTTTGAGAACATATATCCTGCAATAAGTGGGAGTTTGAGAACATATGTCCTGCTATAAGTGGGAGTTTGAGAACATATGTCCTGCTATAAGTGTGAGTTTGAGACCATATGTCCTGCTATATGTGGGAGTTTGAGAACATATTTCCTGCTATATGTGGGAGATTAAGAACATATGTCCTGCTATAAAAGAAATCAGCTAAAAGTGGGAGTTTGAGAACATATGTCGACTATACGTAGGAGTTTGAGAACATTTGTCTGCTGTAAGTGGAAGTATAAGTGTAAGCTATAAGTTGAGTATCTTGACTTGATTACTTCCATTTCTTCCTGAATGTTTTCCCAGCATCCTGACTTCTTCATTGGTTGTGTTTCGAGTATCTTGACTTGATTATTTCGGATTCTATGAAATATTTCTTATCTGACAGTGTTTACAAGATAACCGTTTTCGTTAATGAGCACAAATGCAATATATCTTTACAATAAGGTATGCCCTATATGCGTTACAGTGTCTTCGTGCCAATGTGTATCCTTATAATCAGGTGTGTTATCTGAACACTCTTTAAGCGTCAACAATTGTCCTTAATTTACGTCACCGTTAGAGGAAGGAAATACTTATTATTTTTTCTTTCTTGACGTCCTTATTGTGTGTTTCATGTATGTTTGTTTTCGTTGACTATTTTATTAAGGTAATTCATCTTTTTCATGGTCTGCCCCTGACTTTGTATCCATTGTGTCTGCATAGCAATGCTTTTTTTAAATTCATTATCTGATGATAGTCTGGAAACATGTGAAAACCACTTAATATATTGTCTTCTGATGTAATCAAGGATTGAGTAATATGAATATGAATTAAATCTTAGAGTTCTTTCCTACATTTTTTCTGCATATTATTGGAGAACTATTGTGTGTAATATTTAACATAATTAAGCAGTGGTTCCATGAATTCTTGATGTGTTGGCAAGTGAAAACAAAGGATAGGGAAACTTTTGATAAAAGTTGACGTAACAATACTCTGTTTTACACACAAATAAATTGTTTAAAATATATTTAACGTATCCTGTACAGGACAATGCTATTCAATAACTATTGTTGAATTTTTTGAGGAGCCGAAACATCTATATGAAATACCAGTACAATGTGGATGGTCTAAGTTCGAATCACGAGCTAGTTTGACGTGTTGGGTTTGCAAGCTCTATCAACTCATTGTCTCACATATGCCATGAAATATATTGTTCTATTTTTACACTTGGCAGCAGATGATACATGTCTGTGTCATAGCTACTAGTTCTAATGTTAGCTTTCTCCACGCAATATTGCATAATTGTTACTAGACTCTGAGACTCATAGTATGGTTCATTCTTGAATACAAAATATGGAAATGTAATTAAAATTGTCGTGTGAAAAGAGATATCTAAGAACACAGCAAATAGAACAAGAAGAGATCGTGTAAGGAATGAAGAGATTACAAGAACTGCTGGATCAATGTCTGTAGTCAAATATATTGAAAAACAGAGACTGAAATCGTTTGGTCACTTAAGGAGAATGAACCCTTATTGGCCAGCAGCAAGAGCACACAGAATGAAAATGGAAACAAGAAGATGCAGAGGAATACCAAGAATAAGGTGAATTGAGAGGGTTACCAATGTCCTAAGATATGACATAATTACTGCATATCAAGCGATCAAATCTGCAATAGCCAGAAAACCAATTTTCAATCATTTATGCTATGCAACGCCTAACAGCAAAAGAAGAGAGAAAGCAATTAATCGATAGTCACAGAGAACCCTAAAATCAGCAATTCAGTTTGATGAAACTCCAGCAAGATTCCTGTAATATTTCAATAAGAATTTCGTAAGATATTTTTACGATTCCTGTAAATTTCTCGTAAGATACCCGTAATATTCCCATAATATACATGTATGCTACCTATAAGACTCCAGTAAGATATATGTTATACCGTTACAAAAATAAAATTGTTGCAGTGCTAATTAACACCAAATTTCAAACGTGTACCAAACGTTTATTTTACGGAATTAATGTTCCAACCTGGCATGAACTAACTTTAAGAATATAACAATGAAATGATGTTCATTAAATTTGGTTTGGACTTTTAGTTTTTGCGACGAGGATTCCATTTCAATATGGTCAACAGCCTCCTCTGGTCTCTATCAGAGAACGACATCTCTTTGACATGGACGCGATTAGCGGTTGGATCTGTTGTTGCTGGATGGCTGCCCAATCTTCCAGCAGACTTTTTCTGCGTTCAGCATCTGTGGTCATGCTATATTGTCAGGCCTGTCGTTAAGACGAAGTCCACTGTCTTCTCCAGGTCAGAGCGGCTGCCCCATAGCTTTTGCCTCAGGTCTGTATCCTCTGGCCAGGTCTGCTGTCTCTGCTCTTTGTCTGTTGGGCAGTCCTGAAGTATGTGTTCTGGGGTCTGGGTTACAATCAGCGATTAGCTGGAGCCCCATCTCACGGCGGAGTCGTCTGTCGGGTTCATGTTTCATGACATGGCTGGCCACGGAATGGTCTGGATTATGTTGTCAGTGTCTAAGTGAGGGAGTGGAGAGTTGTGCCACATGAGGTCGAGCGTTATCCTGCTGAAAAATCGACCCTCGTACATCTAAAATTGGAAGGACGCTAGGACGAACAATTTCAGCAACGTATCGTTCTGCTTTCAGGCGTCCTTCAATTTGCAATAGGTCACTTCTTCCCATGAAGTTGTCCCACCCCCACATCAGTAAATCTCCACCACCATGTGGAGCCTCATCAACGCTGTTCTGGGCGTAGCGCTCATTGGATCTTCAGTAAACTCTTCTCCGTCGATAGTGTCGCTGGAACAGACATGATTAATTACTAAACTAAACCCGTCTCCAATCATTCCCAACGGTTCACTGGCGATGCTGGCTTACCCACTGCAATCGGTTATGGCTATGCCTGTCCGTAAGAACAGAACCTCTGTAGATTCTTCTATCCCAGACACCAGTGTCATGCTGCCGGTTTCCTGATCGTTCAGTCTGAAATTCGACGAGCCGATGCCATTGACTGGACTCATGAACTTGTCACGAGTTATTGCCAAAAATGTTGTTTTGATATTTACTCTTTCATGACATCACGAATCATGAGGTGAGCACAATTTAGGTGACCACGAGACGTTAATGACAAGTTAGACATAGTCGATAGGTTGAATGATGTCCAATCACTCAATCACTGTAACTCCAAAAAATTGCGTTTCTTTTTTTAACAGCACTGATTCCCGTAAAATACCGTAAGCTACCAGTAAGATTCCGTAAGAAACCTGTAATACACATGTTAGATTCTCGTAAGATGTCTGCAAGATGCCTGTATGATTTATATAGGATATCTGTAAGATGACTAAAAGATTCCTGTAAGATACTTGATAGATTCTCGCATGTAAGAGTCGCGTTATATTCCCGTAAGATGCCTCTAAGATTCCCGTAAGACATCTGTAAGATTCCCTGAAGTTGCTTGTACAATTCCTGTAAAACGTCCGTTAGATAGCCCGCACGATTTCCATATTTTCTAGTACGATTCCTGTAAGATTCCTGTGAGATTCTACGTAACATTCTAGTAAGATGCCTTTATGATTCATGTAAGATGCCTGTACGATTGCCCGCCACATGCAATTGTGCATCCGGGCCGTTCAGATAGTAATGGCAAACTACTGACCGTATTTATATTGCCTAGAAAATCACCACAGTCAAAAAATGCTTGGTTGATAGCTACGTCTTGAATAGGATATGCTACCAATATTTGATATAACATGGTTTCTAAATGCCAAATCTCATGGCATCAACCAACATGTAAAAGACATAATAGGCATGCGAGATACATAAACACTCTCTCCAAGAAAATTGAATTATGAAACGCCTTTGATCCAGCTCAACCCATTCTTGTATTATTGTGTCAAGTTGTCACCTCATTCACTTTCCTTAAGGAGTTTTCTCCTATGATGTAGGCCTAATTCAATATGTTTACATTAGCGTTAGATTTTGACCCTTGGGTCGTGAGAAACAGAACTGAGTACGAGAAGTGGCAGTGGTAGGTTTGTGAATCATGATAAAGTTGAAAGGTTATTGTTACGGAACATATGTTCCAGAAGTAATAACGGGACATGTATTATGGAGGATGATTTGATAGAAGTTAAAAAAGGAAATTGAGACAAAATGTGATTATGATGATTCTTGTGGCAGGTTGTCAACCTATCCCCAACTTTCCTGCGATATGCTTGGAAAGAAGACAGTGACCATATTCTTTCTACCTGAATTAGACGTCCATGCCTCTGTGCCGCACGGGCGAATGTCTTAGCTATGTATCTTTGGATGTGTTGATATATAGATGAATTAGGAGAACTTAATGGAACGCGAAGAAAACGATCAAAAATGTTCTGACATCTTCGTGTGAAAAAGAGCTATACTGAAGCACATTAAACGCACACCACTTGTATAATCCAGGAACATAGTGTGAAATGTAAATATAAGTGTTTACATACTTGGAATCTTTATTCATTTTCCTATGAATCTATTGCAGTCATTAATTCTTGAATGTTATTGTTATGCAATACATTGCATGCTGTGCAGGCAAAGGAGAAAACCAAAATGGAAACCAATAATAAAAAATCATTTTCACGTGTAAGAGCATCTTCGAGCTCTAGCAAATTTGTTGGAGAACCTTGCCTGTAGATTCTGCACCCAAACTATTCCAACAGATGTTTCATAGGGGACATGTCTAGTATTGTTTGTTTTTCGTTCGCTCCATTGTAACCATCACGGATATCCGTGCGATTTCCGCCCGGAGCGTGATTACGTTGTGCCACCGTTATGCGCCTTGTAGGCCTAGCACATCCGATTTTACATGTCTAGTAATATGGCAGGTCAATCAATCGTCGCAATGTACAATTGCTATATATATTGATGTGTAATACATGTGGTGTGCGCAAGTGGGTTATCCTGCTGAAGAAGTTGCAAGTCTGGATAATTTGTGAACGCGGGTACAACCAATGCACCCAGAACCTCATCTCTATATCTCACAGCATTAACATTTTCCACAGAAGACGTGAAGAGGCAAGCGATGGTGAAAACTGAATCTTCCCCAAATACTAATACAGCCACCTCCAAATCGGTTGCGCTGACGAACACAGAAATCTGCAAAGCGCTCTCCACACCGTTGCCAAGTCCGTATACGTCAATCAGCAAAGGAGAGGTTCAATCTGCTTTCGTCTGTGAATAGGACACCATTCCATTGCAGCCTAGTCCATCTGACATGTTGCTCTGCCCATTGTAGGCGCTGCTGACGATGTCTGTGAGTCTCAAATTTTGCGCAAGATAAGATCATCTTAAAGACGAGTATCTCTAAGTCGTCGCATGGCTGTCATTCGAGAGACTTGCCATAAGTCTGCCCACTGTTGCTCTTGCTGTTTGACTTTCCTGGAGGGAGCGATTCCTTAGGTGACTCAGCACAATATGACGATCTGACCCAGGGGGTAGTAACTCGTGGTTGGCCACACCAAAGTCTATCCCGGGCACTGCCAGTGATTCCGTAACGTTCATTGAAGCATACAATAGTGATGTGGTGACCATTCATTCCCTAATAATGGTCCACGAGCTCATTACTGTCTTCAACATACCAATGACTCGTAGACGGTCGTTTCCAGATAGTCATGGCATTTCAAGCACATTTACCAGGTGTTTTGTTTCAACGGCACTTTTATAGCGAGTATACTGCCACAACACCTACATATTTTCAGGGTCATAGCAGCTGAAAATCGTGTAGCACGTGTAGTTTTCATTGTTTTCATATAGTCTGTACACAAACCCTGATTGACTTATGCACATTTCATCCTGGTAGCCATTCGCTCTTTCCTCATGACAAACACGGAGAAAATTCATTCTCACCCCTTTTGTCCCAACTTCTCGGCAACGGTGTATAATATTGATGTGTTTTTAATGTGCTTCAGTATATTAAAGGAAATAAAGTATAATCAATAACATATTTTGGACATATCAAAAGACATCTTGCTGGTATCTTGCTGAAGATCTTACTTGAGGATAGAGTTGAAACACTACCAATCTTACTTGAGGATAGAGTTGAAACACTACCAATCTTACTTGAGGATAGAGTTGAAACACTACCAATCTTACTTGAGGGTATAGTTGAGGCATTACCAATCGCCAAATAAAACCTGAGAGCAAAATCTAAACAAAGCAGAATCAGCCTTCTTATGTGATGTTTTGGATTATTTCTGTGATATTCGTTGGTAATTATATACTATGTGTCACCTGCCAACACCGATCGTTGGTCACTATTTATATACCTTGTGTCACCTGCCAATACCGATTGTTATTCACTATTTGTATACTTTGTGTCACCTGCCAACACTGATCGTTGGTCACTATTTGTATACCGTGTGTCGCCTACCAACACCGATCAACGAAATGCACGGGAATAACAGAAGACATGGCACAAAAGACTTGATTAAATTCTGTCCGTATGTCTTCTATCGACGAATGTCACGGTATGGCTATTGATCTCAACAACATACAAGAATTACAGACAGTAGTTTCACGTCACTCAAACTGTAGAGCACTGGTTTCTACCCTATGCAACGTCTTAGTTGCTGAAGGCATATAGATAGACGGGGCTGCCTACATAACACCATAGAAAGATAATAGACGCTACACTTTACAATCTAGCCACATATAGTTGTTCACTGTTCGCAGATATCGCAGTCAAGCTGTAATCAATGAAACCACACATTCTGTCTCCGGACTACATCCTTTTAATCAGCGATAAGTCAAGAACAGAGGAAAATATTCACACAATAATAACAATAATAAAAAATAAATAATAAAAAGTAATAATTAATTAATTAATTAATAATAATAGTAATAATAATAATAATAAAAGGCCAGGTTGCCTTAATCACACACCGGACAAATCCACAAATACTCCCAAATAATCTCAATAAATCCATCAGAGAGTAGTGGCTTCCAGAACATAATAATAGTTATATTATAACAGTAATAACAGCACTGTAATAGTAATAATAACAATAATAAGAACAGTAGTAATAACGACTGTAATATATTAATAATAAAAAAATAAAAATAATAAAAGTAATAATAGTAACAGCTGTAATAACAATAATAATTGTTGTAAAAATAATTATAACAATAAAAATAATAGCAACAGTAATAATAATAACACTAAAATAATAACAGTAGTAATAATAATAATAATAACTAATAATAATAACAGTAATAATAATAATTATTATTATTATTATTATCATTATTATTATTATTATTATTATTATTATAACAGTAACAATAATAATAACACTAATAATAATAACAGTAATAATAGCAGTAAAAATAATAAAAGAAACAAATAGCAAACCTGCTTATCAAACCTGCATATTGGCGCGATGTAGTCCAGAGAAAACGTGTCGTGTCATGTTTTACAGCTTTGCTACAATTACTTTGCTTTTCGTCCTGACACTTGGGTTACTTTGGACCTATATGGGATGGGACAGTCAACTCCGCCCCAAAACTTTCCTATAACACTCTTACAACATGCATGGAAGACAAATTGTCGCTATTCGTTGCTCCCCTTTCAGGCACCAACAACACGGGCGAATAATAATAATAATAATAATAAGATTATTTTTAATCTTTGCGATTTTGTTTCTATTTATCTGTTCACATAATCCATTGGATAGCTTTGATACATCTGTGACTAATTCCAATAGATTTTCCGTCTTAAACTATCAGCGCTGTGTAGAATTGCCAGATTAGTTAGAGATTATCAAAGCAGGCTTCCCATCTAGTCATTGAATAGAATTTAAGATAACCAACTGGGGAGTGAAAAATTGAAATGTATGACCTGGTCGATGATCTTAAATACTCACTGACTCACGTTACAATATCAGCAGAAAGAAGGTTAAGATAGGCTGAGTTATGTACATGCGTCATAGCACACAGAAACAGCCTGACTGGCGTCGTCTACTACACTTGTTCAGTAGCGATAGCAACATTACAACCGTCTGACTAGCGTCGTCTACTACACTTGTTCAGTAGAGATAGCAACATTACAACCGTCTGACTAGCGTCGTCTACTACACTTGTTCAGTAGCGATAGCAACATTACAACCGTCTGACTAGCGTCGTCTACTACACTTGTTCAGTAGCGATAGCAACATTACAACCGTCTGACTAGCGTCGTCTACTACACTTGTTCAGTAGAGATAACAACATTACTTAATCTTTCCAGAACATAGCCCCGGTATCCTACTTTCTCTTGACTTGGCGTAATTTATATTTAAAATCATGAAAAGCGAGTGACCTGAACATCCGCGTCTGTTGGTCGGCGGGAACGTGACTTAACAATACAGTGCCGCGAGAATAGTAGTGCATTTTGGCTATGCTAGGGCGAATCTACGCATGTTCACAAACTCTAGCCGAAAATATTTAGTTTTCACTGTTTTGATTAATAAGAATATATAATGTTCACTTTTTCAATTAGCAAAAAATCTAGAATGTACAATGACTGAATTAGCAAAAAATCTAGAATGTACAATGACTGAATTAGCAAAAAATTTAGAATGTGCAATTATTGAATTATCAAGGATCTACAATTCATATGAAATGTTCACTGGCTCAATAAACACGTTTCTGTAATGTTCGCTTAGTCAATTATCAAGAACCTGCAATGCACTGTGACTAAATTAGCACGATTCTACAATGTTCCCTGACAACTTAGCAATGATCAGCAGCATTTACTTACTTATGTAGTGCATATCTACAATATTCAAAGACTCAACGTACACACATCTCTAGTTTTCACCGTTTCACACAGATAACCAGATAAGACATGATTTAAAAATGAGTCTGCCTAGAAAGCTAACGTTGCAGAGTGATGTCATGAAGGAGTATTTACTTCCAATAGCCGCTATTAGACCTGCATCCACAGAGTTAGTGAAATTAAGATCAGTAAAAAACAACACTGACCCTCGGAACAGGCTGTCCTGGCCGATGACCCCAGTATTGCCCAAGCAGCATGCTAAGGTAAGAACATCATTCTCTTCTTATGGTCCATCCTGTATGGAGTTGATTATCAGTTTTTTTATAGCCATCTGTATTGTGTACTGTCAAGAATTGTCAATTTTCGATATTCTCTCATGTCACAATGCCAGATTGTCAAGCATCTCCTCTCTTGGTCTCCCGTTGGATGGCACATGACGTAGTCTTTGCTTGTTTTGGTGGTTCTCATTATGTGTTCGTTTTCCCTATCTTAATAAAGCCCTTTTGGTCGAAACGTCGATTATATGTATTTCTTCATGTAAAACAACTATTTATATTTGTGTTCTATATTTATTTACCTCTTGGTCTTCCCATACCTCTCCTGTTCTTCAACTTGCCTGCTGTCACGATGTGTTCCATCTTTCCTGTCTCATGATGTATCACAAAAATGTGAACTGTTTCTTTCTGATGCGGTAAGCAGCTCTCTTTTTTAAACAACTTCTTTAAAATATCTTCATTATGTTTCGTATCTGCTCGTGGTATTTATAAAATCACGTCTCTACTGACTATATAATTTTTCACTATTTTGCTAATTGTCCAAGATTCAATTCCAAAAATCACAATGCCTGTTCGACCATCACACTTTATGATGATCATTTGTTACAATCCACTTTTGACATTCAATTAGAGTTATGTCCTTGACTATAAGTTCGTAGTTGGCTAATATGCCCTATTATGGCCAGAAATGTCCTTGGACATGGGATTACCACTGTAAATGGTTTTTGGTCTACCCATGACTTTCTAGTTACTCTCGACTGTTGAGCCGCAGCATCTCTCCTCTTTTCACAAGATGATGCGTCTTTTTTTACTGTAGAGTGCAATGTAGCTCTATTTTGTGCCATCTTCTCCGATTTACCTTCCCATGTGTCAGAATACAACATTTTCAGTGTATAGTAAACGTATTTCCTATAGAGATCTCTTATTTGCTGACGACTGTGTGCCAAATGCAAGCTCTGAGGCTGACCTACACATTATTATAGACAGATTCTCCAAAGCATGTACCAACTTTTGGCTTACTATTAACACGAATAAAAACAGAAGTCATGTTACAACCAGCACATGGCAAAAGCTTTCACGAGCCCTGCACAAAAGTAAATGGCGTAGAATTTAATGTTTTGAATAGATTCACATATCTAGGTAGTACATTATCATATAATTCCAACGTTGATGATTAAGTGTATACAAGGATCGCGAAGGCATGCAACTCTATCGGCAGAGTGTACGCAAATGTGTGGTATATAAATGGCATTAACCTACAGACTAAGCTGAAAGTTTACGGAGCAGTGGAACTTCCAGTGCTGTTAGACGCTGGTGAAACATGGACTGTGTATAGACGTCATATGAGGAAACGCAATCACTTTCACACAACTTGTCTCAGAAAAGTTATAAACATCAGATGGCAAGACAAGATTCAAGACACCACTTTCTTTGACAGATCTGATATCCCTAGCATTGACACTATTCTGATGCAGACACAGATTCGGTGGGCATGTCATCTGGTATGTATGTCAGATCATCGCCTGCCAAAGATAATTCTCTGTGGTGAGTTGCAGAAGGGCATAATATCTCAAGGTGGTCAAAAGAAGCGCTACAGGGACGCAGTAAAGACCTCACTGAAAGTTTTGAAATAGATCAAGATACATGGCAAGAACTTGCACAACATGGCGATCTACAGCCTAAAAAATGTGCAGCATCTGGTGAAAAGAGAAGTGCAGCAGCTCAACAGCAGAGATTGGCTAGAAAGTCATGGATAAGCAAAATACCGCTAAAAGCGATCATTCCATGCCCAAACTGTCCACAGATATTTGCTGCCCGAATAAAGCTTATAAGCCATTTACAAACTCATAACAAAAGGACACAACTTTAACTGAATTTTAAAAGTGGATGTAATAAATGGTCATCATCACTTGTGATGGACCATCAGTAAACGTATTTATTGCTAGGTGATTGTGTGTGCAGGTGATGTATTGCTATTAACGTATTTATAACGTATTTATAACGTATTTATAAACGTATTTATTGCTAGGTGATTGTGTGACTAGGTGATTATAGAAGATATGCCCGGAATAAAAGTGGGAGGATACAAATAAATAACTTGAGATATGCTTATGACACAGTACTGATCGCAGGAAGCGAACAAGAACTGCAAGCCCTATTAGATAAAGTAGTGAAGGAAAGTGAAAACAAAGGCCTCAGTTTAAACAAGAAGAAAACAGAAATAATGGTTGTATCAAAGAGACATACTCCACCAAGATGCAACATAATAATTAATAACACAAAATTGGCACAAGTTGAAAAAGTGAAATATCTTGGCACCCTGTTAACATCAGAAGGTAGATTCTCAAATGAGATAAAGAGCCGAGCAGCACAAGCCAAATCAGCATTCCAAAAAATGAGAACCATTTTTTGCAATGGAAGTCTATCAATGCAGACCCGAATTCGGGTGCTGAGATGTTATATCGAACCGATTCTTTTTTATGGATGTGAAGCATGGACTATAAACAAGGAAATTCAAAGTGAATTGGAGGCTACAGAAATGTGGTTACTGAGAAGAATGATGAAAATACCATAGACAGCCAAGAAAACTAATGCAGAGGTTCTCATCGATGCTGGCGTAAAAAGATCAATCATATCAAACATTAGAGGCAGACAGTCAAGGTTTCTAGGGCATGTGCTGAGAAGAACACAGCTTGAACACTTAATAACCACTGGAAAGATCAAAGGGAGAAAAGATAGAGGTCGACAAAGAGAAAAGTTACTAGATGGGCTTGTATCGTGGCACGGTAGAAGCTCACCAACCGAGCTTATTGACAACACAAGAGACATGGAGTCGTGGAGAAACATGATCGCCTACGCCAGTCGGCATGGCACTTGATTGACTGTGTGTCTCTGTACAGTTAAAATTCATGCCGTGGTTCCTGTGCTACAGGGTCTAAAATGGGAGCAAAGAATAGCCATACTTTGACCTGCTATGTACTCGTAAGAAACTATTGTAATATTTTTGGCGTGAACGTGATTATTACATCCCATAATTCAAAGCTACAAACGTGAACGTGGCTGTTACATCCTATAATTCATATATATGTACAAGCCACTATGAAATCGGATGTACCACGCATAAATGCGCAGATATCGCAGAGAAGCTGTAAACCATGACACAATCAATTCCGTTCTCCGGGCTACATCCTGCTAAATAGCAGTTTTTTCATTCTAATTTAATAATAGTATCATTAATTTATTTAGATGTGTAGAGTGATTCTTTGTTGTGTTTTCAGTTCAAGTTGTTTTATTTAATTCTCATTTCCAAGGTTTTTAATATGCGTCTCAACAATCCGACGTCCGGTATCATTCGTTACGTGTGTACATACGTCATTGTTGTCTTGGGTGTGTTGTTAAATGTTATACAGTCTAATCCTGTGTGGTATCACTATTATTTTCAGTGTTTGTCACTGATTTTTTCTTGATAAAGACTTTACAGTTGAAAGGTATATTTAGTCGGCCTCATGATAACGATGATGAAATAATCATTTTAGCTGTGAGCAGGTAGATCTTGACAGCCCATAGTCTTTCAGTCCAAAGCACATGTTCTTCTCAGTTGTTAACTGAGGTGACACCCGGACTCATGCAAGTTTGTTTCAAATTGGTTGTGTAAGGGATGTCTATTGATGCATTTAGTCCCAGAAGAGGGGCATTCCATTGCACCAGTATATAAGGTTTCCCACTTTTACCAGATTCACAGCACACAGTTCGGGATAACTCATCATTCTTCAGTCTGATGTGTTGACTCATCCGCGGTGATGGTATAAATAGCATTACCTGTCCCCTAAGAGTCTGTCACAAAAGGACAATGTTGCAATGTCCGCTGACCTGCATCTTTTGGTCATCCGTAGGGATGATTTGATAGAAGACAAAAGTAAGAAATTAAGACAAGATGTGACAGTGATTATTTTTCACAGCTGCCAGTCTATCCTCCAACTTTCCTAAGTCGCCTTCTACGGCATACCTGAAAAAAAGGCAGTTGCCCTATTCATTGTACCCTGAACTAGAAAGAAGTCTAGACGCAGTTGCCACACGAGAGAATCTGTTGTTTTTACTGTTATCTATATGTGTTCGTACCCTTTATTTACTATTATTGTGCTCCCTAAAACTTCACGATATTGTGTTTTAATAAGAAACTATGATCAGCAACCAACTATATTTATTACATTGCTCCTTCTCAAACTACTGCTGAATGTCTCTTGTAACAGAACAATGGTCCTACTACATTTCAAGCAGTATGTAGTACAGAAAATGGAGAAGCGTTGTGTTGCTGTTTCATTCGCAACAATAATCTGACTTTACTGACATATCGATTTGAGATAGGAAGTTCTACATTATTCGAAACGAGCTGAAATTGATATATTGATTTTAGCGTTTGGCTGTCAAAGTCATCGATCGCTTGCAACATCTGGACTACAGTTTACCGGCGAGTGGGAGTTTTATCGTTTAATACATCGATAAAGGGATCGGTTAAGGCGTGACAGATATTGGCAAGCTATTAACAAAGATGAAATATTACATTCCCCCCCCCCATATAAATGTTATAATAGATAATACAGCAATAATGTGGACCTCCTCTTTGGTTTTCTTCAATAAACGTGGTGAGACACATCCTTCCACACATATAGGTCCGAAGTCTATTGACACACAAAGTCTCTCATCTGAACTGTGTTGCTCTTCTTCTTCCTTGTTTTCCAGCCGAAGTTAGATTAAACCTGGTGACACATCAATATTTCTTTCTTTATTCTTCTTCCTTGTTTTCCAGCCGAAGTTAGATTAAACCTGGTGACACATCAATATTTCTTTCTTTATTCTTCTTCCTTGTTTTCCAGCCGAAGTTAGATTAAACCTGGTGACACTTCAATATTTCTTTCTTTATTCTTCTTCCTTGTTTTCCAGCCGAAGTTAGATTAAACCTGGTGACACATCAATATTTCTTTCTTTCTTCTTCTTCCTTGTTTTCCAGCCGAAGTCAGACGTTGACCTTAGACTGGTGACACATTAATCTTTCTTTCTTCTTCTTCTTCTTCTTCTTCTTGTTCTTTTTCTCCAGCCGAAGTCAGATGTTGACCTTATACCTGGTCACACACCCAACTTTCTTTCTTCTTCTTTCTTGTTCTCCAGCCAAAGTCAAACGGTGTCACATTTATTTTTGTGCCTGGTCATTCGGGTGTTCAATGCAATAAGAGCAGATAGATTGACAGGTTATGCCACTGTATTGAATGACAGAGCAATGGATCGCGTCGACGTATTGAACTCTTTGAACTGCACGATCAAACGAAATTAATGAAGATGATGATTACTTTTCCATGTTCAGAATAAAAGAGCTGGGCTGGAAATGTGCCGGGGCAAATTATGAACATTCTTTCTATAGTCGACATGTTCTATGTTTGTTCTATATTCGTTCTATGTTTGTGAACCAACGAAGAATAGGAATTGTCAGTCGTCGTATAATTGATGATATACTCGGGGGGAAATCGGAGTACCCATTGATGTGTCCTGATGTGTTGATGTGTCATGTTGTGTTGATGTGTCCTGTTGTGTTGATGTGTCATGTTGTGTTGATGTGTCATGTTGTGTTGATGTGTCATGTTGTGTTGATGTGTCATGTTGTGTTGATGTGTCCTGTTGTGTTGATGTGTCCTGATGTGTTGATGTGTCCTGTTGTGTTGATGTGTCCTGATGTGTTGATGTGTCCTGATGTGTTGATGTGCCCTGATGTGTTGATGTGTCATGTTGTGTTGATGTGTCATGTTGTGTTGATGTGTCATGTTGTGTTGATGTGTCCTGTTGTGTTGATGTGTCCTGATGTGTTGATGTGTCATGTTGTGTTGATGTGTCCTGTTGTGTTGATGTGTCATGTTGTGTTGATGTGTCCTGTTGTGTTGATGTGTCATGTTGTGTTGATGTGTCATGTTGTGTTGATGTGTCATGTTGTGTTGATGTGTCCTGTTGTGTTGATGTGTCCTGATGTGTTGATGTGTCCTGATGTGTTGATGTGCCCTGATGTGTTGATGTGTCATGTTGTGTTGATGTGTCATGTTGTGTTGATGTGTCATGTTGTGTTGATGTGTCCTGTTGTGTTGATGTGTCCTGATGATGACCTCTTGATTTACTAACTAAACTAAACTAAATAACTAATCTAAACTACACTATACAACTAAACTAAATTAAACTACACAGATAAATTACGCTACACTACACTACACTAAACTACACTACACTACAGAAAACTACAATACACTATTAAACTAACCCCACTAAACTACACTACACTAAACTAGACTACAGTACATTACACTACACTAAACTTCACTACACTACAGAAAACTACAATATACTATTAAACTAACTCTACTAAACTACACTACACTAAACTAGACTACAGTACATTACACCACACTACAGTAAACTACACTAAGCTACACCACACTACAGTAAACTACACTAAGCTACACCACACTACAGTAAACTACACTAAGCTACACCACACTACAGTAAACTACACTAAGCTACACCACACTACAGTAAACTACACTAAATAACTAACTATGACTGTTATTAAATATTAACCGAATGCGCTGTGGAATCCCAATATAGGCGCTCAATCCTTACAAGCTAGCTATTACAATCCTTACAAGGCTAGCTATTACAATCCTTACAAGCTAGCTATTACAATCCTTACAAGCTAGCTATTACAATCCTTACAAGCTAGCTATTACAATCCTTACAAGCTAGCTATTACAATCCTTACAAGTTAGCTATTACAATCCTTACAAGCTAGTTATCAGATATCAAGCACAATCACGGTTTCTTACTTTTTTTCTTACCACATCAAAATATAGCCTAGAGCAATGGTTCTCAACCTTTGTTTAACCGTGGCCTCCTTGTGGGGTTATTTTTTTCGCCTTACTTAGGGTGATTTAAAAATCACTGCCTTTCTTTATACGAAAACAATACTTCTTAATCTTATATAAATAACCAAACTGTCAGAGGATATATTACAAGTTGGAGAGTACAAGATGTAAGAAAACAAGGAAGCGATAACTAGGATAATGTACTATTAGTTACTGGTTTACCTAACAACTAACAAATAATACAATCTGGTTTAACTAACAACTAACAAATAATACAATCTGGTTTAACTAACAGCTAACAAATAATACAATCTGGTTTAACTAACAGCTAACAAATAATACAATCTGGTTTAGCTAACAACTAACAAATAATACAATCTGGTTTAACTAACAACTAACAAATAATACAATCTGGTTTAACTAACAACTAAGAAAGAATACAATCTGGTTTAACTAACAACTAACAAATAATACAATCTGGTTTAACTAACAATTACAAATAATACAATCTGGTTTAACTAACAACTAACAAATAATACAATCTGGTTTAACTAACAACTAACAAATAATACAATCTGGTTTAACTAACAACTAACAAATAATACAATCTGGTTTAACTAACAACTAACAAATAATACAATCTGATTTAACTAACAGCTAACAAATAAAAACATTATGTTAAAGAAACAACAGAAATAAGACCAAATAATAACAGAATACAAATGAACACGGACTATTTCCACGTTACGGTCCAACTGGGACCTTCTTCAAGAAACAAACACAAACAAATAACACACAAAATCAAATTGTGATAATAAACATATACCAAGTTAAAATTGGAAAACAATAATAAATAGACAAAGAAAACAAAGTTAGGTAGCCGTTAGAGAACAAATATAATTTTTGTTTAAACTATCAGATTTTGATTGTGTGTATTTATATAAGTTTAAAAATAGCTGGTATAGAAGATTAAGTGATGTGGGACTTCAGCATGAGAGCGTTCACACTATGTATGTCATCTATTAGGAGATTTATGGTCAGGATGGTTAGTTTGGTGCGTGATTTTAACCAATAAAGGACCTTTTTGTTCAAAAGAAATACAAGGAAATCCGGTCTTCTAAAAGGTCTCGTCTGATTATTCCCACGATTATCATTGGCTGTCACACAAAGTATAGCCATAGCGACCAATGAAAATCACTGGAACAGTCAAGTGAGTCATTAAGAAGTCTGGATTTCCTTTTAGACAACAGCTCTTCTATTGGTGAAAGTTACGATTTGGTGGGTCTCTGGTGGAACTCTCGCATACCAAGGTCATGTTTTATTTCCAGAACGCGCTGGTGATCCAATTGGTTGGACACCGTTCTTACTCGCGAGAGAATGAAAGTTTAAATCGCGTGTGTTTGTGTTTTTATTTCAAAAACACAAATTAAAACTTGACCTGCAAGGCGACAGTAAATCCTTATCAGATGTAGGCTTTGCTAACTAGTTAGACACATCGTCACTTATCGTGGTCAGTACGACTAATCCCTGATCTTCATTGGTCACTTCGCTTATACTTTATGTCGTCAGCCAATGAACAGTTTGATCTGCAAAGATGAGTGACGATGTGTAACTAGCTGACAGATCCTATATCTGTAAAACAATATGTATTCAGTCAAGTAAAACTTCTCCACGCCAGTGTAAACAGCCCCCCCCCCTGCTCCCATTTCTGTTTACAAACATAGCCCTAATATGCAGAATTAATGATGCTTCACTTTTCTGCCTATAATAGTGACAACAGCTAGTACTTCCTGCACTATATGCCACAATACCATCATTCTCTACCATAACATCATCCTCCACTGTACTCAATCAAGCCACCATTTTTACCAGGACAACATCCTCAACTGGACACCATAAAATAACTATCTAGTTCCATATCATTATCCACCATCACATTACTATCCGCAAACACAATCATTCTCTACTACACCGCATCACCTATCCCATTACAATCTTTAACTACACAACAAACATCTTCAAAGCTACAATCACTTATCACACAACAATCATCTACCACATAACAATAATCTATACAGTACACTCATTAACCATGCTTCGATTACCTGCAACACTGCACTTATGAACCATACTAAAATTACCTACTGCACTACAATCATCAACCACATTACAATCATCTACAATACTATTATCATTAATCATAATCCGATTACCCATTATACTACAATCATCAGCAACACTACAATTACCCACCATACTACAATCATTTACCACATTATAATTACCTACCACACTACAATCATCAACTACTTTACAATTATCAATCACAATACAACCACCTACCGCACTAAAATCATCAAGTATACTACAATTATCTTCAATACTACCATTATATACCACACTACAATCGTCCAACAACACTGCAGCCAACTACCACACTTGAATTACATAGCACACAACAACCATTTTCATACTACAATTATATACCACACTACAGTTATCTACCACACCACAATCATATACTACACTACAGTTCTCTACGCACAATACCATCCTGCACCACACTACGCTCCTGCTTCACACAATCCTCCTCTAGGACACAATCAATTACCAACAAACTGTTTCATGTTCATCTCATTTCTGTGTCAGGATAAAGAAAGACAGGACCAGTTTGTTGAAACTCTCAAACGATACAGTCTCCATGGCCTTCCATCTGATGAGAAATTCGATGACAGCATTCTTGACATGGAATCTTCATGGAGACTCATTGTTAAGAATCATGAGGTAAGATACTTACTCTTATAAACTCTCTATTTTACACTCTCTAGCAGACTCTCTTTCTCTCTCTCCCACTCTTTGTCTTTCACTATGTATGTTATTTCAATATCCCGCCAAATCCCACCCCTCCCCTCACCCCGTAAAGGTGAAAAGGTCACTAAATTTGCATCAAAAATATCGGACTCACGAATACATAATGGCTTGATTGATTTTTTTTTGGGGGGGGGAGGGTCCCCCTAAAGGAAAGGGTGGGATCCCCCCTAAAGGAGAACATACCTGAAGTCCTGATTTCCTTCTCAGCGCATGCAGTGCTTTTTGAAGCATCCTATTCAGCGAGGGAGAGTGATGTCAATGTAGCGACTGAAAGTTCCTTGTATATGATTCTCTTTACGTGCTGTTCTGATCTGTACAGAAATCTCGCGCAATCTGAGAACGACCAAGATTCACACTTTTAGACATCTTCTGAGCAGTGAAGGTCCTTTAATGCATTTACTATGTCACATCGGTTAATTTATTTACATATTGACACTGTGGCTATGATGCTCGCTGGTGTGCTAGCTTGCTCAACACCCGCATGTCCTGACAAAAATAAAAGTAATATTTCGCGTCATATAGATTGTTTCAATAACGTTACCAATTGACTGCAGATGATTTCTGGTTTAACTTTTCGGAGCATGTTCAATGAGTCACCAAGTATTGTAAAGAAAGCGTGTTCCACTAAGATGTGGCAACTGAGATGTGGTTATTGAGAAAAATGATGAATATTCATGGACAGACAAGAAATCTAATGTAGAAGTCCTGAGTGATACTGGAGTAAATAGATGAATTATAGCAAAAATTAGAAACAGATAGTCAATATTTTTAGGACATGTGATGAGAAAAGCAGAAATTAGTAACCGCCAGAAAGATCAAGAGAAGAAGAGACAGATGAAGACAATGAGAGAAATTTCTGGGCGGGTTGTCACTGTGGCACAAAGGGATGTCACCAACTAAACTTATTTACAATACAAGAGAGAGTTGTGGAGAAACATGATCGCCTACGCCATTCGGCATGACACTTGATTAGTTGATTGATTTATGCCCACTATCTTGTACGCAGATATCCAAGCACTGAAAGCCTGCGGTCACTTGGTGGTATGTGCATCAATTCAAAACAATGATTCAATATGATCAACCATTAATCTGTTTTCAGTACAAATTTACAAAATAAAATTAAGACTCCTTGTATAGCCTTATTTAACACCCATTTGAGTAAATTCAAATGGAATGATAAAATCAGAGAAGAGACACATCAAAATTTCATCACAGATGTTATCAAAAAACGCCGCTGGTCCTACATCGGGCATGTCCTTCACGCAGACACCAACAGAATACACCACCAATCTCTTGAATGGATACCTACAGGCAAAAGAGCAAGGGGTAAACCAAAAGAAACACTCAGAAGAACAATACTTAGAGAAAATAAAACAACCAATATTCATACTATTCAAGAACTGCACAATATAGCTTTGAACAGACAGAATTGGAGAGATCTGACCTCTACCCTGTGCGCTAACTTCAGCGCAAAAGGAAAATGAATGAATGAATAGCCTTATTGAGTTTGACTGACGGTCTGAGGCAAGCCTGTGTTAGATGGAGTTAAACTGGATTGAGTGTAACTTATATCTCATCGCAACATATGCCGATTTCTTATCTTCTTATTCTGCGATAAATTATTAAACATCCAGTCCAATATTGGTCATTTATAGAGCGGTTTGTTTTAGGTTATCTTCGGTTCCACACATGTTTTGCAGAAAAGATCCTGAGTGCCACGAACTGAGCGTCAGAACTTCCCTTATTCGGCTTCATTCAACATATGTATTCCCCATGTGACAATATCTTCTCCTGTGTTGTTTTCCAGTTGTCCGGAACGATGACATAAGCATTCATTTACTGATAACTTGCCTACATCTTTGTATCGCAAACTTTGTCTACTTCTTCGCTGATAACTTCTAGCTCTTCGCTGATAACTTCTAGATCTTCATTGATAACTTCTAGCTCTTCATTGATAACATCTAGATCTTCATTGATAACTTCTAGCTCTTCATTGATAACATCTAGATCTTCATTGATAACTTCTAGATCTTCATTGATAACTTCTAGCTCTTCATTGATAACTTCTAGATCTTCATTGATAACTTCTAGCTCTTCATTGATAACTTCTAGATCTTCATTGATAACATCTAGATCTTCATTGATAACTTCTAGCTCTTCACTGATAACTTGCTTACATCTTTGTATCGCAACCTTTGTCTACCTCTCCTTCTAGCACCCTGTGAGAATTTCCCATAGATTTTGCTTCGGGGTGCGAATGCTACTTAACGTTTGAACATGAACAAGCCACTTTAGTATTATATGACTGTGGAGATTGTTGTTGGGAACTTGGTACTGGTATTAACTGTGATAGTTGTAACTAAATCCCTAGCATTCCTTCCGCATTAACAAAATATTTAACACTTTTCTTAATGTGACCAAAAGAAGCGATACGAGGACTGGTTAAAGACTTCACTGAAATGTTTTGAAATACACCAAGATATGAGGGAAGAACTTGCACAAGATAGAGATACATGGTGATCTACAGTCGAAAAAGCCATAGCATTTTGTGAAAAGAGGAGAAATGATGCAGCTCAACAGCAAAGAATAGCTAGAAAGTCACTGGTAGACCAAAAACAATCTACAGTGGTCATCACATGCCCAAATTGCCGAAGGACATTTGCTGCCAGAATAGGATTTATTAGCCATCTACGAATTGATAGTCAATGATATAACTTAAATGAATGTCAAAAGTGGTTATAACAAATGGTCATCATCACCTGTGATGGACGAACAACAACAAACATTTAACACTTTACACTGGCTCACTTCACTGATCTGAATGTTAGTGGCGGTAAATGATGCTTGATACGTGTACATGCTATGTTGACTCTCCTTATAGATCTGACCGCAGACGTATTTCTTTTATTTTCAATATTGGTGGCTAACAACGACAAACTGGAACAGAAGAAACTAGCTCAGCAAATGTTTATATTTCTAATTTGGACAGCCCCCGGTTACGCCGGGACTTCTGAGAATTCGAAATGAACCATAACGTAATTTCCTATGATCTGTGGGTCTGAAAATAAACCGGTTGTTTTTATTTTGTTTTTTGTTTTGGTAATCGGTGTCTATTTCGAAGCTTAGCTTTATTTGTAAATTAGCTTTCATGACGTTTAGAGTTACTTGTATCATACGCGCAGCTTTGATGACTTTTCAATCAATCAAGTGGCATGCCGAATGGCGTAGGCGATCATGTTTCTCCACGACTCTCTGTCTCTTGTGTTGTCAATAAGCTCGGTTGGTGAGCTTCTACCGTGCCACGATACAAGCCCATCTAGTAACTTTTCTCTTTGTCGTCCCCTATCTCTTCTCCCTTTGATCTTTCAAGTGGTTATTAAGTGTTCAAGCTGTGTTCTTCTCAGCACATGCCCAAGAAACCTTGACTGTCTGCCCCTAATGTTTGATATTATTGATCTTTTTATGCCAGCATCAATGAGAACCTCTGCATTGACTTTTAGCGTTACTTAATCATACGAGCAGCTTTGATGACTTTTTGCATTACTTGTATCTTAGTTTTTAATGACGTTTATGATTACTTGAATCTTAGATTTGATTAAATTTAATGTTTCTTTTTTTTGTATAATTATTTTGTTGAGATGTAACATTATTGTAACAAAACTTTGATGAAGTTTGCCCTAACTTCTATCATTTCAATGACTGTTCTTCACAATCAGAACATGACAAAGAAACAGCAAGAGCATCAAGAAGCAGTCTGGGAACTCCTTCAAACAGAAGTGTCTTACATCAAGCAAATACGAGTCATTATTGATGTAAGTCAATACTGCCTGTAACAGCTCTTGAAATAGACGTTATCAAGATGGGTCAAAATTGTTTTGGTTTTCTTTGCGATTTCTGTTTGTTTTTTGGAAAACATGAGAGCTTGTGTATATGCTCGAGTATGTCTTCTTTTTGCAATTTATTGATACTATTTTCAAAATGTTTGCAACAACTATAAAATTTATTGAAATATTACTTTAAACTCTAAATATGTTGTATAAACTCTCAAATGTGTTGTATAAACTCTCAAATGTGTTGTATAAACTCTCAAATATGTTGTATAAACTCTCAAATATGTTGTATAAACTATCAGATATGTTGTATAAACTCTCAAATATGTTGTATAAACTCTCAGATATGTTTTATAAACTCTCAGATGTTGTACAAACTCTCAGATGTTGTATAAACTCTCAAATATGTTGTATGAACTCAAAAATATGTTGCATGAACTCAAAAATATGTTGTATAAACTCTGAAATTTGCTACACCAACTATATTATTTGTTGCAAGAATACTGACCAAGTCAACAAATATTTGAAAAATGCTTGCCTAACAACGTTAATATTTCTTTTCTGGCAGGTCTTTCAGAACTGTCTCATCAATGTCCAGAAGGAATCTTATCTCAACGAGGTTAGTAAGCTATCTCAGATGGTATCATTGTGTAGTACAGGAGTTCGAACAAGGAATAAAGAATAGTAAAATGCTGCTCATATGCCTTGCATTTTTAAAAAAGGCGATTAAGAAGAATTATACGTTGAGTTAATAGCATTTCTCCGAAGAATGCTAAAACCAGAAATTGTAAAAAATGTGTTGGACAGAACGGCGCAGATATAAAATAATAGTAATTGTCTATTGTCTTTTCCCAAGATGAATGATGGTTGATGGTATCCACACTTTCCGTTAAGCGTAGGGATGGTAGCATCATTTGTCGTTTCAAGACCTTAATTGCGTTGAGTCCTTTTTTTTAAAGATTATCTAGACGTTTTCTATCCACAGTTTTCTGAAACCGCCTTTAGCTCTATTTCCAGATGGTCTTCTTCTGTATCCTCCTGTTTCCATTTTCCTGTTGTATGGTCTTACCGCTGGGTTCATTATCCTTGTCAACATATGTGACATTTTTTCAGATCCAACTCCCCTAAATGTGGTAATTTATGGACATCCCCAAAAGCTACCATCTATATATACATATGTTACTGACCTTGTCATCGCATTATAGATCTACATATGTTAGTGGCCGTGCCATCCTATTATAGATATACATATGTTACTGACCTTGCCATCCTATTATAGATCTACATAATTTACTGACCTTCCATCGTTTTCTCAAATTCCTCTCACACCAGCTAAGTTTGTACTGATGATCCATATCTTACAATATAATGTTCCACATATCCCACCTCATGTCCCACATCTTACAATCTAATGTCTGTCCCAAATCTTAACATCTAATTTTATACATCTTACAATCTAATGTCACACATCTTACAATCTAATGTAACACATCTTACAATCTAATGTCACACATCTTACAATCTAATGTCACACATCTTACAATCTAATGTCACACATCTTACAATCTAATGTCACACATCTTACAATCTAATGTCACACATCTTACAATCTATGTGATAGTATCTGGTTGCAGAATCCTTCACAAATAGGGGGCTTCACAATAAGAAGCGAGAACCCTTCACAGATAGCGAAATACTGACGGCGTGAAATGCCACACATTGCATCTCTTGGGTAAATGTTGTCACCACGGACATCTCTGACTCACCATGCAAATGTGTGTTTATCTAAGAACGTGTCAAGCGACGATAAAACACAAACGTGTGTTTTTATAGGAACGTGTCAAGCTATGATCAAGTGCAACGTTTGTTTACCTAAGAACATGTCAGATAATAGACAGACAGGAATCATACCAGATAGAAGCTTCCTGGTTGGTCTGAGGCAACGTGGGTTTATTGTAACCAGAAGGATCAATTTCTGATTGGCCAGAGCTTTTCCTCTGGGGAAATGAAAGCTTTTGATTGGTTGGAAGTTTCTGGAAGTTTAGAGAAAACTTAGGAGTGGAGGAGGAAGAAGCATTGCATTATCGACTGCCGAGCAGGGCGGTCGCATTTTCACTCCTGAGGCAGAGAGGGTCCCACGGAGTCCCAAGATCAGTCGACAGGATCACACAGAGTCCCCGGGACGTGTGTGCAGAGTTAGTACTTGTCTCACAGGAGACAAGTCCCTTGTTGACTTCAACAACTGGAAACAAAGTTAGTTGACCAAAAAGTGAGATTAGTAGTAGATTAATGAGATGGTCTAGAATCTCATTAAGCTTATACCACGACGTGCGCCAAATTCCTGGATGTGCTAGGGTAGTTGTGAAACCTTAGCATTTCGTATTGGTGAAGTATCATAGAGATAAATAGTAGAATAATGAGATTGTCTATAATCTCATTTAGATCATGTTATAACGTGTGCCTTTAACGGAAGTGCTAGAGCAGTTTATGAATATCTTGACATTGTATAATTTATATTGATGATATATTATACGTCTCGGAGATATCAATTACTCCAGAGTTTAATATTGATTTGTGTCATTGGTTTGAAATTATATTAAACGACATTTTGTTTATGAAGTCAAGAAGTGCCTCTGTGTTCATTGGTAAGCACTTATTAAAACCAAGAAGAGATCTACGTTAGCAGTCATTGTTGATCAAACATAGAACCCAGGGTTCGGAACGCAAAACCAATAATAATAATGCTGTTCCTCTTCATTCAAAAGTAATGTACAGTAACGCTTCCTCTTCACAAGAATATACTGTTACATCTAATGTCACACATCTTACAATCTAATGTCACACATCTTACAATCTAATGTCACACATCTTACAATCTAATGTCACACATCTTACAATCTAATGTCACACATCTTACAATCTAATGTCACACATCTTACAATCTAATGTTCCCTATCTTGTAATCTAATGTTCCCTATCTTGTCATCTTCTTCTTCTTCAGCGTTCATTCTCAAACTCCCGCTGGATCTCTCTTTTAGAAGGATCATTGTCCTACTAGATTTCCAGCAGGATGTAATCCAGAGAATTGAATGCGTTGTGTCGCCGTTTTATTTACGCCAATGACCCGACACATCCGCATTCGGCGGATCTTATCATCTAATATTCTACATCTTACTATCTGATGTGCCACATGTTAACATCTCATGTCCCAAATCTTATCATTTAATGTTCCATATTGTATCATATAATATTCTACATCTTATAAATCTAATGTCCCACAGATTGAGGCAGAGCGGGTGTTCAGCAACATCGACCAAGTCTGTGAATGCAACTACTTGTTCTGGCAGCGACACCTACTGCCCATACTGCAGCACAGCAGAGAGTCCAAACAACCTCTAGATCCACTGTTATCCAGGGAGGGATTTCTAGAACATGTAATATTTAATATTGTGTTAGTCTTCTTCAAGTACACAACTTGTCTACTTAACATCTATTTCCTATGAAACCGTCTTCCCAATGCAAATAGACTCCTTTAACATCTCGTGGAATTAAGAAAACAACGAATCAACACTGCCACTTTAAATGTGAGCGGTCTCGGTGACAAGGTGGTAGAACTAATTTTTATGGAGAGAAGTAAAATTGCAATTTTAGGTTTAACAGACACCAGGAAAAAAGGTAGAAATATCAAGGAAACGGATAGCCGCTATGCACTGGTATGCAGTGGAGTTGATACAAAAGAGAGAGCAAAACATAGGGTAGGATTTTTTTATACACCCAAACAAAGCAAAACATATTGTAGATATAGAGTACTTACGTATCAGAGAGAATCATCCGCATACAGTTGAATGAAATCCGCATACAGTTGAATGAAATCCGCATACAGTTGAATGGCATCGCATACAGTTGAATGACATCGCATACAGTTGAACGACGACAGAAGAACAACAAACATGATACAAATATATGCGCCATGTAATGACAACAGTAATGAGGGGAAAAAAACATTTTTCAACAACCTATCTGATTCCATAAACAAAATCAACGACAGAGAAGAACTATACGTTATGTGAGACTTCAATGTCACAGCTAGTTAGCAAGTTATTCTTCTAGGGCCAAAGTCGGCACATATGGCGGATGTCAAAGATTTTCACGTCTCGCGTTTATTTCGCAGTAGTAAACAAAAATCACGGCACGAAATATGTCTTGGCAGCTTTGACGATTTAACAATAGAGCACAACAAAAACTGCGACGAAATGATCAACGTATGCCTAGAGTACAGATTAATGATAACAAACAACTTTTTCCAACAAAGAAAAAGCCACATCAAAACTTGGTACAAGTGGGACAACTTAAATCAAACATCGCAAATAGATTTCATACTTATTAGGCATAAATAAAACAAGATACACCATAGATGCAAGAGTACTCCCTAACATTGAAATAGATACAGACCACAGTCCTGTACAGACCACATACTGACAGAAAGAATACCACCAAGAGAGGCACAGTACATGAAGAAACCAACTAGACAAACACAAAACATAGCTGCGAATTTTCGTAATCTACAGGACTAACAATAAGAGACAAACTACACCAAATAATGACTAAAGTTTATGGAAAACTACCAACCGTGATTGGCAACATACATAACAAACGGGAAATTTTCCAAAAAATCAATGACAAGTAATCTAAAAACCGTATATGGGGCCAAAAACAAAACGAGGGGGTGTATATGAACTGCTTGTAGGAATGAGGAAATCAAACAAGCAATCATTAAAAATAAGCAAGCATTCAAAATATGGGTAACAACAGGTAATCAAGAGGATTATGTTCAGTATCGTTTAGAGAGAATAAATATCAAACGAGCAATCAAACAAGCAAAAGAAAATGCGTGGAAAAAATATGGTGAATACCTGTCTGACATATGCATCTAAAGACCAAGAGACTTCTTCAAAAGTATAAAAACAATTAAAGTAAGATATTAGAGTTATAATCCCACGACAATCATAAACTACAGAAACGGTACCCCCATATTCAACGGAGAAGACAAGGTGAACAAGGTGGCTAGAGTATTTTAAAGAGTTGTACAAGAACCAACACAAGAATCAATCAACACAAGAAAATATCCTTTTACTTCAAGATATTCACATGTTTCAGAACCAGAAATACTGGTCCGTGAAATAGAGGAACATATTAAGAATAGTCCACGAAACAAACCACCTGTCATGGATGGCATAACAACTAAAGCCATCCTAGCGTGCAAGGACGTTGGTGTAAGCTGGGTAAAGAGAATATTCACAGCAGCATGGTCAGATAAACAAGTATCAGAAGACTGACAGAGAGCAATAATTGTACCCTTATGGAAAAATTAATGCAAAATAAGAGAGTGTGTGACATACAAAGGCATATCTCTGCTCAGCTACATAGGAAATATATACGCAAAAATCATAGAACAGAAAGTAAGACCGATAATAGAACCCGCTAAAAAATAAGACACAATTTGGTTTCAGGAAAGGTATGGGATGCACAGATGCTATTTTTCGCTACGACAGCTGAGCAAAAGGACACTTGAATACGACTTACAACTAAACATCGCCTTCATCGACCAAGAAAAGGCATTTGACAGAATAGACAGAGAAAAACTGCGGCTAATTATGGAGGACTGTGGAAACGTAGAAAATGACTAGACAGCGTAATAAGAGCTTAATACAAAAAAAACGGACAAAGCGTAATCAGAACTACTGAGGGCACAACAGACCCATGAAAGTACAAGATAGGCAGAGACAGTGAAAGAAACATTAAATAAACACGGGCCTACCATGGCCAATACAACTCAAATGGTCAAAGACAAAAAAACTCCGAAACCCCCCCCCCCCCCAAATCTCTTTCCTACGATACCTTCTTCCCAATGCAATTCGACTCCTTCAACTGTGTGGACTTTTGCTTATTGTAATAGTTCCCTTCCAATATTGTCTCTATGAGATTACATTAGCATAAAGAGATTACAGCAATATTATATGAAGCTGACAGTGGTGATTACGTTGATGATGAACGTTGTGACGGTTGTTGTTGTTATGATGGTAATGGTATTGAAGGTCGTAGCTGTGACAATGCGATAACAGTGATGATGATGATGATAACAAATACGATGTATATGTAAACTATTTTGATGACATTGTTGAACAATAACAAATTGTGACAAAGATGACATTGTATTAAACACTGACAATGGTAAATCTTCACAAAGATGACAATATATTCAATAATGATAATGACTAATCTTAACAAAAATGACAATGGCAACTATACCCAAATAATTCACAATAATTGCATAATTTATCATTTCAGTTTCCTGTCTTGTTTCAAGTATATTTCAAGTATCTTATTGAGTATAAGGCTTGCCTAGAATATGTCAAAGTTTCCAGTGAAAGCACAGATCTTTTCAAGATATTTATCCATGTATGCAGTTCGTCATTCATCCATATGTGTGCACTATTATCATTCATCCATATGTGTGCACTATTATCATTCATCCATATGTTTGCACTATTATCATTCATCCATATGTGTTTTACGGCTGTGAAACATGGACTCTAAGTAACACAGCGACGAAGAAATTCAACGCCTTTGAGATGAAATGCTACAGAAAGATACTTAGAATATCATGGAAGAAAAAGAAGAGAAACTCAGATATTATAAACACATTGAAGATTCCAGAGTGTTGGTTACTAAACACAATAACAAAACGAAAACTACACCTTTTGGTCATATAAAAAGACACAACTGTTTAGAAAGACAAATAATGGAGTGCAGAGTACCTGGGAAGAGGAGAAAGGGCAGACCAAGAAGACGATGGACTGACGACATTCAAGATAACGTGAATACATTGTTTAAAAATGCAAGCCTCATCGCCCAAGACAAAGATGGGTTCAGAGAATTCATTGGGAAGACAACGTTCTGGAAAGAATAAGTCACATGACACCACATGTGTGTACTGTTATTTATCCATATGTGTGTACTATTATCATTCATCCAAATGTGTGTACTATTATCATTCATCCATATGTGTGTACTGTTATCATTGGTTGGTTGGTTGCTAATCCAGCGGTCCATGGGCTCATGCCCTTTGACCCAATGCTATTGTGTGATATATGCATGTGTTTGTGAGCTGTTGTTTTGTTCCATATAATGTGTACTATTATCATTCATCCATATCTGTATAACAAAATCTCAAACCCCTACAATATTAATAAATGTTGTGGGTTAACTTTAATTTTACTTCTAAGTACTATCATAATTCATCTTTCGGAGGAGCATTCATCACTTGCATGTTTTTTTTTGTCGTCAGTTACTCGTAAAAGAGAACTCCATGGATGATATATCTATTGTGTTAACGAAACTTATACATTAACTTCCGAAGTAAACTCCATGGATGATATATCCATTGTGTTAACGAAACTTATACATTAACTTCCGAAGTAAACTCCATGGATGATATATATATATTGTGTTAACGAAACTTATACATTAACTTCCGAAGTAAACTCCATGGATGATATATATATATTGTGTTAACGAAACTTATACATTAACTTCCGAAGTAAACTCCATGGATGAGATATCTATTGTGTTAACGAGACATACATTAACTTCCGAAGTAAACTCCATGGATGATATATCTATTGTGTTAACAAGACTTATACATTGACTTCAGAACAGAACTCCATGGATGGTATCGTTATTGTGTTAACGAGGTTTATACATTGACTTTGGAAGCACTTCTTCTTCTGCATTCTTTCTCAAACTTCTGAAGATACGCAGAATTTAGTTCGGAAAACGGAAATCATTGTGTCATTATTTGAAGCTTGGATGCGATTCCTGCCCCTTCCGATCTGACACATCCAACCTCAGCACTGCTTCTGGGTCAATTTTACCCTATGTGGGACGGAATAGCCAACTCCATCTCCAAAACCTTCTTAGTTGCATCTTACGACATGGATGGTAGGTAGCAATGTCACTATTCTTTGCTTCCTTTCTGACCCAAGCAACACAAAGGCGACATTCACCAGTATTATATATCTAGTGAATCTTCACAGAACGTTGTCCTCACTTCCACTCTGTAAGCCTCTCTTTTCAGTGCTAACTGCCAGCCTTTTCCAGTGTCATGTTCAGAAGGTCTTCCAATGTAACAGTAACAAGATCTGCACTTGGTGTGACAGAAACAACTTGTTACCGAAAACATATAGTTGACTGTCTGTCCTGGACAGACTAGTGTGACAGAAAGAAACTTGTTACAGAAAACATATAGTTGACTGTCTGTCCTGGACAGACTAGTGTGACAGAAAGAAGATCTGCAGCGTCACGATAATTTGCGACGGAAGAAGATGCCTTTTGGGACTTACTGGAATACTGGTGCTGTGATCAGGTTTATATCTGTGTAATACTGCTCCACATCAATCAGTTAACCAATGCACTCCTTTACAAGACTATGAGGCTTATTTACACGAGTTGATATACATCAATTAATAGGATCATACTCATAAGAGAGGCAAATAAACACAAGTCCCAAGTCCCAATCTAGTCTTATTCGAGTCCGTCCTCAACTCTGCAGACCAATGATAAATTGTCTGCAACTGGGCAATAATATAATAATCGCCGATTACAAATTACGCTAGCACATCCAGGAATTGTTTCACTCGGGTTATAAGCTAAGTCTTAGAGATTATACACCGACTAACTATCTGGCTCTGACTCTTCGTTTCTCCTGGGAGACCGAAGACTGATTGTGTCAGCTGCGAGACTAAACTATGACTTGTCTCTCCTGGGAGACAAGCACTGACCGAGACTGACTTCTGATCCGGGGACTACTGACCCTCCAATCTAAGTCTTTCTAACTTATCTCTCTCCTCCTAGAAGACTTCCGCCAATCAGAACTTATGGTTTTCTGTCTCCGCCTATCTTCTTTCGTTTCCCCCAGAGGAAAACCTCTAACCAATGAGGACTTGATCCCTCTGGTCATACAACAACACCCGTTGTCCATTCTCTGCGTGGACAATACGCCCCTACTTCTGTCGTATACAAACTCCGCCTTCCTACTTATTCTTTGCGCCTTTATGCTAAACATATTTCGTTCCCACGGAAAAACAGATTGTCAACAAATCTTTTCCTCACTTCGTTCCTTCTGAGCATCAGGTACTGCGTAATCGACGTGTCAATAACACATGCGGGCCTGGATGTATTCATCGGTGACGACCAATTATTCTTTTCACTGCTTCGTCAATGTAGACTTTGTGTCGTCTTCCTTTTTATTTGAGCGAGTGAGATGCAGACTTGTGATACTAATATTTGCCTTACCTAAAGCGTACTAGCTTGTGTCAGACTGATCTCTGTGCAAACCATACCTCTTTGCTTGTAGCCATATCGTCTGGTGTTATTACAAACAATCCGTCTGCCACGCTAGTATTAGTACAACAACCGTCTGACATGCAGTATTAGTACAAACAAACCGTCTGCCACCACCGATACTATTACACCAAGTCCTGCATCTATCGTAGTCTACCTATAGTTCTCTTTCCTGGAACCTTTCCTTTCATGATTGATCCTTCTAAACATTTGTGTATTTTTAGATGTCCATATTATGTTAGCTATCGTTTTTTTTATAGTTTTGAGCAGCCAGTATTCTTCTATGTTCATGTCTTTGCGGATGTCTTTTTTGGTTCGCCTTTCTGTCCATGATATTCTTATGAACTTTCTATAACCTTTCATTTAAAATTCCGTTATATTCTTTTCCATTGAGGATGTCAGTGCCCATGTCTCACAACCGTATGTTGCCACTGGAAAAATATAGCTTCTTAAAAGTTGTAACTTTATTTTTCTGTTTTCCCGTTGCAATAGATTTTTCATGTGTGCTGTTTTTGTAGGGGCATTTGCTAATGATTTTCTGATCTTTTCTGAGCATTCTCCTGTGGTGTTGAAGGTTGACCCGAGATATTCAAAGGTGCTGACATTTTCTAGATGTTCTTTGTCAGTGACTATTGTAGATGTGAGTTAATCTCTGTTAATATGCATTATTTTTGTTCTTTTTTACATTGAGGAAAAGATTTTGTGCCTCGATATGATGTGTAACTGACATAATCATATGTTCAGAACCTGTGAGGCTCCTTGATATTAGGGTGGTGCCATATACATACCTAATTTCTAGAATCCCAGAAATACCACCACTACTAAAGAAATTAAATAATGATCGTTACATGAAAACAACTTTCTAAATGCTAACACATGTCTGCAAGGAGATATTATATCGTGATTTAGACACACAAAAATGGTATCATATCCTATTCAGTACTTTGCCATTAACCCAGTATTGTTTGTTGTTAGTTATTTTGGGAGAACCATTGAGAACTTGGTAATGCAGAAGCTCATGTTTCAAAATATCCTCACAGTAATACTAGTGCTGATATGATTTGATGTCATAGAACTGTTTCCAACTTGTTTGTCTAGGCCTGAATCTTCTATATTGAACATGGCAATTTGATGCTGAAAACTGATCTGCTGGACCGGAAAGCGCAAAATAAGGCAGCTTCATTGTGAAATCAGTGGCACAGCGGGCTTCACTTTCCGCGGCGGAAATCACACGAACTCTCGTGTTGGTTAGCAGAAATCACACGAACTCTCGTGGTGGTTAGCAGAAATCACACGAACTCTCGTGTTGGTTAGCAGAAAGTGAACGCAGAAGAAGATGAATATTGCAGTGATGTGTGCAATCAGAGAACAGCCATTGTTGTTTCTAAAACGTGTATAATCACGGTGGATGTGGTGGAAACGCTGACGTTTATTTCCGAAACGTCATCTGTTGGATTTGGACAACGATGTTGACAATGTATTTATTATGTTTAGGAAGAAAATAAGCATAAGTAGAATTAAGGGTAGGCACTAGTGTCCGCTTTTTCACCCTTTTTCTGCCAGTAAATAATTTCTTTTGGGGTAGGGGGTGGGTAAACAAATGTTTGTCATTAAAAACAAGGCGGTGAGGGTCCAGAAAGTTTTGATAAGTTGTTGAAATGGGGTGATGATCAAAAATTGCCAAAAGACAACACACTATTTGTGTAATTTATGTATAACCTTTATACACTATCTAGAGAAGGAGACAAGTAAAATAGTGTTTAAAGGGACCGCCGCAGAAAGGAGGATTAAGTAACATTAAGTTTCAGGAGACAGGATGAATTACTTTTCTTTTTTTTTTTATTCAATGACCAGAACGCAGAACCGTAGAATTGACAAGTTCAGTTGATGGAAACGTGAGCATAAAGTAATCACGAGAAGAGTTATCAATCAACACAGAACAGAAACAACCATTTACCACATGCTCAAGGACATACTGAATATCAGATCGGATCACTTATGGATGTGTCTAGAGTGTAGTGATGATGGTTTGACCACTAACCTTCATATTTGCGTCATGATTCCTAAAAATGTATTATTATTTATTCACATAAATTATATTTTCTATTCAATCTCCATCTAGTGGGCTGAGACACAGAATCAGTGCAATCGTCTCCAATTGGCCGCTTTTCTAATTCAACCAATGTCAAGGCTGCTTAAGTACTCATTGCTGTTGAAAGCCATACACAAGTATACTGAAGGTGACCACGACAGAGCGAATCTGCAAGCAATGGTTAGTTTCTGCTATTATCTGCTCAATTTGGCGTTTCGATGTAGCCTATAACCTTAACTCTTGTCTCTCATCTGTGTGTTTTGTCGTTTTCCTATTTCGTATAAAATTGGTAACATATCCTAATTAGGATGTAAAAAAAAAGGAAAGTAACCCAAATAATTTATTTAATGCCGTAGGGGTGTGAGATGTTAGCAATCTCACTTTCAGTGGCTCTGCAAATGAGGGCGGTAGCCATCTCCTCTCCCTAGCAGTCTTTACTTCCAGGATTAATCCGGTACCCATTTTAAGGCTGGGTCGACCCGGGAGCCGCTGGGATCTGAAAAACATTTCCGCCTCAACTGGGGAATGAACCCAGGACCACTCATATGCGAAGCCAGTTCGCTATTTGGCTGTAGTGATTTTCTAGGCAATATAAATACATCAGTAGTGTGCCATTTGGTATCAAGTGAGTTCCACCACCTAGCAAAAATCATGAAATATAAAAATTAGTAAATATACCAAGCTACGACTGTTCAACTCCAATCTGTCTTAACATATGGTTGCGAAAGTTGAAATATAGTAAAAGCGCTGGAGAAGAAATTAAATTCATTTGAAAATGTCTTAGAAAACCATTAAGTATTGGTTTGGAAGAATTTAAGTCAATCAAGCAAGTACGGGAAGACACCAAACAGCAATATGTTTTTACACCATCAAGAAGAAAATTATGGACGTATATTGGACATGTACTTAGAATGAATGACAACAGAATGTCACCACATGCATTAAAACGGAAACCAGCTGGCAAAAGAAACTTCTGTTTCTACCATCATTTGTGATTTGTTTAGATGTCATTGTTTTCCTCATATCATTGAAAGTACTTTTAGCTATTCCTATTCTCCTTTTACCAGGGGTAGACCAAAAGAAACACTCAGTAGAACAATACTTAGAGAAAGTAAAACAATGAATATCCATACTATTCAAGAACTGCACAGAATAGCTAAGAACAGAAAGAATTGGGAGGTATCTGGCCTCTGCCCTATGCGCTAACTTCAGCGCAAAAGGAAAATGATGATGATGATTCTCCTTTTAACTTATATTTCACATCTACCATCATTTGTGATTTGTTTAGATGTCAATAATTTCCTCATATCATTGAAAGTACTTTTGGTTATTCCTATTCTCCTTTTAACTTCTATTTCACATCTACCATCATTTGTGATTTGTTTAGATGTCAATAATTTCCTCATATCATTGAAAGTACTTTTGGTTATTCCTATTCTCCTTTTAACTTCTGTTTCACATCTAACATTACATCCATTGATGATATCCGACAAATGTAATGAACTTATTACGTTTAGGAGTTTACAAATATAATGAGCTCTGTGTTTGGTTTTATTTATACATTATCTGTTTCACAGATTCATTCTGTCGACAAGCTGTGTACGGCAGCTAACAACAGTGTCAGACGAAAAGAAGAATACAATAGACTTGAGGCAGTCAGCAGAACAGTTGAACCCTTCGATTCACTAGAGGCCCCAAACGATGAATGCGCAAAGGTATGGTTTCTATCATAATTCCTCAAAACCTTAACACTTCTCTTTTTCTCTCCCCCCCCCCCCCCAACTATCTCTCTCTCGTTTCTATTTTTCTCATCTACTTTTTGTCTTCAGGTTCTTCCTTGTGTAGTGATTAAATCGTACGCTGTGTTCAAGATATCGCGGGTTCGAGTTCCGCTCACGACGTCTTTCTGTAGAGACATCCACAAAGTGGATTCTTTTGAAAATACCTGTGGTTTATCGTTTGAGGTATGCGGACTTACGAGTTATGAGTGGTTCTCTCTGCAGGCGGCGTGCCGCTGTGTTGAGAGTGACGAGGCATATATGGATTGACACGAGTACTGTGCAATCAATCTTGTACGCTTTGTAAACACTCTCTCTCTGCACTAAGATTATCTCTCTAAAGAAAGGCATTTCTTATATCATGATACTGTGAGACTGCGATACGTGTGCCTAGTAGTCTAACGTATCCATTTTCAGTGATATTCTGTACTAATTTTTTTTAATTGTTAAAACCTGATGTTTTGGTTCACATTCTCCCAACCACATAGATGACGCGTTCACTGAACTGTATTTTATTATACGCATATTCTAGAGCTCCGCGACAACTGTCTTCTGTTACTCGAAAAACCTGATATACAAGAATAGCTGCAGTGGCGGTCATATTTGTATATGGTCTGTACGCGATGAATGGAGAAAGACCATGTTTTCCAGATCGATGTCTATCCATGATCTTCTTTATACCGTCTTATTGTCATACACGATTCTAGATATGTGAGGCTGCTGTAATACTGTATAACAATTGTGTTTACGTAAAACACAAAGTCGATCAGTTTAATACTGAACACACAGACTGTCAGACTATATAGTATTGGTACGAAAAAATATAAATAATAGTATAGAAGACATTTTCAACGTTTCAACCGCAAGGTCTTTTCAAGAAAATACAAGACAAACAGTGAATAAACAATAAAAACTACAAATAAGACACTATTACAAAAGTATTAGATAACATATATTGAACAAATAAAATAACTATACCTACAAACAACATGAATAACAACACAACAAAGGCCCCACATTCCAAGATCTAGATAAATGAATGATCGGAATTAAGACCAAATGGCATTAAGGGTACCAAACTGAAATATAAATCAATTTCCAAGAGCGTGTTTAGCTATTCTCACACGATTCTATAGCGTGATGGTGAGAAAGACTAACTCTTAATTTCAGTAGTGTCTTTGTCTGATTTTCTAGGGAGGGTAGGTAACTGTGCAGTTATTCTTCTGGTTCGGAACCAATTAATTAGAACAAAATAGTGTCATCATCATCAGTGTATTCTATGGAACCATTTGAAACTAGTATATTAAGACATGGCGGTCTTGTAATTTTTTACAGGCAGTTAGGTAGTCAAAATTTGGTCAGGATTATGAGGACTTCATATTGGTGAGATTGCCAAAACACAGTTTTTACGTTTCACACATCACACAGGATTGCTTGCCCAGATATGTTTTGTGGAGAAAGTGCTTTGTCCATTTGCATTAACCCCTTATCGGCTCTGTTGATTATTTCTACGGAAAAGGCAATGCCAATACGATAAGAAACAATTAAAACTGCAGGAGATGCCAGAAATTTATTTAGTACACCATCATCTGCCTTAGGGTCTCCCCTCGTGATTATATGTAGGGGTTTACCCCATTGACCTGAGGCACTCCTGTGCTAACCCGCTATATGCCAACTTTTCCAACCGGCATGTAGCGTGTTTCAAAAGGAAGCTGTCAGAAGCGATGTTAAAAGTATTTATTAATGATTTATATTCATCATTGTATCTTAACTTTGGTATGCTTCTTCTTCTAGCACCATGTGAAAGTTATGCCTACCCGTACAGTGTTTGTCTTGGGATACGGCGTTCATTATATGGATCATAGTATATTAGTGGCATAATGAATATACACACCTACATTACAGATCATCCAAGAATATGCTGGCAACTTCAAACTGTCTGCTCCAATGCCCGGGTTCAGTGATGGACCTCGCAGTTTACTCTACCAGTCCAACCTGAAGATGAAGGAAGCACAGAATGCCAAGGTACTGTTTCCTTCAGAGTTGCCAACTCACATCTCTTATTCTGAGCTTGATTCTATGTCAACTCACATCTTTTATTCTGAGCTTGATTGTTAGTTTGTTTGTATCGATCTTCATATGTTACGATCACGAGAATTCTTGCAACTTCTTGTGTAATTGGAAAGCTTTTTTGCTGTCGTTCTCAAACTCCCAGGGGATCTCTTTGTTACACAGTAATGTTTTCCAGCATGATATAGTCCAGAGAACGGTAGTGTTTTATGTCTCAGATTTAACTGCACAGTGGCCCAACATTTCCGATTTCGGCGTTAATAACTAATAGGCTCTTATTTTACCACTTCCAATGAACAGCGAACATCTGTAATCATTTCGCTAGAAGGCAAACGTACGAGAAAACAATAACACACTGGTTACCAAACTTAAAGTTGACCACAATCACACACTTGACATTTTTTATCGCTGTCTGCGTCGCTATCGACAAAACAGCAACAGACTCCATATAAAAGGTTTATTTTATACCTAGAGCACTTCACTAGAAGATGCTGGACAGCTTGCACAGAACCGAAAGGCTTACAGAGTGACATGGAGAACAAAGTTCTGCAAAGGACACCTCCTCGATAGAATACTTCAACTCCCAACATTGTGCTTTGTAGTGAAGCCTCGTCTTCAAAGAGTCACAACATTATTGTAAAGAGGGTACTGTTAGACTTCCACAATAGGAAAGTGCCACTATATAGTGTAATCTATTAGACGATTACTGTTGTTCTCTCGTTGGACTGATGGGCTGCGTCGTGGTTGGACTGATGGGCTGCATGGTGGTTGGACTGATGGGCTTGGTGGTTGGACTGATGGGCTGCATGGTGGTTGGACTGATGGGATGCATAGTGGTTGGACTGATGGGCTGCATGGACGTTGAACGGATGTGCTGTATAGTGGGTGAACTATGTGATTGAATGGTAACTGGGTTGAAGACCTGCATTGTAGTGGTACGGATGTATTGCGTGGTGACTGAACTGGTAGGCTGCGATGTCGTTGGACTGAAGAGCTGCGATGTAGATGGACATATGGGCTAGTGTGACTCTCAACCTTTGTCATGATAGTCATAGTAATCGAAAACTACCAATAGAACCGACTAGCTAGACTTTTTTTTCTTTTTAAGCTAAGCTAAAGAGAATAGATATGATATTCATCAAAGAGTTGCTATGAAAATAAATGACAGACAAACAGAACTCTACAACACATCAAACGCTGGCTTAGATAGGGTTATGTTATGTCTCCCTATCTGTTCAAATTGTACAGTGAAATGATAAAAAGGATGGGCGTGTGTAAATTATTCTATAGCAACGACAGCAACAATAAGGTCAAGGAAATGTGATGGAAGTTAGGTTTAATTTTGTTGACAAGCGTATAGTACAGAGGCCAGCTCTCTCGTATGTCTGTCCTGCTGTGGTTAAGATGTCCACCGTTCATTGGAAGTGGCGAAAACTCTGAACGTTTTAGATACGACCGCCGAAGTTTGATGTGGACCTTTCGCGCAAGTAAAATTGCGCTTCCATTCTCTGGATTAGATTCTGCTGGAAATCTAGTAGGATCATAATCCTTGCCTTGTTGTGTTAGAGTTTTGTTGGGAGTTTGAGATCGAACGAAGACATTTACGAAATATTGACAGATTATGCTAGGAATATAATTTGGGAACATAAATAACCAGTCGACCAGCGATATTATGACGACACAGTTTCAATAGTTGAAAATGAAAGACAGTTACATCATCATCGTGTGACATATACTTCCCAGAACGTGGTCTTCCTTATGGATTCTCTGAACACTCCGGGGTTTTAGGAGAGTTGACCTGCTGGATCTAGAGACTTGTTTGAACAATCTGATATATCAATGTACCATCGTCGTCTTGGGAGCCCTGGTAAGCAGCTACCTTCTCATCTAATTTCTTGCCATTTTGGTAGGCCACGAAACACCAACCACAGCTGTTTGTTTCTTGTGTTACTGACCCGTCTGAATAAATTATTGTATCATGTGGCTTCGAGTGATGCATTATGAGTTCTTGGATCATTCCCTCTGTTCTGTTGGCAGCCCAGTCGAGGCACTCTCTTCCCGTCTGTATCACAACTGTTGTCAATAACTTTCTATTTTTGCCAAATGTCACCCATTCACAGCCTCTTCTAACTTCATCCAGCTCACAAACTATAAGTAAGGTATCTTATGTTTCTGCCACCCAAGACCTTTCTCTCTTGATACGCTTTCCTTCTGTGTTGTCTAGAGATTGGTGTAAGACGTGATGATCATTATTGATGACTTTGAAGCACTCTTTAACCTGAGCGATTTTATGTCCTGCTGTAATGCTCGGTGGGTCTAGGAGAAACCTCATGGCCTTGATGTATCTCTTGTGCATCCCAGGAAAGCTCTCATCGCCTCGTTTTGAACTCTCTCCAATATATCCCCCTGTGTTTGCGACAGTGTCAGTAAACCTAAACCGTAGTCCAACACAGATAAAACTGCCTGCATCATCGAAAAAAGGGCTTGTTGCGGAATCTCTGTAAATCCTTTGATTTTGACTGCACTGACACCCGTCCTAGCTTTCTGAATGACATTGTCCACATGTTTCGCGAAAGTTAAACTTCTAAAGTTAAAAAGTGATGCCTAGATATTTCAGTCTTCTCCCTGTCATTGTTGATGATCATGCAGGTGGTTGCTGGTGGTACTGTGTCTGTAACTATGTTGTTGCTCAGCGAGATCCAGACGATCTTTCCCTTGGTGGGATTGATGACTGCCTTGTAGTCTGTACACGAGATCGACAAATGTTCTAGATTACTCTGGACGCTATCAATCATGTTTTTTCTGTTTCTGTCGTGCTCGTACATCAAGAGGTCCTCGCATATGTTAGTATTCTGCCGGGTCCAACCTCCTGAATCTGCGCTATTTTGAATGTGTAGACATTAAAGAGTACATGTGATATTGGCGATCCTTGTGGCAATCCCGGTGATATTTTCTAATCTCTGATGTCCAGGATCCTAATCTTAGAGCAACAGGTCTGGACATTAGCGCCATTGATATCCAATTATCCACGAGTCGATGCCGAGTTCACTTAGCAAATGTATCAGCTGGCCGAAGCTGACTGTTGTAAGCATCGTCTAGGTCGAGCGTGGCGACCTCTGTTTCCTCCTTTGTCAGAAAGTCCTGTCCGGTCTGTATGCACATAGAGTTTCAGGAAGTAGGCCTCTATTTTCTAACTCGAACGCCAGTCTCCAGCACCTTGGTGTAAACATTTTGTAGGATGATGATACGATAACTTTATGTCGTTGATGTCTTTGTCTGGCTTTGCCAAGGGGAGAGGGTAGCTGTGTAGTTACTCTTCTGGCACACGTGATGTTTTCAGACGTGTTGAAATCATCAACAATTGTTTTAAGCTGGTCGTCTGCAATATCTTTCAGGAGGCTGTAGTCGTCGGGTTCTGCTGCACCATTTGATGCCTTCTTTATGGTCTCTTTTACATCCTCCAGCAAGACCAGTTCCTAGTCAGCGACATTGCTGGTTACCAGTGATGCTGTTACAGTGGCCACAATAATCTTCGCTTCCGGTTCAAGCTGGCGTCGTGACAGTTGCGATTTCGTTTTTGTGGATTGGAACCCGTTGTGGTGGTCATCGTTAAAGCTACTATGTCTCGATGAGCTGGTGTGGTGTTTAAACTAAAATCTTGTCTTAAAAGTACTGTGAAATGTAATAAACTCTACAATTATCTAGTGTTATCTACATCAGCAGAAGACCGGACTACAAGGCTCGAGGAAGACCAAGAGCTGGATGAACAGAGACAATAAAAGAAACATTAAATAGACACGAGCTTACCATTGCCAAAGAAACTCAAACAGCCAAAGACAAAAAACTCCCCAATTTCCCCCCAAGTTGCTTAACAGCACATATAGATCGATAGATCGATCTACAGTTTTATAATGTTATATATTGATATATGTTGTCTATTGTTATCCAATAGTGTGTATTATTATTTGTGTTGTTTACTGTTATCTACTCTTATCTATTGTTATATATTATTTCCTAATGTTATATATTGTTTTGTCCTGTTATCTACTGTAGTGTATTGATATCTCTTTATTGTTATCTATTGCTATATGTATTACTATTAACCATTGATATTTGTTTTACTGTTATCTATTGTTTAAGATCGACGTTGATTGCCTCCTGTTCACTGATTTACTTCTTATATGCAAATCTAACAAGAAGATTGAACGCTTCAAAATAATTAGACCGCCCATGCGACTCGACCAGCTTATCGTTAATGACCTCAAAGACAAGGGATGCTTTCTTCTAATCTATGTCAACGAATACCGTGTCCCTATATCGGCCTTCACATTTCACAGTGATGCTGGGGCAATTCGAAGCTGGCTGGACAAATTCAGACAAGCACAGGTACCTCACTTTACTTACAGCGTGTACAATCGTGTGTGTTACTTTTGATTAGTGTGTATGAGTGTGTTACTTTTGTTGCAGTGTGTAAAAAACGTACTACTTACTACTTTAATTATTCTACACACGTAAACTTCTAAAAGTTGCATATATCTAAAAATAAAATAGAGCAAATGAACACATTTTAATATGTTCGTTTTCAGCACCCCAAAATTAGTTCAGATCACCTTTTTTCATTACTGGTACAATTTTGATGGTGGCTTGTGTAATCTATCGTTTGTTTCGTTAAAAGTATGGACGTTAAAAGTATGCCCGTAATGTAGCGAAATACCTAATATCGAAATAACCCATACATTTTTTATCATGATCATCAAATATTGCATTTTTATTTATTTGCTATATATTGAGTAAGTAAAGTTCAACACTTGTATTTTCTTGTATTCCTTTTCAGAAAGAATTCAAAGAAATTGAGCAACAGATAAATTCATCGAAAATTCGACTTCGCTCAGACACAGCCTCAACGCAAGAGGACTTTGATAACATGTCCGTGGTGTCTGCACCATCCTATCTGGAAGCTATAGTATCTTCAATCCCTCGTTCAGACAGTGACGATTCAATTGACCGTTTCCTTCCAAATCTTCCTACTTCTAATAGTAGCGAATCGGAAATTAATGGGGACAACACTGTTCGTAGTTCTAGCAACTACATCGCACATTCGCCAGCAGGTTCTCTCAATCATATAACAGACTTCAAAAATGTGGATCATTCCCCTTCTGTGGAACAACTCAGTTTTAACGAAACTATTCATAGCAATTGTCCAAATAAAGAGAGCCAAATAAAGACGTTGGAGTCCGTTCAGAACAATATCAGCAGTAGCGAATCTACAACTGCAGAGTTTTCACCGAACTCTATAACAATACAAAATAATCTTCAGGAATTTCAAGAAGAAACTAAGGAAAACAACAGATATGTGCCAAGCGTTTCTTTAGATGAGTTTAAAAATGGCAGTTATTCAGACTCGAAATCGACACAGGATCAAAAACATGATAAAGATGACGATTTTGCGAGGATGAAACTCAATTCACGGAGATCAGAGAAACGTTATCGTACAGCGGATGAAATACCGGATATTAAAAATTCTATGAAGGACACAAGTATACACAAATGGTCATCGCTAAGAATGGATGTCCAAACAGCAGATCCTACAAGTCTTCGATCTACCGTTCTTAGTACAGAATCCTTGCAAAGTGTTCCATCATCCAGTGGTGTCAGTTCTACTGGGTCTCTCCAACTTGCTTTTGAAGTAACTGAGGAACTCAACAATAACTCTAGCGAAGCTGATGGTTTAAGTGATCGAAGTCCCTCTAAAATCGATCATAGGAAACATTTCTCTGTTGACGACACTGGAGATTTTGCAGTCAGGGTTGACTTTATTGATGGCGATAGCAGTAAGTTAAATTTTTCCGAATCGAAACATTCCAAGTCTAAATCAACCTCTGATTTAGTCGAAGTTTTCAACGACAGAATTCAAGTCAGTCATATGAATGACAATAAATCTTCTGCAGACACTCATGTGAATCCCGTTCAGTTGAAGCTGACCCCCTCAGAATTATTAAAGTTTGAACAAATGAATCAGCAAATTCTGCATGATGCTAATACAGAATCTTCTTCAGATATCCCTGTGAATCCCGCCCAATGGAAACTAACCCCCTCGGAAATACTCAAGTTAAAAAGAATGAAACAACAAATTCTGTATGATGTGAACACCGAATCTTCGTAAGTACTTTAACTTATGTTTTTGTCTAGAACTTTCATCATTACATAGAGGTCGTTCCCTGAATACGTCGTGGTTAAATCAAGAATATATGTTCTTAATCACACAGTTATCCTACCACTTTACAGGGAAAATTCTAGTTACAGTTTCTTTTCTTGTACATTGTAGAGAAATGAAGTTTGAGAACCGTCGATAATCGTCTGATCACGTGTCTCAGTTCACGCATCATATTTCTTCTGCGTTCGTTCTTAAAATTATACTGGTCATCAGGATGCAGTCCAGAAAACGGAATGTGATGTACCATGGTTGGCGACCTGTCTTACGATATCTGCCTTTCAACCTGACAAATCCGACCAGCTTTTGAACTGTTTTGACATATGGACAACAAACTATACTCCCAATCTTCATTAATCCCCATTATTATTCTTCTTAAGATTTCATTCTCAGACTCCCACTGGGTCTCTCTTATAGCAGAATATGAACCTACCAGATTTTCAGCAGGGTGTAGTCCGCAAAATGGAAATGCGTTGTGTCGCAGGTTTATTTGAGTTAATGGCCGACATATCCGTCTTCTGTTGATTACCATTATAATATGCATGGCAGTTTCCATTTCCTCTTCTCGGTCACAGGCTCGGCCGTCTACAGTATAAGACTTATTGGCAAATGGGAAATCAAGCCTCTTCTTAACTCGTTTGACTAGTATCGTGATTTGTATTGGTTTCTATGATTATACATTGTGTGGCAGCCAATGAAATTCACGGGAATAATGAAATGAGTCATTTTAGAAGGCTAGAGTTCCCATTTGTTAATGTCTTATACTGTAAACAGTCATGACCCAGACAACAAATGTTCGTTCTTAAACTTCTGCAGATGTGCAAGACATAGACACAGCTACAAAATCTCTCCCCGCAACTACGTAACCGGAAACCTGCAGTATTTGATAGTTTTTGAGAGTCCATAGAACGAAATGTGTTATATGTATTTCTTTAAAGCTAGGCTGTAATATTTTCTTCTTTTGGCCTGATACATCCGACTTCAGCATGACTTCTGGGTCACCTTGATCCTATATTGAATTCAGAATCCAACTCCACCCCATAACATCCATAGTCGCCTCTTACGATATGCATGAAAGGTAAACAGCTTTGTCATTCTTTAGCCACCTTTCGCGCCGCCAACAAAAATGCGAATTGGTTGGCTAAACATCCGACTAGTTAGTTGTTTTCATCTCATGTCCAATTCCTTTTTTTTATATAAGAAATTTGATGAGGTTTTTGTGAAAAAATTGTTAAGGAAGGGGTTTTACTCATCTTTAGACTAAGCTTCTAGTACTAGAAGTCATGTTCGTTTAGAACAAGACGAGTTGAAACCCCCACCACCATTCCCACCCTACCCCTCTTATCTACGGGCTTGTCTTTCAGCATTTTGTAAATTACTGTTTTTCTATTCTCGGTTGGTTGATAACATATCCATATATGCCGCTGGTTTCTTGCAACACCGCGCTTCATCCTCAGGTCCTTCATACTGCAACACCACGCTTCATCCTCAGGTCCTTAATTCTTGCAACACCACGCTTCATCCTCAGGTCCTTCATTCTTGCAACACCACGCTTCATCCTCAGGTCCTTCATTCTTGCAACACCACGCTTCATCCTCAGGTCCTTCATACTTGCAACACCACGCTTCATCCTCCGGTCCTTCATACTTGCCACACCACGCTTCATCCTCAGGTCCTTCATACTTGCACCACCACGCTTCATCCTCAGGTCCTTCATTCTTGCAACACCACGCTTCATCCCCAGGTCCTTCATTCTAGTCATAGACGCTGAAGATGAAATACACACTACATCTTTCATCTTGTGAAACTCCTTGATTGTATTCAACACAGCTCATTGATTTACCACTTCACCGGTGTGTATAAGCTGTCAGAACAAGAATAACAACACTGTGGTCTGCTATGCATGTCATTAACTGCGACCAAGTAGGTTTTGTGATGAGGTTGGCTGTCCCGTAACATATTTCCATGTTCACCGGTCGTCAAGTGAACTAGTGTCATGTGACGTATTCCTTCCAGAACGTTGTCTTCCAAATGAACTCTCTGAACCTCTCTCTGTCTTGGGCGATGTGGCTTGCATTTTCTAGCGATGTATTCATGTTATCTTTAATGTCGTCAGTCCATCGTCTTCTTGGTCTGCCCCTTCTCCTCTTCCCAGGTACTCTTCCCTCCATTATTTGTCTTTCTAAACAGTTATAATTAATCCATTGGAAATTTCTAGGCACAAAATTCCCGTAGGTTGCCATTACTTTCGGGAAGGAACAACCGTTAATCGAGCACCGTAAAGAGAACACATTCGTTCTAGTCGGCCATTTTGGCGGAAGTGAACTAGAAGATGTGATATAGTCGAACTTTTTGGGCTTATATGTGGAGATATATAAGATGATCTGTAAACTACGAGACAACTTCGTTGTCACTAGAGTTTGGGGCATGAAGCTAAAGAAGATTAGCTATTGGTTTCGATAAAATTCGTGTGATAACGCTGTATTTTTCTATGTCCATTTCATTGTAGAATTTTCGGAGAGACGTTTGTTGAACACCTGACTATTGAAAAAAGCCCCACTAAACTGTCATTTTTAGATGGCTGGATAATATCAAGGACTTGACAGAATTTGAAGTTTCCAAACTCGTCAGAATAGTAGAAGATAGAGGTGCGTGAAGATCTTTCTGTAGTGATTTAGATTCCAGAGATCGATTTGAGGGCAGCAGTGACAGCCTCGACTTCGGTCATCATACTGGATGTAGTTGTTCCGTATGCTCTACTGTTCTCAGCAGCGACTCTACCACGAAAGCTTGTTGTGGTGTTTCAGCCAGCCTTTTTACCACGACACACAGATCCATCGGTGAGCACAAAGACATCATCATCAGATTTATCAACAATCAGCTGATTGATTTCCAGGTTTGCTTAACCATTTCCCCACTCTCTACAATCCCTGCCAAAAGTGATAATTACTTTGTGAAAGCCTGTCAAGGTTTGATCCACGCTCGTAAAGACGCATGTCTTTTGATCCAAGATCGTAAATACGCAGATCTTTTGATCCAGGATCGTAAAGACGCAGATCTTTTGATCCAGGCTCGTAAAGACGCAGATCTTTTGATCCAAGCTCGTAAATACGTAGATCTTTTGATCCAGGCTCGTAAATACGCAGATCTTTTGATCCAGGCTCGTAAAGACGCAGATCTTTTGATCCAAGCTCGTAAATACGTAGATCTTTTGATCCAGGCTCGTAAATACGCAGATCTTTTGATCCAGGCTCGTAAAGACGCAGATCTTTTGATCCAAGCTCGTAAATACGCAGATCTTTTGATCCAGGCTCGTAAAGACGCAGGCTCAAAACGGACGCATGTAAAACACTTCCTCCCCATCCCCATTTCTTGAGGAGATCTTATCTATGGCCCTGGTTGCTCGATCGGACGCCATTCTTCTCCTGTTGATGAGGTCGAAACTATGATTGCTTCTTCTATAGTCCTGTCAGCTAGCGCTATCCTTAACATGCCACACTTAATTCTTGTCTTTGATATTCTTGTGATATATCCGTCCACTCATAGCTTCCAGACTACCATCAGATAGTGACCCTGTGCCGTCCACTCATAGCTTCCAGACTACCATCAGATAGTGACCCTGTGCCGTCCACTCATAGCTTCCAGACTACCATCAGATAGTGACCCTGTGCCGTTCACTCATAGCTTCCAGACTACCATCAGATAGTGACCCTGTGCCGTCCACTCATAGCTTCCAGACTACCATCAGATAGTGACCCTGTGCCGTCCACTCATAGCTTCCAGACTACCATCAGATAGTGACCCTGTGCCGTCCACTCATAGCTTCCAGACTACCATCAGATAGTGACCCTATGCCGTCCACTCATAGCTTCCAGACTACCATCAGATAGTGACCCTGTGCCGTCCACTCATAGCTTCCAGACTACCATCAGATAGTGACCTTGTGCCGTCCACTCATAGCTTCCAGACTACCATCAGATAGTGACCCTGTGCCGTCCACTCATAGCTTCCAGACTACCATCAGATAGTGACCCTGTGCTGTCCACTCATAGCTTCGAGACTACCATCAAATAGTGACCCTGTGCCGTCCACTCATAGCTTCCAGACTACCATCAGATAGTGACCCTGTGCTGTCCACTCATAGCTTCGAGACTACCATCAAATAGTGACCCTGTGCCGTCCACTCATAGCTTCCAGACTACCCTCAGATAGTGACCCTGTGCCGTCCACTCATAGCTTCCAGACTACCATCAGATAGTGACCCTGTGCCGTCCACTCATAGCTTTCAGACTACCATCAGATAGTTACCCTGTGCCGTCCACTCATAGCTTCCAGACTACCATCAGATAGTGACCCTGTGCCGTCCACTCATAGCTTCCAAACTACCATCAGATAGTGACCCTGTGCCGTCCACTCATATCTTCCAAACTACCATCAGATAGTGACCCTGTGCCGTCCACTCATAGCTTCCAGACTACCATCAGATAGTGACCCTGTGCCGTCCACTCATAGCTTTCAGACTACCATCAAATAGTGCCCCTGATAAATCATTGTTTTACAGACACGATGGATGCAAGGCAAGGGGCAGACCATGCGAAAGATGAATTACAGAAATGAAAGAGTCAACAAAACAATCATATGAAGCACACAAAAAAGCAGTCCCCAAAGCACTCTTCTAATACTGATGCTGCAAAGCATAAGGGGGTATACAGCGAAAATAACCAGAAAGAAATCTACTCATATCAATTTCGACCATTTTTTTATTTTTTGCAGTATTTACTGGGAATCTGACGCAATAACTGTTTTGATAATTGAGGTCTCAGTCCCAGAGATGCTTTAGAAGTTGTCTTTTAAGTCTTGTCTAAACAGCAGGAGTTTAACAGCGAGTTTAAGTATTGTCTAAACAGCAGGAGCTTAAGAGCGAGTTTAGGACTTGTCTAAACAGCAGGATTTTAAAAGCGTGTTTGTCTTGTCTAAACAGCAGGAGTTTAAGTCTTGTCTAAACAGCAGGAGTTTAAGTCTTGTCTAAACAGCAGGAGTTTAAGTCTTGTCTAAACAGCAGGAGTTTAAGTCTTGTCTAAACAGAAGTAGTTTAAGAGCGAGTTTAAGTCTTGTTTAAACAGCAGGAGTTAAGAGCGAGTTCAAGTCTTGTCTACACAGCAGAAGTTTAAGAGCGAGAGCATAACAAGATTAAGATAGCAATGCCCACTATGGAGAAAAATTTCTGGAGGAAACTAGTCCATAAATTACGTCAACAAATTGGTGGGGGTTTATTAAAAAGATTGACAGTTATTGACAAGGGCGATGTGGGGAAATTGGGGAGGGGGTGTCAAAAGTTCATTTGTTTGTTCGAATGTTGATTCGTCGTCGCAGTCCAAGGAAAATCTTTTTCAACTTTTGATGTTATTCCAATTGATTATATCACGGTGTATAACGTGACCTAGTGACCTGGGTTGACATGTAGGGGACTGATTAATTTGACATGTAGTCTGGTCTGAGAGCTCAAAAGTTGACGTCAACAAGACTGTTTCATAAACTAATTAATTTGTTTTCATTTTGAAACATGACGAAACTTGAAAATAGCATGTGGTTTTTTGGTACCTTTTCTGCTAAAAAATGTGAGAGTGCAGGATGTTTTTAAAAAATGTGGAAAAAAATACGCAGAAGTCCACGAATACTTGACTATTTGTTGACAGGAAGGGGTGGAGAGGTTGACAAAGTACACGTCAGCAGAACTGTTTATTATACAAATTAAATTGTTTGAACTAGAAAAACATTTTATAAAAATGCGAAGAAACAAATCTTGACATTTTTTTGGTACTTTTTCTGCTAAACAAATTGGGGGTAGGATTATTTTGTTTGAAATTGACATTATTGAGCAGGGAAGATCCATCAGTTATTGACATTTTGTTGACGGGAGGGAAGTGGGGTCAAAATTGGCAAACAAGTTAGTGTTATAATTCATGCACAGCCAGAGATTCGAAGATATGTATTATATATTATACAGCTGAGATAAGCCTATGTTGCTTATACCTCTAAAAAGAAGAAATTGTGGGAAAACAGGAAGAATAAACCAGAAGTATACAACAGCACATACAACAATTATACAACGCCTTTGTTTAATACAATAAATTCTATTGTTTATTTTATTTCGTTTCAGAGAAGTGTAGTTTTTTTAAACTACGAATTTTCTGTACGCATTCATTGTTCTACATCCGATAGAGACGACACAAAACTCACACAGAAGATACAGGAGCCTTACATATACATACGTGCCTCGAAGAGAAGATACAAGGATCTCAGAAAAGACAATACACAAAAATATTTTGTCATATTGAGATGTTGGATCTTATCGATATTGTAATTTTTCTTTATTTTTGTACTCTCATTTCGTTTATAAACTCGTCTTTCAAACGCAGAAGAGTGAAAGGTCAAGTTCAATGTAGCTGAGAGTTATAAACGATCGTCAGAGCAGAGTTTTCCCATAAGTGATGAGCTGTTTTTTATAAACTGCCTGATTAGCGTCGCCTACCGCACTTGCTCAGTAACTATGGTGCAATCCCTCGGCCTTTCCAAAGCATTAGCGCTGTTACTCTACTTCCTTGTAGGTAGGTAAATCCCGGAAATATTTTTTCTCAAACAATAACGAGTGAACACAAAGTCCTTGTATGCTGGTCGACTGACGAATGACTTAAACACTACAAAATGACTTAACACTACACTACTGAGGTTCCCAGGAAAGAGTCGTATTGGCTATATCATATCATGTTATGATTGCTAAATTTACAAGATATCTACGAATTCTTTAGAGTTCGTCTTTTTCCCTTTTGAGCAGGGTCTTGTCTAAGCAAGATTTTATAGGGTATGTCAATAAATTAAGTCAACAATTGTTTATCATCTCCCTCCTCCTTGGTCAACAATTGTTTATCATCTCCCTCCTCCTTGGTCAACAATTGTCAATAATGTAGGGACTCTTTGCCCCTCCTCACCCGCTTACTTATGCCAAAAAATTACTCCTTCCCCAAAACCCCTAAAAAGTTTAGTTGAAAAAATACGACGTAACTTTATGATTTGTTACGATAATATACACTCACTGCATAAATATTTAAATATAACAGACGAAGCGGAATAGGATGATAAAGTTGTGTTTGCTAATCACGAGTAACGCGCATATTAACACACTGAAATCAACCTTTCGACCAAACGGCCTTTATTCGGATTTTATACATTCACAACGTAATACGACGAGTAAGAACGGCACTACTGACGTTCATGTCCCCATGGTAGTGCTAAATATAGATACAACATGAAAGAATACAAACTAGAAGTACAGAAGTGAAACAACGTGAACAGATAATAGGCAAAACATCCCCAAATATTGATAAAACAAACAGAGAAATAATGGAACATTATAATATCTCCCCGCAGGACTGGTATTGATTCTAAATGGAGTTATTGCGCCAAATTGAAAATGTAAGGGTTTTCAAGCGCGTAATGAGTCCGGTAATCGAGAAGCACGACTTAATAGAAGTCACAGAGTATCATGGGCACCTCCGATGGTCTATACCACTGAAGTGGTCAACAACGTGATCTCATAGAGTAGGTAAGAACTAAAGGAAATGAATAGTGGTATTCTGACTGAGAATTCCCAAGTATGGATTAAACTTCATTCTAATATTAACTGATAGTAATGAATTAATACGCGATATCTTGCAAGATTCTTTAGAGCTTTTTCAAAATTTCTAATGCTTTGTTTTTCCGACTGGAGGCTAGTGCCTGTTCGAAAAAACGAGGTGGCAGTAGTTACCACTGTGATCTTTGTACCACAACTTTTGGCTGCCTTTTTTTTCTTGTATCCAATTTCCCATTCATTATTTGATTTGTGATATAACCGTTGTTTATCCTTTGAATGTTCGGCTCTGTAATTGGAGTGGTAGAGAGCTTGTCTAAGACAGCCAAAGTAAGACGTTTCAACCCCGCCGTACTCAAATGTTCATTCGGATCGTTAAAAAAGCAATGGCAACTTACTTAACATTTATATTGTCTAGAATATCACTACAGCAAAAATCTGCAGTGTTGGTCGCTACATCCGGATTAAGACATGCTACCAATATTTTATTTTCTAAATATGGCCAAGCCAGATTATAATGAGAAACCACTCCAAACCACAAGGATTAGGCAATGGAAGCTTGGCCGGCTACTCCAATCGACATTGATTGAGCAACTATTGGAAGCTTGACCCTATGAAAAACCTCCGTGTTGATAATTGTGTTTTGCAAAATTATATCCACAATTATTGGAAGAGCTGTATTAGATGATTTTCAATCTGTTATTTTGTTTAATCTGTTATTCGGTATAAATAATGACTTCTCAAAGAGATATGCCTACTGTGCCTATGAGCCAATAAGATTATTCATGTCAATTAACGACCATTGAGCGAGGAATATCTTACTACTTTGTAAGTACATCAATGACGACAAGTTCGTGCAATTCTATTGTTAAAAATCATGCTCTGCCTCATGGTTCTCAGTGGTGGTCATCTGAACCTCTCTGGAAACCCCTGAGAAAAAAAATAATATATAGCAGACAGTAAGATGGGGGCACATGAAGGTAACTGTTTGAACGATAAACATCAAGAATTATGACGATGAAATTTACAAGTCTTGATTACTTGTAAATAAAGACAATAACTTACGGCACCAGGGATATCATGGGAGAAAATATGTCACCAAAGAGGGCCAATGGTCACAAAAGGTTGAGAAACACTGCTCTTGCTGAAGCATGTACCCTACTGCCCTTTTCTCAGAGGACGAACAAGCTTCTGATGGACACGGATTACTTTATCATTCCATTAAAATTAAAATTCGCCATTTTTACATTATTTGACTGTTTCAAAAAATAAAATAATTACTTAATGTCTTAATTCTTCTCTTTATCCCGGAAATGTGTTCGTAATGTTTGTTTTGTTTGCCGGATTGTTTGCATCCCTAGAAATTACAAGCAATTGAGCCCTTATACCCTACTTTCAACCAGATATGCATTCTACTTTCACCAGAAAGGCATATGCCTGTTCACATTGGACCAGATATGCATTCTACTTTCACCAGAAAGGCATATGCCTGTTCACATTGGTTATTTCTTGTCATAACCTGATACCTAGTTTGTTTTTCATTGTCAAAAACTTCCATGGATTTTTAAAGAAATAACAGGGAGCCTAGTTTTGCTCATATACTAAAATGCTTCTCGATCAGGCCGTGACTTCGCTAATAGTAGTCGGAAGTAGACCTACCAACAGAATTCAAACAAGCCTTTTGCCTTTTGTGTCATATTTCGATAACTCCACTACATTTCATTGTTGAGCATTATCAGGCAACACAAAGTGTGTGTGTATGTATGTATATTCATATACATATATATATATTCATATATATATATATATATATATATATATATATATATATATATATATATATATATATATATATATATATATATATATATATATATATATATATATATATATATATATATATATATATATATATATATATAGTATATATATATTGTGACAACCGAATGTCATTACCTTCATTGGACTTGGAATGTCAATTGAGCGCCATTCTTTACGTTTAACTCATATCTTGAAATGTCTGAGAAAAGCTGCAATGGTTACTAAACTAGATAAAATAAGAAATGAAGAAATTAGGAAAACACTTGGCATAATATCATGTATTGAACATATTGAAAGACAAGAAGTAAAATGGTTCGGTCACCTTATGAGAATGAACCCAAACCAAATACCAATATGATCAATATCAATACAACAAAAGAATATCCGGGCGTCAAACCAAAGGTAGATTAAGAAAACGATGGATAGAAAACATCAAGATAGCCTTGAACAAACATGGACTAAATTCAATTACGGCGACATATATGACCTTGAAACGACAGCTTAAGCTCCCACACCTACGCTTAAAGGCAAGTATGAATGCGATCAACAATCATTCACCTGGGAATAGACCAACGAAAATCATGGCAATAATCGAAAACATGACCACCCGAAGCATTTTTTTGGATTCTGTTGGGTATGTGTTATCTGATGATGTGTCACGATCATAATGAAATGGTTGAGACTGAACTAATTATAACTAGAATGGAAAAATAAAATAGATCTATGCAAAGTGTTATAAATAAAATAAAAACCTAAACCAAAAGCAGGGCCGTAGACACGTCTAAAGTAGGGGCTAGCGGAGTTTGAAAAGCGGTCATGTGCCTATCTTCGCGTGTACTTCCCTCCTTTTCATGAGAAATGTGATGACATTTAGGAAAAATCATCATGTTACACGCATTTTTGTTAATTCTTAGTACGAATAGTCATGTTAAGATGTCCTAAAAGGGGAGAGGGTGTTGAACATTCCAATTGGTTATTGGCTATGGACCGACATCATTGCACTCCAGGCAGACCTATTGGTGTTCGGTTTCCTCTAGCAGATGACGAATGGTATGTATACTGACGCTTGTGTGATATGCTGGTTAAACACACTTCTCTATTCTCCCTACAGACGCCCTGTTCTAATACTACAACACTTAATACAGAATTCCTCAAATATCGGCCTCGATGTTCGCATCCAACAGGCGCTCATGCAGCAGTTTCAGTAATTCCGCCTTTAATCAGTATTAACCCCCCCCCCCCCGAGTGGTGCCTGGGATGAACATCACAAAACTCACCTTTACCTACGGTCTCGACAACAACATTTGGATAAAGCAGACACATCCTCTCAGAGATTAACTAGAAAACAAAAACCATGATAATCCGCAAAAGTCGAAGAGGAATCACTACTAAACATAAATATGCATGGAGCAATAAGTAGACTGATACCAATATTTTTGACATATAATTTACAAATTTTGGTGGAGAGAAAACATCAAGAAAACTGAAAAAAACGTGGACACAGTGCAATCAAAGCAACACATCTGGCCTTGGAATGCCAAATGAGCGCCCCCCCCCCTTACGCTTAACGACAAGTATGGATGTCATCAACCATCATTGACATGGAGAAAGACATTATACCATCACAAATAATTGTAGATGTGAAAGAGAAGTTGAAATGAGAATAGAAATTTCTAAAAGTACTTTCAATAACATGAGGGAAATAGTAACATCTAAACACATTAAAAATTAGAATTATGAAATGTTTCATATATATTCTATATTAATGTATGACCCAGAATCACTGATAATGAACAGTCTACAAACAAATGTGTAAACAGTCCCAGATAATAAACAGTCTACAAACAAATGTGTAAACAGTCCCAGATAATAAACAGTCTACAAACAAATGTGTAAACGTTCAGGTGTGGTATTCGTTCGTCGTAAAGGATGATAACAATTCAGCACAACTGGGATGATGATGAAGATGTTGATATCTGCGGTATACCCGGCTGTGACTAGTGAGACATATGCATGCCTGGAATTGTCTTCCGCACTATAGGCATGTGGGACATGTGGGCACTATAGGCATGTGTCTGCTGGACAATGAGCAGCTAGTCTCTCTTCTAGCGCGCGTTTTTGTTGCTCGGCATCATGTTCTTCCTCTTCTTCTGCGTTTCTCTCTTATAACCACAGCTAATAAATTGTGTGATTTCCGTCGTCTGGGAGCGTGAAGCACATTGTAATGCTAGTTCCACAGGTGAACTGTGTTATTTGCACCTCGGTTGGCTTACTTTGTGGCCAGGAAATCCGAAGTCCAGCACATCCGTTTTTGTCACATCCGTTATACAGTCATTTGTTCGTGCGTTTTCCCGTAGGAAATACTGCTACATCCTGCAATCTGCACACGTTTTGTATGGCATCCTCAGCACGTCCCATCCACGACCTCCCTCTCTTGAGTCTACTACCTTTAACTTTCTGTATTTCGGAAAGCAACTGGTGTTCCTTATCTGCATGTATTTGAAGGTACGCCCGTGCACGGAAATACTGTAATCTGTGCTCAGATGTTGGACAGTCACGTAGGTATAGCATAGCTCTTGTCGATGTGTCTCCTGTGATTCAAGTATGATACGCATTGCTGCATTCTGGATTCTATCCAGTCTCTCGATCTGAGTTTGGCTAAGAGTCAGAATTGCTAGTGCATATTCCACTACAGCCACTACCAAACCATGGTGCAAAAGAAATAGCAACCTCTGCTCACACTGCGCAGCAGCCATAACCTTCATTGCTGATAAGCCTTTGCCTGCCCTTATGATAACGTGGTCAACATGTTCCCTGAAACCCAGGCTTCTATAAAAAAAAACACACCCAGATATCTCATTGTCCTAGTTCTTTCTAAACCTTTCCCGGACAACGAAACTTGTGGCATGGGTGTCTTTACAATGTGATTATTCAAAGAAAACCACGTCACGAATGCCTTAGAATGATTAACCACTTCTCCCGTATCTCGACATCAATTTATCAGTCTGTCCAGCTCCTTCTGTAGTTCCACGACGCGCTCTTTTCGATTTCTGCCCTGTCTATACACCAGGATATCATCGGTGTATGACATCGTTCTGCCAGCCCCTGTGATTTGATTGCCAGCGATATGTACTGTGTATACATTGATACTTCCGGTAGTGACGTCCGTTGATGGAGGTTGTTTCTCTTTCCGTCGATCGTTGGATTAAACAACTAACATCGTATAGTCCGGACTGATTTGTGTAACAGAAGTCAGTTCATTCCAATTCTTTTTCATTCAAAACACTCAGAAGAACAATACTTAGAGAAATTAAAACAATCAATATCCATACTATTCAAGAACTGCACAGAATAGCTTTGAACAAACAGAATTGGAGAGATCTGACCTCTGCCCTATGTGCTAACTTCAGCGCAAAAGGAAAATTAATGAATGCATGAACACATTGAAAAGTACAGGAGATAGAGGCGATCATGTGGCAGACCAGGGCTAATAACCGTTCATGCAGATATCCTGTTACCACACGTAAGAACTACTATCCTGTGCATCAGGGCGCCACCAGCCCACCGCACGGGAAAATGATTTACTGTAAGATTTAACTGCTGGTTAAACACTAACATATTATTTTTTTTATATAACCAACTTAACCCCAACCGTTAATATTTCAAGTATTAAATGATGAACATGAAAGATACAAATATAGACAAGGGAAATAAGTAAACATGTGATGGCATCTACTTGTACTGTACTTTAAATTATAACAGTATTTATATTTATAATTCACTAATGCCACCCTCTTGTGAATCATAGTACGCCAATACCGAAAAAAAACCAGACATATTATGGCCGGCGTCATTCATCTTTGTTGACTCCAATTTATTCGTGCTATTCAATGACAACGGTACATAAAGTGAATAAGTAGGATCAACCAAGATTAATGATAGTACTATTTTATCTAAAAGTTTACTGACATTACTTTTTATTTTTTATTTTTACATTACATTTGGTTTCACTTCTAGATTGTTCTGATTGCTGATATCTCCTTATTGCTGTAATGTTCGCGTTTAAAATAAATAGGTAAAGGGAATAACCCTTTACCTATAATAAAAGAACAAGGGCTATAATCAGTGGTCAATTATATTTCATTTTTTCATTATATGGGCAACAACTCATAGTTTGGTTATAGAAAGTATTTTAGGTGTTGCTAATCATAAATATTCCGAATAATTGGTTTATATTGTACGAAAGTTTCTACTTTGATTAGTTCTATATGGAAAAATTAATAAGACCTACAATTTCTTACGATTTGTTAAAAATATTGTACAGTAAAAGAAATACGTCTACTACAGTATTTCTACCTTTGCTGATGACCTGCCAGGAAAGATTGATGTTTGTTGAGTATACTTACCTGGCACAGGAGAAACCATGATCACTAAGGTGGTGCTCCCAGGTTGAGGCCCTTCCATTGCACTTCGGTTGGGTTGACCCCTGCGATCGCCCCAAATGTGGGCGACTCGAGTGCGTAATTTTTTCGTAAGGGGGACTGCGTTCGCGCTATCCCCTGATAAAATAAATAAACATAACATGCTCTCATTTTAAAAAAAAATACTTTTATTGTTACTGCAGACGTGGTGAGGCATTGATTACTTAAACGCTACTTCCAATCTATGTGATGGTTATATCCGAGATGTAACCATATTTAACACCTGTCCTTGTATGAAATGGACGTAATTCACCATAACAGGCAAGCGTGGTATGGACTTCTAGTTCATGGTGTCATCATTTTGACTGCATATATTGTCTCGATGTATTACATTTTATCTTCTGTAAATTATCCTCTTGGATGCCAAAGAGGTGCCGACCAACGGACCTTGCAACGTTGTCCTTTTTTGACAGACTCTTAGGATGATGGAAATGCTAGCTGTGCCATTATGGCAAATTTTCAACAGATCTAATAAAATGATTAACTAGTTGGTCTAGAAATATATGTTGCATGACAGGCATGGCGTGATGGTCCTGCGATACTGCAGTAGTGGATTATCCTATTCGGAGACTAAACATGCATCCATAGACACCCCCCGCCTTTCTCCCAAATACAACCATACCGTTGAAACATTACCGTCTCTAATAATCTATACTGCCGACGGTCTCGATCGAGACAACAAATCGTATACGATTTCGGGTGTCACCTAGGTTACTCAACTGATGAGAACATGTGATTTTGTTGTCAGAAAGGCTATGCGCTGTCAAGAGCTAACTGCTCACAGCTAAAGGGATTACCTCATCATCATCGCCACAAGAGACATGCGGTTCTGTTTTTGGTGGTTTTTTAAAAACAAAATACCATCTTCTGGTTCCAAAGGCTGGGAACCTCTGAACTGTGTTATTATTGATAAGATAACTCTTGATTACTTAAACGCATACTTCCGGGGTTTTTAGCAGATGATGTCAACTCTGAGCTCATGTCATAGAAACGGGGAAAACCAGACGTTTTACAGTGAAAAAAAGAAATATCAATGTTTGAATTATTATAATCATGTTTGTGAAGCAAGAAACCTTGAAGTTTTCTAAGAGACTTTGATCCAGAAAAAGATGGCAGAAGCCTCAAAAGAGTATCCAAATCTTCCCGCCCGAGGGAAAGTTCAAGAAGGCAAGTTGTGAAAATTGTGATTCTTATATTAAAAGTTAAAACATTTAGAATAAATGTAAAACACTTATTGTTACATTTTGTTTAAATATAATATTGTATTATGTAGGTACTTGGATTGATGTTGGTACTTGGTTCTGAGAATACCATGGACAGCAAGAAAGACCAACCAAGACTTGCTAAGAAAAACTTTAAATCATCATGATCAACGTTCAAGAAGGCTGAACCACCATATTTAGTTTAGAAGCATTCAAGGAAGTTAGGTGTTTTTGGGCCATATGAAGAGACACGATGGCATGGAGTGTTGTTGTAGGAGATGATAGAAGGCAGAGGCCGACCAAGACGTCTTTGAATAAAAGATGTTCAGGAATACATGCACATGCCGCTAGTGGAAGCGGGACATTTTGCTAAAGACCGCAGGCATTTCAGGAGATTCATAAGGAAGACTGGTAGATTTGCATTTTATTCACCACTGCGCTATAAATAGCACACTATTTACATTTTTAAGTAGCCGACGTCATGGATTTCCGTGTAACACCAATCACATTGAAGGATGCTGTGATGTCATAAAACCTAGTTTTTGCGCTGCTGCGTCTAGGCATCCATGAATTTGATTAGTTTTACACATAAAACCATAGTCAGTTTGTTAAAAATGTAAACAGTGTTATATTAAATGAAACATCATATTCATCATTGCGCCGTGGATAGACTTGTTTAATCCGACACAAGAAATCCAGAAAATATAACACCATTAAATCATTGCAATCTTTAATATCCATCAAATTTTCTAGCATTTTTTATCAATTTCATATATTTGCCACAAGACAGACATACATAATAGTTACCAGTCCAGAACACGTTTATTTCCACTACACGCAAATTTATTGAATAATTAAATCGCATCTCACAGAATCTGTCATGTTTTCTTATCCTCTTTTCTTTCTGCTAGTGTTCCCAATATTCGTGCAGTCACATATTCCAGTGGTTTTGTCTTCCTACGCATGTGCATTTGACTGGATCAACTCAATTCAGATTCGAGATCTATTTGTTTTGCAATTACTTCATTATTTTGAAATAAAATTTGGATCCTGTTTTGAAAAGCTTGTTCAATACTCAGCAGAGTGGAAGAATGAAGGTTCTGACATAAGGTGTAACAGTCCAGTGATAGCATTTTCCTATGCTTATTCTGCTGCAAGCTAAATTCGCTCATGGATCTGCAGCTGTAGCCAATCTAAAAAATACATGTTCGACTCAAGCCCAATGATTTAAACTGCTACAGGCTTGCTTCAGACTGTCTGTCAAGAGGAATAAGTCCATATTATATATTAGTTATGCAATATAGTCTAGTCAACTATCTTCATTACTTTTTTTTTTACTTTAGACTAAAGCTTCCTATTAATTTATTAAAACAAGTTAGTCGACTTACCTTTAGTAAGCCAGATTGAGATTACATAATCTTTCCCCTGGAATAAGTTAGGTCTACTTAACCTTTAGCACAGCCTGATTGAAATTACGCAATCTTTCCCCAGCCACCAGTTTCTTTGTTTGAAAATGTGTGTTATTTTTTCTGGGTGTTTGAAAAACACAGTAACTATTTTTTTTTCAGAGATTTTGAAATAATTTGTACACATTTAAATAAAGAATTCAATACTGCAAATGTGTGTTTAATTTATTTTTTGTATGTGTGATACGAGAGGTGTGAGGCAGTGGTGAAGACGTTTCTTCACAAAATAAATAAACATGGGTGTGTGAAAAATGCAATAACTTTTTATTCTTAGAGTCTTTAAAGTAATTTTTGTACACAGAAATAAAGAATTTAATACTGCATATATTGGTCTACGTTTTTTTTGTGTACCTGTGATACAAAAGGTGTGAAAAAATGATAAAGATTGGAAAATGAAAAAACATCTAAATCAAATATAAAATAGAAACATTTTTTTAATTGCTCACTTTTATTTATTTTTCTATGCGGCAACCCTGAAAAGATCATTTTACACTCTGTAACACACTTAAGTCTATTGTATTTATGTATTTTCATAACCAAACTAACATAATATCATTGGGAAAATAAATCAAACATGTAAAAGTAACTTACCTTGTCAAAAAAATATGATTCTAGACACTTAAACCTAATGTTGTCGGTAAATCTGTCAATATGTTAGTTCCATGCTTGTTCAATATCATTGCATAATGAAACTAGCTATATCTACTTTAAAACAAACAATTCCCAAGAATTCCTTACTGTCAGAATCTTCTTCTTCAGCGTTCATTCTCAAACTCCCGCAAGATCTCTCTTGTAGCAGGACAATTGTCCTACTAGATTTGCAGCAGGATTTAGTCCAGAGAATGGAAATGTGTTGTGTCGCCGTTTTATTTGCGCCAATGGACCGACACATCCGTATTCGGCATTACTGTCGGAATCAATTCATAGTAATTGTATGTCAATTATAGGTTACATATTGACAGCCATTGTAACCAGCTGATGAATTACAATCTGGATGTCTCTCAATTTACAAATTCATTTCTACAAAGTTCTCCTATTTCTATACACCATACTGATATTGGAAGTAGAATGCTACTGCTAACTATGATCCACTGATTCCAGTCACATTACATTAAGGATCGTGTGATTTTCAATTCGCTGAATAGGGGGTGTAGCAAGGCGAGTCCACTCGCCGCGAGTCCACTCGCCGAGAGTATCGTGAACATGGTAAACAGGCAAGTTCACCCACCGAGGATGTGATGCAGGATATTGTAACTTTAATTCATCTCTTATATGACTACATTATTATATCTGTTTCACTATTTCAGTTCGTAAACAGTGGGCCGTACATGAAGATGGAGCTTTGGCGTATCAGATTCAGAATGAAGAAAGTAAGTATAAATCAAATATCTCCACTCTATAGATTCTTGATTAGAAACAAGCATCTGCCACATGTCACATTCCCATAAGTTCTCTTCCTTCCGTGTCAACAGCCATCTAAGAGTATATCTCTATCTAAACCAAGAATACTCCAATGAATATCCAGTTAAACGATCACAAACTTCAAGAAGAATGTCTCCTTCAATTATCTGGCTCCCAAATATGTGATGATGGCAACTTAGGAAATGAGACTAAGACTCGAGATGGTTATGGTTGCCACGACAAGGTTGAATGAATATGATTTTGAAAAGCAAGATCAGCTTTACAGTAAAGATCAATCTATTCAGATCGCTAGCGCTAAGTATACTTTTATAGAGACCTGAAGTTGACACTCAATACAGACACAGAAAGCAGGATTCAAGTTTTTGAAAACAACTGCTATAGAAGTTAAGATTTAGCTATATAGAACTCGGCAAATATATTTTTCTGGCAGCAAATAAACAAACTTTCAGGATATCAAGAACCACTTTTGACAGTAGTGAAATCACATATACTAGTATGGTTTAGACATGTAACAAGACGTGACTCGCTTTCTAAAATTATTTTGCAAGGAACAGTCAATATTGGAAGGAGGAGAGGAAAGCAGAGAAAATCCTGGATTCATAACATGAAGGAATGGTCTTGGCATGATTTTTCTACACTCCTCTGAATGGCTAAGGATAGAATTGTTTGGAAAGCTTTTTGTTTTTGTGCTGATATATCCAGTGTGGCACTCCTACAACCGTAACAGGTTATGGGTCTTATTATTATTATTATTATTATTATTAGTATATCTTGATTTCTCACACATATTTACTTATTTACTATTATATCTTAAGAGGATGCGGCTCAAAATCCCAGTCAGACATTGATTATGTGATCTTTGGATCTTTCCAGAGGGGACACACTTTCTTCCCTCACTCCTGTTCATCCCCATTTCTGTCATTCTTTGTGCACATTATTATCTCCAATGTTGTCTTCAATGACTGCAGATATTAAGTCGTCCCTATCTAATCTTAGTAAATGTGTCCTCAACCAACACATTGCCCGTCAATGTGTTTGCTCTTCCGTTGCCTCTGATGCCTGCATGACCAGAGCAGTATATTATCCATTTAATATTTTGTACAATCACAATATTCACTACGGTACATAAACCATTTTTGTGTGTGTGGGTTGGTGATTCAGTCACCAACCAACGGAGGGCCACTGTCACTGCTTCTATTTTCGTGCTAGATGTTGTATTGGAGTAGGCAGCCATTTGCCTACATGGCTGCCTACTGTCACTACTCTATACTGTACAGATACACTGTGCATGCTGCTGTACAACAACATATATCTCAAGTCGACATATATTCTCTATGTTTGTTCATATAGCAATGCTTTCAGTAGCTATTCCTGTCTATTTCAATCAGCCCAGATCTCTCAAATATTTGAGATAACCTACTATGCTTTCTGACATAATAGTGAATAAGTAAATTAAATATATGTTACAAATACTTACCACTACTAATAAAAAATATGATAAAACAATTATAATAAAATTAAAACAGGTGATGTTTCGGTAAAACAATCTTCATCTGAACGAACACATAATAAGAAAGCTTAACCAGGCTGCTACATGGACCATTCATTTTTTTTAAATGATGTTTATAAATTAATAGTTGTTCTGTATTTATTTTCTCATTATTATATATTCATTCAGATCGATCGAAACATCTTAGATCGAAACATCAACTTTTTTCGTCCTTACTCATTTTATTGTTGTTTTAATTTAAAAAATTATCTGTAGCAGTAGGTATTTGTCACACAACATTTACTTGTTGACTATAATTACTTTGGTATTTGTATTACTATGTCCCATACATGATCGTTAGATCTTCTCTGGCTTTTCGTAATTATATATTTTTTCTATTACAGTCAATCAGCACTATGGCCTCAACCGCTTCCATCGTCAGATGGTACGGGAGGATATTCCAGTTGCAAAGTTTGTACAGTCTGAGGAGGAATTACAGCAGCAAGAGGAAAGGATGAGGCAACTTGAGATTCTTAAAGCTCAGTAAGTTTGTTGTTTGTTTCCTTGATTCCTCTGTAGTTCTTTCCAGATCAATCCCAGATATGTTGGCAAAATAATGGCTATGATATAATCTCTTTAGCTGAGCCACTAAAGTTCCTGCCCAGTATTAATTGCATGATCTTAAGATATTTCCAGAGAAAACATGTTCCCCCCACTGACATTTTGTCATTTACCATACATGCAGACTTCTCCAGTCTCATTGTCTTCATTCTGTAGTAAATCTATGACTTCTCTAATTAAGTCAGCCCTGTGTGTCTTATCAGTACAGTGCCATCCATCACAGTATATCCCTGTCAATCGGTCTGCTATTTTGTTGACTTTGATTCCAGCATGCCAGAGCTGTGTATACATATAATGACTTGACTGATGTCACAAAACTTCTGCGTTCGTTCTCAAACTCTTGCAGATTAGCATGATGTAGTTTTGAGAAACAGAATGAGTTGTGCCAATATTTACAGATTAGTCTTAATACTTCAACTTTCATTCAGACACATCTGGTGTCTGGGTCACTTTGACTCTCTGGAATAAAATAAGTTGCCTTCACCCTCAAACCTCTTATGACATGCAGATCACTGTGTTGGATTTTTTGTATGCTTCTTTTTATATCCTACCATCATGAGTGATCAGCATTGAAACTGTGCAGGGATGGCTGAGGCGGCTGCCCACGGCAAGGAGATAATAGTAATACTCAGGTGTGCCACAGCCAAAATGAATTTAGTCTGTGTAGCAGACCTTCCACCAGGCAATGACATTGGTTAGTTGGCTGAATTACATGAAGCTGCTCAGCAAGGGGAAGTCCTCCCGAATTGTCCACATAACTGCTTGTGGAGAAGGTAGAAGATTGTATTATCATCATTGGCTTCGAAGGTGGGAGTTAGAAAGGCTCCATGTTGCAAACTGGCAAAGCTAGGAACAGGGTAATGAAGTTTTGCTAATCATTGGAAACACACATAATAACATGCAGAAATCAACATTTCAACCAAAAGACATGTATCAAGACTACATGCACAGAAACAAACGACAAGCAAGAACGGCGCTATTGACGTTCACATCGTAGAGCTAAATGTGGAGATGTTGATTTGTGTGTTATTATGTGTGTTTCCAGTGATTAACAAAACTTCATTACCCTGTTTCTAGCTTTACCTGTTGAATTTCAGTTTTTCTGCCATAATTATATATTATCGTATTGCAAACTACTGAAAAGTATACAATTCCAAGAAACTCATTATATTTTTTTTTTCAGTGGCAATGCATGGTTGAGAGGTGTGGGCAAGGACATCCACAATAGAAATGAAAATACCAGTATTTAGAATGAAATGTTATAGAAATGGTCCTAAGAATATCATGGACAAAAAGACAAACCAACGCAGATGTTTGCAAAGTCCAGAACAGAAGAAAACTGGTTCCTCAAAACTATCAAAATTGCATGCCAGCATATTTCAGACATATACAAATGTGCAATTGTTTAGAAAGATTAATCATGGAGGAAAAAGTTTCAGGAAAGAGAACAAGAGGCAGACTAAGACTACGATGGAAACAGGATATCCAAGACCTTCTGATCATGGCACTGGAAGAAGCTGGCAGCTTGCGCAGAACCGAGATGCATACAGAATGGCAGTGAGGACAACATTCTGTAAAGGGCACATCACATAGATAGGGAGGCAGGGTGAATCTTGTCCAGGCTGCCAAAATTTCTACAAAATTTGTTTTAGTGCAGCAATGATCTATTACAACGATAGATAGTTGAGACTGAAGGAGGTGGACAAGGAACCTCCCAGATTGATAACATCAAGGAATGGTCCGGACATGATTTTTCTACACTTCTCTGAGTGGCTGAGAATAGAGTTGTTTGGAGAGATTTTTTTTACTGTCTCCAGTGTAACACCCTTACAACCCTGATGGGTTATGAGTTTTATTATTATTATATAGATGCAACTTGGATGCAACTCTGGTCCTGTTCTTAGTACCACAAACAGCAGCATGGCCTGGTGGTTCTTAAAATGGGCAATATGGTACCCTGAGGATCAAAGCATTTTGCTGGGAAACCATGAATTTATTTAGGATGCAACAGAAAGGTAACTATTTAAATGACATTTAATAGGGAGCCACATACCGGTAGTGTACCAGTAATTGTAAGTCACCTGTCTACTGACCTGCAAACCCAAGTATCGAATCCACTCATTATTTGTGGTTTGCAATAAAAATTACTCCTGCGATTCACACAGTCACCTGAAAGTAGGGTACTAGATCTCATACATTGGTAGAGGAAGGGCAAAAGTCTCTACTGATCACATTCGGTAGGCAACACTAGTCAGACGTTTTCTGGTCAACCACTGACTAGGTAGCTGAGATATTATGGGAAACCATATGCAATAACACTGGTTCATAGCTCATACTACTTTGATCTATTATGATATTTCTTCTTCAGCATTCATTCTCAAACTCCTGCTGGATCTCTCTTGTAACAGGAGCATGGACCTACTAGATTTGCAGCAGGATTTAGTCTAGATAATGGAAATGCGCGTGTCGTCGTTTTATTTATGCAAAAGGCCCAACACATCTGTCTTCAGCAGATTATGATATTTAATGATATGTATAATAATACGCTTTGATGATAGTTAAAAAAAACTTTTTTTAGAAAAAACTTTTTTTAGGTACTAGGATGCAACGAAATAAATTGTGCCCCAAAAGGGGGTCATATGTGATACAAGATTGAGAACCACTGATTTAGATAGTTGAGCTGTGTGATATCTGGAATGCTGCTAGTAGTTTTGGATGTCATCCACACTTGTGTACACTGGCTGATTATGAGTTCAGTGTTTATGGACATTTGATCTATTAATAATTTACAGCAACACATTTATAAATGTTTTTCTTTTCAACAGGGCAGAAGAAGATGCTAGATTGGCAAAACAAATCAGCAGACAGTCAAAGCATCAAGTCAGTAACCATGGGAACCATGAAGTTCTGGATGATGAGGTTAGGAGCATACAGAATTTGTGAAAATATTGTCTCTATTATGTATAGTTAGAACTCACATGTAACAACCAGAGTTTCTAGTTCAGTGTGCAAAGAATAGGGCCACTGTCTTCTTTCCAGGCATGCCGTAGGAAGCAACCAGGATCTGGATTTCTAGTTCAGGGTGCAAAGTATAGAGCTACTGTCTTATTTCCAGGCATGAATAAAGGTGACTAAGTAAAATTGAAGGATAGACTGACAACCTGTCACTTGCAAAAAATGGCATTGTCACAGCATGTATTGCCTTAATTTCTTACTTTTTGTCTTCTGTCAAATGGTTCCATGGATGGCGGAGAGATGCTGGCCAGTGAATATTGCACCTTTGTCCTTTAGTGAAAGACTCCTTTGTGGAAAGCGGAGAATACTAGGTATGCAAACACTGCAGATGGGTCAACAGATACTGACAGAAGAATGATGAAATAGTTGGCCCAAATGTGTATGCTGCACTCCTGGCAGAACATGGTAATCCTAGGATAATGCCACACTGGCATGCCTCCCTTCAGGGTCTAAACATGCATCCATAAAACCTCCCCTTAACACAACCATGCCATTGAGACAGTAAATCTTATGCGTTTGAGTGTCACCCTGGTTACTCAACTTAGGAGGACCTGTGCTTTTGTCAGATAGATTATGAAGTGCTAAGAGCTATATGCTCACAGCTAAAGGGATTACTTCATCATCATTATGATGATGATGAAGTAATCCCTTTAGCTGTGAGCATATAGCTCTTAGCACTTCATAATCTATCTGACAAAAGCACATATATATATATAATGTGTATAATATATATAATATATAATATATATAATATATATATATAAAGCAGACAACTCCTGAGATACAAAGATGTATACAAGGTCTTGATGAAAGACTTTTCCATTGACCATAATTCATAAAGACCAAATTGCACTATGGCAGAAAACTGTGGTGCATGGAAGTCGGACAAAGTTGCAGAAACTTGTGAGGGCCAGACTAGAACACAAAAGACACACTTGAAGGAAAAGTCAATTTTTAAAATTGCAGTGACCGATTAATTGTACAATTAATGCTACCCAAACACACAAACCTGCTAAATAACCATCTAAGAGACAAGCAAGATCTTTACACCAATCTTGCAGTCTTGAGAGCTATCATGATTCACACTTTTGAAAAGAAGCAGACGATGTCTTGTGACACATTAACTATGTCAGATTGATCCATTGAAGTACCTATTGACACTGTGGCCATGCTTGCCAGTGTATCGACTCACTCATCGCCTTCGACCCCCACATGTCCTCTGACACAAATATAAAGGTAATCTTTCTGTTAATAGATGTGTCATCCATTGACGACGGATGACTCCCTCTTCAACTCTGCGGATCATGTTCATTGAGTCACTAAGTATGCGTGTATGAGAATAGTCTCACTTATACCTATTTCCATTAATCTTCATATTTCCCCTGTGATACACCAGCCCTCGCATTTAAAGCGTGTAAGATCATTTCTCGGCCCTGGAGATTAATCTCACTATATCTTATCAATACCTTATCTTTCAGTTTCGAACAGAACATGCAAGACAATAGCCATTTAAACTGTATCAGACCCCACAACTACCCATGTGTAGACACTGCTCTCATCTCAACAAAACAGTGAACACCTTATTGACTGCCCTTACCTTTCAATTGGCAGGAAAATACTCTTAGAGACTCCCTTAACAGTCACTAACCCACTGTATGGATCACCAAGTCATCTTCAGAAGATCTGCAATTTTTTAAGAAAGGCATTGTGCTGACAAGAGTAGCATTACTCATCAGCATTTGGATATTAACAACAACAACATCTCATTACACAATACACTTCAATCTCTGGACTATATCATAGCAGTCTGCAGGAGCTGACTGGCAGGAACACAGAAAAAGAAGACAGACTTTACATTTGTAGTTTTTAAATTTATGTTGCAAGTATGTTTCCGTTTGAAGTCCCTTCACTATGTAACTGTTTATTGTAATCTCTGCAACCTGAATCAACTTTTTAGGAGCTTGCTCGACAACTGCAGGAAAAAGAAAAGAAAAAGTATGAGAGGCATTTAGAAAGAAAAAGAGAGAGAAAGCTCAAAAAAGAAAGACAGATTCTGGAGGAAGCCCTCTCAAGAGACTTGGAGGAGGCCAGATTGGCTCATAGTTCAGGTATGAATACTTCTGAGGCCAAATTGGCATTTGTTTTAAAATACCTATACCTAAAGATTTTGACAAATAGCACATTGTTTGTTAGCTGTCGCTAGTACAGTCTCTCTTGCTTTAACTGATTTTTATACCCCATCCCCCTCCGAGTAGAAAACCCTTTCATATGCTTGGCACTAAGCCGAAAGCTTATATCTCCTGGATATGAAAGAAAGCTCAGAGAAGCCACCCCCACCACCACCCCACCGCATATATGAAGTAAGAGCAAGCTACTCACAATTCCTAGGGATAGCAAACAAACTGATTGTTCTTTTCATTCGTTCTCAAATTCCCATTCAGATCTCTCTTGTAGCAGGATGTTTCCACTAGATATCATCAGATAATATAGTCTAGAGAACAGAAATGCGCTGTGTCACCATTTTTTTAATTTGCGCCAGTGTCCTGACACACTGACTTAATGTTGGTAACTAATACATTCAGTGTTTTTACCACTTCCACAGAATGGTATAATTGGTAAACCATATTGACTGAACTGTTAATAAATTTACTGTAGTGAACATCAAAATTATACTGATAACTTGTTTGATTATCTGAGATCAGTATAATCGCAGACCACAGGCCAATTCAAGATTGTGGATGTAAGCTAACGGGAAAATATATTTTATGGAATATTGTGTTATATGTTATTTATATTTTCTGAAGTATTAACATTTTAAATATTGTGTTCATTCTTTGTATGAAAGAAGAGCTATTAAATTAAATAAATAAAGTATTCTGGACATATTAAAAGACATGATACCTTGTTGATGACCTTACTTGAGTATAGGCTAGTAAGAGGTAGGCAGATATACAAGTGGGAGAGAAACATCACTGATGGACAGGTTACAGTCTGGCAGAGTGCACCACCAAAACAAGAGACAGGATGTTGGAGGTCTCTTGCAGCCAACCTTCATTGAGGAGATGGCACTTGATGCTAAACCTTAAAAGAACACCAGACTAGATGCAGCTCAGAAAGTAATTCTATTTCACATTTCCTGCAAATTTCTTTTCAGAGAATGGCAGCGACAGAGTGTCAGGTAGCTCAGAGTCACTCCATGTGCAAGGAGTCAGCGCTACCAGGTATTGCATTGCTTTTATAGTGACTGATTTTTTTATTTTTATAAAGTTTTTATAAAATCAAAAGGCAAATCATAAATTCAATCTTCATACCAACATTGCTTTATCAGTGTCAGACATGATAACTAACAAAAGAAAAAGAAAGACATGAGATTTTACTACATGTGAAATAAGATGTCACAGTTCTTCTTCTTTCGTTCTCTTGAAACATGTCTATATCTGTAGATGTATAAGTAAAACAGAACAAGAAGAGATTATATGAGGAAGGAAGATATAAGAACTGTTGGAACGTCTGTGGTCAAATATATTGAAAAACAGAGACTGAAATGGTTCTGCTACTTAACGAGAATGAACCCTTATTGGTCGGCAGCAGGAGCATACAACATTGACATTGGAAACATCACGATGCAAAAGAAGACCAAGAAGAAGGTGGATTAAAAGAGCTACCAACATTCTCAGACATCACAACATAAATGCATATCAAGCGACCAAACATGCCATAGCCTGAAAACCGATCGTCATTCAATCCTGTAACGCCTTACAACAAAAGCAGAGAAAGGACAATGCCTGCTGTTATAGGGAAACCTGAGTATAGGAAAGTCAATCCTCTACCTTTTGGGACTTGCTGTTGTGTGTCTTTATATGGTGTCCTAAAATTAAGATCTGCATGAAGATAAAGTAGTTACCTAAATATGTTACCTTCATTCGTTATACCTGGTCACACAGGTTTCTGTCCTCCGCGATGTGTGTGTGGACTAATCTTGGCATGTCCAGTCTTTGATATTGTCTGCCCACGATTTTCTTTTGCTTTGCTTCTTCCACCTTCAACTCAACCCTTAATTATTGTTTAAGATTTCATGTCAACATTTACGTCCAAACCATGCAAGTTTTCATCATTTTACTATTAAAAAATAGTGATTCTTGTAAAAGTAACATGAGTTATGATCCAACGTCATAGCAAATAGTTTCCCATAAGTGCTCAGCTTCCCAGTTAGTGGTTGACCAGAGACTGCTTAACTTCGCAGACCGACTTGCTCAGTAGCACTGGCATCATTCATCAACTTTCCCAAAGCATGAACCCTGATCCTTGTGGCTGGGTGAACTTCAGGAGTAATTTTTATTTCAAACCGGAAATAAAGAGTGGATTTGGAACCTGGATTTGCTTGTTGGCAGACATATGACTTAACATTACAAGCGATTCTTGTGATTCATAATATGCTACATAAGGATATTGAGAGCACACAATAATTTATCAAGAAGTGTTAACAACAAGAGTTTTGGTTCCTAAACAATATTATACCAAGAAAATGGGGTTTTATTGCCATATAAAGAGGTCCAACAGCAAGTTTTTCAGGGATAGAGGATTGACTTCATTGTACTCTGCCTCTCTCAGAGAAGTGACACTTCACCTACCAAGCTTAAAAGTGGTAGTCTGATGGGCCATTGTTGTTAAAACCTTCCGAACATGGCTCCTTTCTAGATATAACATTGTGTTTATTAACATTTTCACTGCCGCCACAGACCTTTGTCGTCCGTGAGTATCACTTTTGTTTATGTGTAATTTTGCACACTATATGCTGGTATTATTCAGTGCAGGAATTCCCAGTTATTGTAAATGTCATTCCGGTAAGGCGGAGATGGATTTGGATTGAGCAAATTGGCTTTATTACAATTTTCATTTGAAACAACCTCATTTTTTCTTCTGTTTTGTACCCAGGATACATACAGCTGCTAAACTCCTAGACTTAGAGTTCCAAGCTATGTTTCCTGAGCACGGGCTAGTGCATGTCATACTTTTCGATCAGCCTAGCCGGCCAGTAAAATTGATGTGACAGACCAGATTTAGATCATGGCATTTTTTTTAGCAACTAATTCTGTTATATGTTGGGGTATGCATAAAACCCTGTTGGGGTTAAGAAGTTAAGCATGTATTTTTTCTGTGTGTTTAATTTTCAGGATCACACCATCAGGTTGTATTGAGGATGATGGAGACTTCAGCGACTTCTATAACCTTCCTGCTGAGATGGATGAGTTTTCTCGTCTGAAAATACAAGCTACCCAGGATGAGGTATTATCACTTAATCACTTCTGAGTCTTCTTTTATTGTCTTTCCCCACTAAATGATGGTTGATAGTGTCAATACTTGCAGTTAAGTGTAAGGGTGGCAGCCACAGTAGTCATTCCAAGGCCAGATGTGTCACCTTGTTTGCGTCGAGTCCATATCTGTTCAAGGTTATCTTCATGTTTGTTTGTTTTGCGTTCGCTCCATTGTAACCATCACGGATATCCATGCGATTTCCGCCGGGAGCGTGATTACGTTGTGCCACCGTTATGCGCCTTGTAGGCCTAGCACATCCGATTTCGACATGCCTTGACAATTCGGGGGGGCTACCCTTAGCCTGTGACAGCCTCTATATCTGTCTCCAGGCACGCGTAGTGGCGACTCTTCGCCCAGACGATTTTTGCTCTCGTCTGACTCGCACGGGGTGTTCCACTGTCTATGAACTCGCCTCGTGTAATTGGACGTGCTGTGCCAGTGCCCATTGGGTACTGAACCGTTTCTCATCCGTGAGCCTGGTTCCTTAAGGGGAAGAACTCAACAGAGGAGCTGGACCCTGGCTCTTTCGCCCTCTTAGCCGAGGTGTCATTCACTGACATCGTGTACCCCTTGTCCGAGTTCGAGTCTTCATGTTTCTATCCACCATTTTCTTGGTCTTCCTTTGGCTCTATATCTGGATATTCTTCTGTAATATGCTCTTATTGTTATTTGGTTTGGGTTCATTCTCTTAAGGTGACCGAACCATTTTACATGCTGTCGTTCTATATTTCATTGTGTGCATGCAGTCTGAAGCATTCACCTGTGACCTATCATACAAACCACCATGCAACAGTAAATCTCTAACAGATGACATGCTTTTTTTTTAATGTTTGTTCTCAAACTCAGGACAATGATTTCCAGCAGGATGTGGTCCAGAGAATAGACTTGCGCTGTGTTGCTGTTTTATTTGTGCCAATGGCCCAACACATCCAACTTCAGTGTGACATACGCATATAGTGAGGTGTATATGTGGAAACCTCACAGCTCTTCATCTTTGCAATCATGTTTTTAACCCCTCTAAGTATGAGGCTTTTCAAATCACTGTATAACCCTAAGAGTGTGAGTCTTCTGTGTACAGAATAAAAAAATATTCCATCACAAAATGTACACCATTTTCAACATTTGTTTATATTTCTTCTTCATCAGTCAGCATCTGTGGTAATATTATTTTGTCAGGGCAAAGTCTGTTATCTTCTCCAGGTCAGAGCAGCTGGCCTATAGCTTTTGCTTCAAATCTGTATACTCTGGCCAGATCTGCAGTCTCTCCTCTTTGTATGATGGGCAGTCCTGAAGTATCTATTCTGGTGTGTGGGTTCCGGAACCACATGAACATTTATCTGTGTATAAGATCCTCAGCAAGTTAATGTGACCCAACAGTCTACAATAGCCTGTTCTAATGTGAAATAGTGTAGTCTGTTGGTATCTTTAGATGTGATGTATTACATCGGGTGTGACTTCCACTTACATTTGTTTCTTCACTTCCACTTCCATTTGTTTCTTCACCTCCACTTCCATTTGTTTCTTCACTTCCACTTCCATTTGTTTCTTCACTTCCACTTCCATTTGTTTCTTCACTTCCACTTACATTTGTTTCTTCACTTCCACTTCCATTTGTTTCTTCATTTCCACTTCCATTTGTTTCTTCACTTCCACTTCCATTTGTTTCTTCACTTCCACTTCCATTTGTTTCTTCACTTCCACTTCCATTTGTTTCTTCACTTCCACTTCCATTTGTTTCTTCCACTGTGTAATGTATGTGTTATGGATTATTGTTTTTGTTTCTCTGCAGGACAGTGGGTATCTGTGTTATTTATCATGTGTATTCACATGAATATATATATATATATATATATCAGCGATGAACATGGTGACCAAACTACATGTAATAAACACCATCTTTATTTCACTGTTATGTTACCAGTGCCAGATATGGCCCCTGGCAAAAACACTCATGAGGAAGACTACAACATGTGAGGTGAAATGCTTAACAAAGGCTGTAAACGTCACCAGAAGAGACTGAATGAGAAATAAAGACATCAGAAAGATAGTAAAGACCATATCATGCAAACAACATATAGAGAGACACCAGATCAACTGGTTCGGCCACCTTATGTGAATGGAACCAGTCATCCAAGAACAAAATGGGAAGATTCAATCAGAGAGATTGTTAAAAATCACGGCCTAGGCATAGCACAGCAACAAAGATGGCCAAAGACAGAAAACTTCAACTCCCCATGATGCCTAACAGCATTTGTGAAATAGACAATATATAGATTAAATTCAAGTTACGGAGAAATAACATCACATTGTACAAAATGTTACAAGAACTGCATTGCTCATAATTCCTGAAGATCAAAGAAATTGTACAATGTCAAGGCATGATTTATAATATTTAGACTCATTTCAATTGGCATTACTGCATCCATATAATTTGTATCCATCTATCTATCTATTCATCTGACTATCTATCTATTCATCCAATTGTCTATCCATCTATCTATATGTCTGTTCCTTCATTGCCCAATAAGGTGCATAGGGCAGAAAGCACTTCTCTGCAGTTTTAGCGATGTGATGCTAATGTGCGTAGTTTCTCAATGTTATTGAGATCCATAGTTATACCCTCTTTTATGGTTATTCTGCAAAGAGTTTCTCTTGGTCATCCTCGTGTGCCATTTGGAACCCATTTTAGTGCTTGTATTGGCAGTATTTTTTCACACATTCTAATGACATGTCTGATATAAGTCCAGCATCATTACATAGCACGACATCCTTTATATTAATAGTCTGTTTAAAAAAAAAAAGAAGGCAGTAGACAGGATTTGAACTAGTCTGTGCAGCTGGCATCCATTCACCTCATATATTTTCCATACTCGATCATTCCACATCTCTAAAAACAGATGTGATTTTAGTCAAGATTTCCAGCATGTATATTCTCAAGATATTTATAAATATGGGCCTGTCGCTCAACACATGGACAATAACACACAAATTGCATAGGTTTGTAAATTCCTCGAGAACCACAAACATTGAAGACTAGTATGTTCCATTATACTTTCTTGTAAAAATTAATAATGTATAAATAAAAACAAGGTTTCTTCAGATGTAATATAGGTAAATGGATATAATATAATTAAGGAGAATCACAGAATTACTGGAAAAATTAGAAGGTACAAGACAGATTTTTAACCAGGTCTGTTCGGACGTCTTAACTCATAGTATCATCATCATCAGGTGCCATGCCGGGTGGCGTAGGCGGTCATGGCTCTCCACAGCTCTCTGTCCACAGTATTATGTATCAAAGTCGTTGTTGTTTCTTTGCCGTGCCAGGTTGTCAAACTGTCTAATATTTTCTCACGTTGTCGCCCTCTGTCTCTGGTGCCTTCAATCTTGCCTGTTGTGATTATGTTCTCTAAACCTGCCTGTCTCATGAAGTGGCCAAAAAAAGAAGATTGCCTTTTTCTTATATTGTTGATTAAGAACTCATAGTATAAGTGAATTATACTCACATTTTTACACACTCTTTCCAAGCAACAAAATTAATTGTAAACCTACACTGATGTGCTTATTATGCATAAAAATGTGAAGAATTGAAATACATTTTCAGAATATGTGTCTGTTGTCTTGTTTGAAGAGCAGAAATACGTAGTATATTAGATGAAAGTTTATGATAAAACATAACCTCAGCTAAAATTTAAAAAATAACTTTAATATTTATGTCATACATATTCTTTAGTGTTCATTCACAAACTCCCGCTGGATGTCTCTTGCAGCAGGACAATGGTCCTACTAGATTTCCAGCAGGATGTAGTCCAGAGAATGGAAATGCGCTATGTCGCTGTTTTATTTGCGCTGATGGCCCGACACATCCATCTTCAGCAGATGTCATACTTATGGTTCTAGCATCTAAAGTTGGCTGTTTTATATATTATATCCATTTGTGCAACTATTGGGAAAGTTTCAAATGTTTCTATGTGCACATAAACATTGTGTGTTGACGTGTTGAAAAATTTCCAAATCCTTACATTTTATAGGTTACATTTAGTCTGCAATATTTTATTTATTTTTAAACCTACAGTGATATGCTATGCATCAATATGTGCTGAAATGAGTAGCATTTTTAGAATATGGGTCAATTTTCTTGTTTGAAAAGCAGAAATATGAAGTACATTAGAGAAAAGTCTCCGATAAAACATAGGCCTAATGATCGTAAAACTTGAAAACAAAATAGGCTTAAATTATACAAAAATACTTGCAGACTTGTAAATGTGACTACTATCTAAAGTTGGCTGTTTTTTATAGTATATCTATCCATTTATGAAACTACTTGGAATGGAAAGTCTCAATTGTTTCTATGCATAAATAAAAGTTATGTAATTATTTCAATGTTTGTTGACATGCAGTTTTGTTTGCAATAATTTTTTCCCAGTCAATTTTGACACATCATTTAATTCACAAAACTACCCAAAAAAAAAAAAATGGCCGACAAAAAGTCATGAGGGAAGACCTTTAGAATTATTGTGATTGGACGATATTTTTACAATCTCTTTTGGTGGAAACTTTCTTAGCAACATTTATGAACAGAATCCAAATCCAAATTTTTTTGGGGGTTCAACCACCGATCTTTTCAAAAGACAGGCCAGATAAAAAAGAGTTTATAAGTTAATAGTCTTGTAGACGACTTGTTTACTTATAACAAAGCACTTTCTTGTCTCTCTACCAGGAGTTGGCTAGACTATTGCAGGAGCAGGAACATAAGGTTAGTCATTGGGTTAATCATTATCTTCTCCTGATTTCTTTATTCAGTCAAATTTGATCAGAGATCTAAACTGAATTTGGGAAAGCAACATCAGTGTTACAGTGAAAATTAAACTTTATAACTCACTAGTGCTTTCTATTTTGTTATATGTTTGGGAAAGCAACATCAGTGTTACAGTGAAAATTAAACTTTATAACTCACTAGTGCTTTCTATTTTGTTATATGTTTGGGAAAGCAACATCAGTGTTACAGTGAAAATTAAACTTTATAACTCACTAGTGCTTTCTATTTTGTTATATGTTTGGGAAAGCAACATCAGTGTTACAGTGAAAATTAAACTTTATAACTCACTAGTGCTTTCTATTTTGTTATATGTTTGGGAAAGCAACATCAGTGTTACAGTGAAAATTAAACTTTATAACTCACTAGTGCTTTCTATTTTGTTATATGTTTGGGAAAGCAACATCAGTGTTACAGTGAAAATTAAACTTTATAACTCACTAGTGCTTTCTATTTTGTTATATGTTTGGGAAAGTTGGACACTCAACATGGACATGGATTGACGATTGCAGGCCTTCAAATACAAATGTTAGACAAATTCTACGAAAATCATATAGAGAACATAAGACAAATGTGTACATAAGAAATGTTTGTTTGAGTTCGCTCTATGATAACCAACACGAAAATTTGTGTGATTTCCGCTACAGAGCATGAAGTACGCTATGCTACAAATTTGATGTTTGCCCATGAGCTAGTACATCCGATTTCGATATGCCTTTAATTCGGGTGTGCTTCCCTAGCCTGTGGAACCCTTCCTTTCTGTCACCAAGCAGTGAGTGTGTACCTGCGGCGTGACAGTTTATCACCCATTGTGCCCTTGGACTTTACAGGCCAAAACTTGTCCCTGGGTAGCAGTCTCAGAATAGGTGGTAATCAGAGATTTAGAATTGGGTTGATCTCACATGAGGTGTTTACCTGTGTTAACACATCTAATCTTGTGTAATTAGACGTGTTGTGCCTGTGCCCTTCGGGTACTGAACCCTTTTCTCATCTGCGAGCATGATTCTGGTACAGGAAAGATTTGACAGTATATTTGGGTCTGGGCTCATTCATCCTTTTAGCTAAGGTGTCATTCACCGACATCATAAGCCCTCGTCCAAGTTTGAGTCACCACACATACTTAGGAGCACCAGGGACTAGATTCTTCTTCTTTAACTGAACAATACTTTAGTTCCATTTTCCATGTATGTAGCATTTTCCCGTTAATTTTGCATATGCATCAGATACCCTGTGTAACCTAAATGTGTTTTATAAACAGAGAACAAAGGCAAAAGTTGACCAGGAAAAACTGAGGAAAATTGAACTTCAGGATGAGCAGCTTGCAAAGATCATACAGGAACAGGAGAAACTTCGTCAGAAGAAAGCCAAACAAAGACATAAGGCTCGGAAGGAGGCAATGGTTTGTTTGGTCTTTTTATGTATTTTCTGTAGTCTAATGTTGTTTGTTGATCTGCTATTTTTATAGCATTTGTTTCTTTGACACAAAAATTTCATGATCTACAGTAAAACTATTTGCTGTATGGTAAATAAATATTGAAGAAAAAAATACAAAAAAAGGTTAAATAGAAGTTTTATGTGAAACAATACACAGGATCAATACTTTGACCAAAAGATGTTTATCAAGAATGGGATGAACAAACACAGAATCAAATGGAGACAACATGTAATACTAAAGTAATGTTATAATATACAGTATCCTATCTATCTATGTTCAATCAGCGCTGAATACGGCGCATAAAACAAAAACCAGAGCTCTCCAGTTCGAGAGATATGATGCTACTGTGTGTAATTCTTGCATGTTGTTGAGACTCCATACCCTCTTTGATGGTTTTTCTTTGAAGAATCTCTCTTGGTCTTCCTCTTTTTCTTTGGCCATCTGGTATCCATTTTAATTCACGTAGTGACAATCTGTTTTCTTTTCATTCATTCTATGTACATACCTGGCATAAATCCATCATTTTATTGTTATTGTTGTAGAAGCATATTTTTTGGTGTCTTCTCTTGCTTGTATGACTTGAATATACAGTATATATTACACCCAATAGCTTCACATCATTTGAACTGAAAAGCTCTGGTTTCTGCCCTATGCACGGTATTCGTCGCTAAAGACACATAGATAGATAGAGCATATATGTCTAGAAACTAACAAATACAAAGAGATGGAACATACTTATTGACTTCTCCAGTTGTCACAAATCAAACTGCAATAAGATTTTTTTATTGTTAGTATACAAATTTTAACACTTTTTTGTTTTCAAATTAGCATTTTCTTTGTGTGTCCTACTGTACTTTCTCATCATATAATCACATTTCTGTGGTTCTCACCTCTCTCCATCTCTAGTTGTAGATTTCTAGACCTGTATACTAAATATTACAACATTACTTTAGTGTTACATGTAGTCTCCATTTGATTTGTGGTTCCATTCTGTTTGTTCATTGATAAAACCCTATTAGTTGAAACATCAATCTTGTGTATTTTTCAACATTAAACCACTATTTAACCCTTTCATATATTTTTTTCAATATTTACTTTTCCACAATGACATCATATTCCTGCATTAGTCTGGCTGTGATTCTACTGCTAGAGTGAGTGGGAAAGTAATTGCTGAATACGGCGTAACATACGGGATAATTACATCCAACATGCAGATGGAAGTTGAGCTGCACTCAATGGCACTTCTGAACTCTATTTATTAAAGCAGTTATTGTGTCAAACTCTCAGTCCATGCTTCGAAAGACACAATATGGCAGATGTCCTTTGTTCATTTGACAGGTCATCTGGTACGTATCCCAGATCATCGCCTGCCAATGATACTTCTCTATGCTGAATTACAGAACGGTCATTGTTCTCAAGGTGGCCAAAAGAAGCTCTACAAGGACTTGTTGAAAGCCTTTGAAATAGACTTTGCAATGGGATGAACTTGCACAAACATAGAGCTAGCTACATGATGCTCTACAGTCAAAAAAGGCTCAACATCTTGTGAAAAGAGGAGAAATGCAGCAGCTCAACAGTAGAGAGGAGCTAGAAAGTCATGGGTAGACCAAAATCCATTTACAGTAGTAATCCTATGCCCAAACTATCCAAAAATATTTGCAGCCAAATAGAGCTTATTAGCCATCAACGAACTCATAGTCAAGAACATAACTCTAACTGAATTTTAAAAGTGGATGTAACAAATTATCATCATCATTTGTGATGGATGAACTACATATATGGCAGATGTCAAAATTAGTGGCTAGCATCCATAGCTACTTCCAACCTTTTTGGCATCAGATGGATCTACTGCCAGGACATAATGTGTTGAGTAATGAGAAAGGATACAGGCTTACATCTAATGCCTAAATAGACTGGGAGTTGACTAGGGATAAGGGGAACTTGCTGAAGCTGCTTCATGAACGTCTGCTGAATACTAACACGTGGATTAACAGCACATCAAAATTGAGATTCGGAGAACTAAGTATCTTCTGCATTTGTTCTCCAACTAATGCTGATTATCAGGATGTGGTCAAAACAACAGAATGCATTGTCCAGATTGCAGGTTTTACATCTTTGCTGCAATATCTGCGCCATTTGTCATGATAACATCCAACTTCAGCATAATGTGCATTTACTTGAATTTGGTGGCATCATTTGTGTCTTTAGTATGAAGAAATTACCAATGTGAATGAAATAATTTGCACAACCGGCAAGGCACAGGAACTGTCAGCATGCAGTTCTATTGTCATTTCCACTTGTGCCGTTAAACGTTGTGGTGGGAAGTTGTCTGTCTTTGGCCATTTGGGTCGCATTGGCCATGATCAGCCTCTTTACGGTTTCTTTCATTGTCTCCAACCACTTAGTTCGTGGTCTTCCTCTTGCCTTGTAGCCTGATCTGCTGTTGTATGCATGAAGGGCTGGTTACATTGGTTCCATTCACATGATGTGGCTAAACCACCTGGTTTGCTATCACTCAATGTAGTCTTGACTTGTGATAAGCCTTTATTTCATTCCTGATATCTTCATTCCTCTCTCTTTTCTTCTGGTGACATTTATAGCTTTCCTCAAACATCTCATTTCACTAGTAACAGTTCACAGATAATTACGACTTGTTAGTTAGTTAGTTAGTTAGTTAGTTAGTTAGTTAGTTAGTTAGTTAGTTAGTTAGTTAGTTAGTCGTTGGATCATCTTCATTGCACTCCTGACAAGTCCATAGGTGCTCAGATCTCTCCTTGAGTATATCCGCCATTACATGTTGACTGATGGTCCCAGCACGTCGTTGATTGACCATCATTCTTTCTCGCCTACGAAACTGCTCTTTTCTAGCGACACCATCTTTCAAACCCAGCTCCCTTATTCTAGTCATGGAACAAGAGTCATCGTCACTTGTACAGTCATTTGTTTGTGCGTTTTCCCTTTTTAGGGCATTCAAAATGTCTACCCGATCCATCACTCCACCAACAGCTGTAGTAGTAGCGTGGGCGGCCAACCTATCCGCTCTCTCATTACCCCAGACTCCCGCATGTTGTCCTGCATGATTTATTAAACATAATTCATGGCTTGACCCAACATGATTGATGATTGACCCAACCAAGAAAATTGGTACCTGATCTTCAAAAAAAATAAAGCGTGGACGTGATGCTGGCCACATCATCTATTGCATGCTTTTGGTCAATGAAAATTATACGGGGCTACACCAAATTCCCAGATACGTGTCAGATGTGAGTTCAACTTTACTTGTTACAGTGGAATCCATCAATAGTGCATTCTTTTATAACATATCTCTCTATATAAAAACAGTTTTCAAAATCCTCAATAAATATGTATTCTTTATTGTTTTTAACTGTATATAGCGAATTTTTGTTATAGATATTTTGTCGATCCAATCCAAGTTGTTATAGTGAGATTCCACTGTACTTTTATTAAGCATCCCAGCAGTTTGTAACATTTGCCTTCTCTTTACCTACTTCTGCAGAGACAGATGTCAGTAGAATCTATGCCACTAGGAGCCTCTGCAAACACCATAAACCAGCAGATTCCATCTAGCAGTGTCTCAACAGCTGTCCCACTTACCAACAGTGGACACAGCCGCTATCGAAGCAATAGTTACACCAAGGCTTGCGATTCTCCTCCATCGCCTCCTTCTTCATCACCTCCGCAGCATCTCTCATCATCCAGACCTAGCAAAGGATATCAGAGACAGAGACTCTCACCAGATCAAAGTACACTCAGAAAATCACCTAGCGACGATGACTCCGGCATTCAACACGACTTAAAAACTCATCATTTCATTACAGAAGATTCCCCCTCAAAAGCTAGACTTGAGACTGCAGGTCCTCAAAGAGTGATGTCAACCCTAGAAGCAGCCAGACAAATTGCTGCTGGCAACCCAGAAGAAATTTTAGCATTACAAAACTCTCTGAAAGTTTCTAATGGTCAGAAAGGAAAGTTGCAACATGATCGGGCATCTTCTCATGATGCTGCAAATATTGATCCACATGGAATCATATCACGGCCAACAAGAGGACAATCTGATCCTCACAAACCAGCAGGACACACTCACACAGACCAAACAGTTTATTCACAACCATACAAAGAACATAATGTTCCAACGGGGACAGAATTTGCTCATTTCGATGCTTCGGAGATTCAGATTCAACAGACTAATAAGATTGGTAAATCTGCAGACGTCTTACATTTTCAGCGTAACCACCGACAGCAACCAGCAAAATCTGGATTCTACACCAGCAGGGAAGATGAGTAAGTGAATTAGTCCTGTCACAGTCTTGTTCAAATCTGCTTAGACTGGCAATATATTCAAATCAGTCTGGCAAGACATCCACTGAAACTCACATCAAATGTACCAAACTCTTATAGAACCTATTTAACATTACTTGTTACAACATCCACAGCAGTATACAACTGCCTCTATCTCATCTTTAACTTTATATTCATTACCTCTTTCTCACCTTTAACTTTATATGAATGGCCTTTCACCTTTAATTTTATATTAACTACCTCTATCTTACCTTTAACTTTATATTAACCACCTGTATCTTAACTTTATACTAATTACTTCTTTCTCACCTTTAACTTTATATTAACCGCATGTCTCTCACCTTTAACTTTATATTAACTGCCATTCTCTCAACATACTGTTCAGCATGCAAAAATTGTTTCCATGTTTAACATGACATTAACTCTCACCTGTAGTTTGTCATTAACTGTCTCACCTTTTTTAAGCATGTCATTAACTACCTCTCTGCCATCTGTAACATAACCCTGTGAACTACCCTTCTCCCACCTGTTAGCTTACACCACAACTTGTATCCAAGTGACCAGCCATTGTTTAATATTGCTACTGCTATTGACCCAACATACAATCATCGAAGAAATCCGGAGTCCAGCAACTTTCAAGAGACACAGGTCAAATCACATATTCCTTACACGATGTCACAAACTGGTGAGACCTTCATATTTTTTTATTTTTTTTTCAAACGTAATTTTAATTTATTCTTTTTTGGCATTGAAAGGAGTTTTGGGGTATTTATGCACAATGCATCCTCAAAACAATATTTTCATTACTATCCCAAATTGGTTTCCATAGATGAAGTAGGCATTAATAAAAAATGTCTAGTGTTCTTTAATATATTCAATCAATTTTGTTAACCAGAGACAAAAAAACATATACAAAAAAATGGTTATGATTAGGGTTATCTTCTTCATTCTTATTCTTCAATATGTTTCTTGTGCACAACAGCCTTTACTGGTAGGTGGGTTGTCTCCATGAATTCAGTAGTCATCAGGAGGTCCTCATGAGTACTCCACAGCTTGCCCTCCATCTTTGTCTCTTGGAACCAGGTTTTAATTCTCAGGTTACCTAAGAAGGGGCATGTCTGCGTAGACAGGGGAGGGCAACTTTGGAAACTCATATCAAAATTGATTTGAGCTGGAGAAACTTCTGCTTAAAAGGCTAGGGTTCTGAAATTGTTTGTTTGTTATTTAGTGGATTAGCTTCATTTGGTCAAGGCACTCCCCTTTCGCACACTCCTTTTACATTAGCTATGACAATGATGTCTGCAGGATGTGTTCTAAAGTATGGGGACTCTTTTGACATGAACATGATCACTGTGAGCAATTTTTCTTTTGTGGGGATGTGCTTGTAGTCTACACTGTCCCTATGTGTAGCATGAAGATAACAGTCTGCTGTAATCTGTCAAGCTTGAGGATAGGATCTTGTGGAAAGTTGCTGCCTGTTTTCTGACTTCATTTATGTTTGTATTAACCTTTCACAAGCCAAATAGAATTGTGTAAATTCCTTCTGCAGCAAAATTCTTTTTTTGACAATATGCATTATTTTTGGTGAGTGTTATGAAGTTGGTGGATATATGGAGATAAAACTGTGAGCTGCTCGTGCTATGTGGAGAATATCTTGATTTTCGTATGGGGAATGTTTAATTGCTTCCAAAACTGACATAGAGTCTGTAAAAATGACTGATGGTTTTTGTTCCGTGATATAAAACTGTTGGTGTATTAACTCAATGGCTGTCTTGATCGCCTCAGCCTCTGCTTCATAATTCGAGTGATTTCCACCACAAGTCATAGAACTTGCAGGCAGATCCATCAGGGTATCATATATAGATGCCATATCCTGCAAAGCAGGTGGCCTTGAAAGTCAATCCATCAATGTCTGATTATTGGTAGCTGTTTATAGTTTCTAGGGCACATGTCCTCAGGATTGTTGGTGGTGTTTCTTTATTGGCTGTTTTATCTAGTAATTTTGTTTGAATAGTTGGATGGTGCAGGTTCTCCCAAGGGCTTGGTCTGAGATGTTTGTTTTCTAGTTCTCTCTCTTGCTGTAGATGGTGTTTATCACCTTCCTCTCCGGATATATCTAGCGGAGACAGTTGTTTTAGTCTTTTTGTTTGTTTTCAAGTGTCAATAAGTATTTTCTTTGGATGGTCACTCTTTTGTCTCTACCTTTCCACCACTTCCATCAGTGCTTTTTTCCGTCTGATATCCAGCAGTTCTACATTTGCATCTATCTCACATACTGCTGTGGGTGTTGAGCAGTATTTCACATGACTGAACCTTCCGTGTGATCAAGTCACTAGTTGAGAAGTATTTCACATGACTGAACCTTCCGTGTGATCAAGTCACTAGTTGAGCAGTATTTCACATGACTGAACCTTCCGTGTGATCAAGTCACTAGTTGAGCAGTATTTCACATGACTGAACCTTCCGTGTGATCAAGTCACTAGTTGAGCAGTATTTCACATGACTGAACCTTCCGTGTGATCAAGTCACTAGTTGAGCAGTATTTCACATGACTGAACCTTCCGTGTGATCAAGTCACTAGTTGAGCAGTATTTCACATGACTGAACCTTCCGTGTGATCAAGTCACTAGTTGAGCAGTATTTCACATGAATGTAACCTTCTATGAGATCCAAGTCACTGGTTGATGTTTTAAAAAATGTTTTATTGTAACATCATAAGTATGGCTACTGAGGTAAAGAGAATTATACAGATATCTTTGTATCACAGAAGTGACCACATGCAGTTGGCATTGGGGGAATTACCATGTGCAATGATTGAGTAATAAAGCAATCACTGTGTGCACAATGATTTAGTAATAAAACTGCAATGATTTAGTACTAAAATAATCAGTGTGCTCAATGATTGAATAATAAAACAATCAGTGCATGCAATGATTGAATAGTAAAACAATCAATATGTTCAATGATTGAATCCGGAACCCAGACCCTGGAACACATACTTCAGGACTGCCCAACATACAAAGAGCAGAGACAGCAGACCTGGCCAGAGGATACAGACTTGAGGCAGAAGCTATGGGGCAGATACTCTGACCTGGAGAAGACAGTGGACTTCGTCCTGACGACAGGCCTGACGGTATAGCATGACCACAGATGCTGAACGCAGAATGATTGAATATTAAAACAATCAATGTGTTCAATGATTGAATATTAAAACAATCAATGTGTGCAATGATTGAATAGTAAAACAATCAATGTGTTAAATGATTGAATAGTAAAACAATCAATGTGTTAAATGATTGAATAGTACAACAATCAATGTTTGCAATGATTAAATAGTAAAACAATCAATGTGTGCAATGATTAAATAGTAAACAATCAATGTGTGCAATGATTAAATAGTAAAACAATCAATTTGTGCAATGATTAAATAGTAAAACAATCAATGTGTGCAATGATTAAATAGTAAAACAATCAATGTGTGCAATGATTAAATAGCAAAACAATCAATGTGTGCAATGATTAAATAGCAAAACAATCAATGTGTGCAATGATTAAATAGTAAAACAATCAATGTGTGCAATGTTTAAATAGTAAAACAATCAATGTGTGCAATTATTAAATAGTAAAACAATCAATGTGTGCAATGATTAAATAGTAAAACAATCAATGTGTGCAATGATTAAATAGTAAAACAATCAATGTGTGCAATGATTAAATAGTAAAACAATCAATGTATGCAATGATTAAATATTAAAACAATCAATGTGTGCAGTGATTAAATATTAAAACAATCAATGTGTGCAATGTGGGAGCAATAATGATATGAGTAATAATGTGTGTCCATAAACATTATTTCTCACACCTATTTATGACAGACGAGGACCAGGAATGGGATCCGAACCTCAGAGGAAGTTTAAGAAAACCTAGAAGCCATATGCATGGCTATCAAGGTAAAAAAAAGTTTTATTGTAACATCATATGCTTGGTTACTAAGGTAAAAAGTATTTTATTGTAATATATGCATGGCTACCAAGGTAAAAAGTGTTTTATTGTAACATCATATGCATGGCTACCAAGGTAAAAAGTGTTTTATTGTAACGTCATATGCATGGCTATCAAGGTAAAAAGTATTTTATTGTAACGTCATATGCATGGCTACCAAGGTAAAAAGTATTTTATTGTAACATCATATGCATGGCTACCAAAGTAAAAATTGTTTTATTGTAACATTGCTGTGAAATATTGTAGTCAAAACAACTTTTGTTGATGATTGTTAGTTGTTTTCTTCCAAAAGTGTCATTGCTGGAATGATTGACATTATTGTTCTTTTATCTTGTTATTGCACCTGTGTTGCAAGCTGAGCCTGGACTTCTAGTTCTGGTGGTTGCAAAGAATATAACCATTGCCTTTCATGCATGGCATAAGAGAGGATTAATTTAAGTTTGGGGATAGGCTGACAACTTGTCACCTATGAAAAACACTTCAGTCTCACTTATGTCTTGTCTCAATTTCTTACCTTTTGCCTTCTGTTAAATGATTTCAATAGATGGCAAAGATATGCAGATCAGTGGATATTTCACCTTTGTCCTTTTGTGGCAGACATAGGTGTGGTATTATTACAGATGGGTCAACATATCTGAGAGAAGAATAATGAACAAGTTGGTCCAGTAGTGTATGTTACACTCCTGGTAGGACATAATGATACTGGACTGAATGATACCTGCTTCTGCATAATGATTATTGATGATTTCTTGCAAGATGATTATAGTTGTTTTCTGAGGTGTTATAGGTACCTCATTGCTCTTGTGCGGATGCAGGGTTAGCAGATAACCAAGATCTCCTCAAGATACACCCTGAAAACATAAATACAGCAGATCGTGCTGTTTCTAGCCAACAGGTGTTTCTAGCTGTTCGTGCTATTTCTAGCAAGATGGTTATAGTTGTTTTCTCACATGTTGTTAACTATTACAATTTGTGAGAAAACAACTATAACCATCTTGCTAGAAATAGCACGAACAGCTAGAAACAGCATGATCTGCTGTATTTCTGTTTTCAGGGTGCATCATGAGGAGATGTTGGTTATCATATTTGGTTTTCTTTTTTATTATAGTTCTTTTCTCACAATATGATTATAGTTGCACTCTCACAAGATGTTTATATTTGCTATCTGAAGATGGTTATAGTTGTTCTCTCGCAAGATGATTATAGTTGCTCTCTCACAAGATGGTTATAGTTGTTTTCTCACAAATTGTTATAGTTTGTTTTCTCTATGGGTATAGTTTGTTTTCTCACAAATTGTTATAGTTTGTTTTCTCACAATATGGGTATAGTTTGTTTTCTTGCATGATGGTTATTGGTGTGTGAATCTGAGAAGCAGTTGGCTATAATGATATTTGAAATTCCCCAGATAGACAGGATGTGTGAATGATGTAACTATCTATGATCCAATAATCTGTCAGCGTCATAGGGGTACCACATTGGATGTATCACATAGACCTCCAGTGATTTCTATCTTCAACGGTGTGGTTGAGTGAGGAAAAAGCTTCTCATGTTGAGTCCTTGATGTCTATCCATGCATTTATTTGTCCTCCTCTACTTCTTTCACCTTTGATTGTTCCCTGCAGTATTGTTTTTTACAAGGAATCTTGTCGGCATACATGGCCAACCATGCAAGTTTGGACATGTATGCAGACATGATTCCTTATTAAAAATAATAGAATGTAACAAATGTTTGTGTATCTGCTACCTTAAATCTGCTAGTTAGCTCAATGCAACAGATGGGATGTTGGAGGTCCGTTGCAGCCAACCTTCGTTGCAGAGATGACACTTGATGATGATGATGATGATGGTGGCACTTGATGATGATTTTTATACTACATCTTGAATTTTTATATAGTTCATCAATAATGATACCAATATTTAATTTCTCATTGACAGATTCTGCTGTAGTAAATAAACCAGATCTTGGAGATAGTTCTTCAGAGGAGCAAGTACTTTCATCATGGCAGCCAGTCCAAGGTCAGCGACGGAGAGACCCTGGTTCACGCAGCAAACATTACAAGCACAATATACCAGAGAATGATGGGAAGGGTAACTGCAAACAGCAGTAATCCACAGTTTGCTCAAGAATACTGTTGCTAGTTGGATTTAATTTGTAGAATTGAATTTTTCTTTAGTTGCTATTCTAAGGTTACTCTGTTAACATTTATTGTATGTTCTGAAAAAAGTATTAACATTTTGTGTGTGTTGGGGACCTATGTTCTGAATACATTGTAATATCTCTATGTTATTTATCTTTACAATAAGTTCTGTTGGCCCTTGTAGCATGAATACAGATATTCTATGTTTGTGTTCCTGGGGAAACTTCAAAATGTGTACGTTGTTGTTGTAATAGTCCTTGTCTCTATTGGTTCGTTCTCAGTGACTTGAGTACACAGTTTCAATGTCCTGAAAAATGACATGTTTTCTTGGGGATGCTATTTTAAGTCAAGTATCTTTTCTAGGGAATGCAATTTTGAGTCAAGTATGGAAAAACCTGTTTGCTCCAGTTGCAAGGTGATTCAGTGCTGCTAGAATGGACCTGGTTCAATTCCCATTACTCTCAAGAATTTTTAATTTATCCTAATGCTTCCTACTTGAATTTACTTATGTTCTGAAAAACAGTGTTAACATTTATTTGTATTTCTGAAAAAATGTTAACATTTATTTTGTATGTTTTGAAAAAGGTATTAGTTATTATTGAAATAGCTGTGCCTTTTGCTATGCCGTGAATCTGGCAATTGGTCCAAAGCCCACCAAGTCATTTCTGCTGGTCTGCTAGCTTCTTGTACAATTACTATAAGCATTTGCCTAATAAAGAATAGGTCTTTCGTATGTCATGTTCTGATTTGCTTTGGGGAGGGGTTGATTTTTTTGTAGGCTTGATTATCTTGCAATAGAAATTTATGATCTTCATTATGTGAATCATAGTAAGTGTTTTATGCTATTACTTGCTAACAAGTCAGAATACGGCTCACTTTCAACTGGGTATTCAGTTGCATTGTCTATTCTGATGTGAAACAGCTCCACCATGTTGGAATGATATTTTTATTAAATAGAAGTTCCCACAAAGAATCAGATGAGTGTAAAACCACATATAAAGCATTATTATCATTTTTTGGTCATCAGTTGTTCATGATTCACCACATAATAGAATTGATTGTACAAGATCTTAAAGAACTATTTAATCACTAGTGACAAGTCTGACTAGCGCAAGAAGTTAGTGGATAAGCTCAGTTTTTTTATTCCTATATGCCACTCATTTCTTGCAACACTACATTTCACTCCCAGATCATGTATTCTAGCCATACAACCCATATTGTCTAACTGGTCCAACTACTTGATTGTGTTCAAAATATCAGAATGGTGCATTGAACAACCACTATTCACTAGGCCATGCTGGCAAGTCTAACTGCTGGTTCATTTCCCTGAAATTTTGTTCATAAACCTGAATCTTTCAAAGCATACTCATGGAATCAGTAATAAAACAGTGGAATTATTTCCTGTATCCAAAGACAATGCATTATTGTTTACAAAAGATGCTCCTCATTCACTGCAAAGTATTTTTGTTGTCTAACTCATTTTTTTTTAATGATCATTCTCAAACTTCCACTGGCTATCTCTTGTAGGAGGACAATGGTCGTACTAGATTTCCAGTAGGATATAGTCCAGATAATGGAAATTTTATGCCTTATTAGTTTACAACTCTATTCAAGTGGTCTTCACACTTTTCATAAAATGTGATGGTGATATTCCAGTGAATATAGTTTCAGAAGTTCAGACCATGATCAATGAGAATTCCTATTATGGAGGAGATATTGTCTACACTAATGAATCAGTGGTTCAGCACATTTGCAGTTTTGGGGCATTCATAGGTCAATGCAGAGGATGTGAATTAGAAAAGAAAGTGGTGGCTTTTTATGCAATCACTAGTAGTATGGCGGTGGTGACGAAGGAAAGAAAGTGGTGACTTTTTATGCAACCACTAGTAGTATGGCGGTGGTGACGAAGGAAAGAAAGTGGTGGCTTTTTATGCAACCACTAGTAGTATGGCGGTGGTGATGAAGGAAATGATATAGCTGGAGTTGCAGAGTGCTACAGGTGTCTGTTTTCTTATAGATTCTATGAGTATGCTACAAAAGAGTTAGTCGAGCTATCTCTACCGTTAGTGATTGGAGTCATTCATGAAGTCTGTGCTAAATGAATTACCTCCATTTTTTTTTACCTGAACACGTGGGAGTTGGGGGAAATAAATAACAGCATGGCCAAAGTAACTAGTGTTAGTTCTGTTTAGTGGACAGTGTTGATATTTTGAATGCAAGCAAAGAGTTGGATCAGTTGGAAGATATGGGATTTATTTCTTCTTCTGTATCTGTGGTTAGAGTACAGGACCTGGGAGTGAAGCATGGTGTTGTAAGAAATGAGTGGCATATGGGAATCAAAAGAAGAGTTATCAACCAACACAGAACAGTAAAAAACACAGTTGCCACATGCTCAAGAACATACTGAATATAAGATATGCAATATCGCTGTTTTATTTTCATCAATGAAAATAATGTGACTTTAATGCACATCTGACTTTAGCGGTTTCTCTGAATTATTCTAGTTATTGGTTATAAACTGATGTTATCACACTCCACACAATTTTCCTCAGCAGATTCTGAAGTTGTTTATTGTAGGCTGGTTGATTAAACACATTCCCTGTTTTACCATTCTTGTGTACAGTAATATAATCCCTACACAGCGCAAACATTTTTTGACAAAATTTCCAATAATTTTTATTGTTTATAATTGTATATCGCACATGTTTTGTGTACTTAACTCTTAAGGACCAGATTTTGTTTACCAGTTTTGCCATAATTTTGTCCTATTGTTTTTGTGTTTTTTTTAAAAACAAATGATCATCTTTTTTTTATGCAAAGCTTCTTAGAAATTACATCATGCACATGCATGCATCAAACAAACAAAATGAATGAATATAGAATAAGAATTTTCACTTGTGTGTTGCTGGTTCCGACACAGATTAGGTCAAAGTAACAGAGAAGCCAGATAATAAGGCTGAAAGGTGCAGATATTGCAGCAAAGCTGTAAACCATAACAAAATGCATTTCGTTATCCAGACTGCATTCTGCTAATCTGCAGAAATTTGAGAACAAACACAGAAGAAGAGGAATTCACATTTGATGAAACTTTACTAGTGTTGTATATATTGTTAGATTAATTATATAATTATAATTGCAATAATTTGTTGTACACAAAAAAATATAATTTATGAATGCAAAAGAAACTAATCACCAACCCATGAGAAGATGATAAAATAAACCTTTTAGCTGTGAGCAGGTAGCTCTTGGCACATGATGATGAATTAATCTATCAAGTTGTGAGTAGGTAGCTCTTGACACATGATGGAAATGAAATGATCCCTTTAGCTGTGAGCAGGTATCTCGACACATGATGGAAATGAAATAATCCCTTTAGCTGTGAGCAGGTATCTCTTGACACATGATGGAAATGAAATAATTCCTTTAGCTGTGAGCAGGTAGCTCTTGGCACATGATGATGAATTAATCCATTTAGTTGTAAGTAGGTAGCTCTTGACACATGATGGTAATGAAATAATCCCTTTAGCTGTGAGCAGGTAGCTCTTGGCACATGATGATGAATTAATCCATTTAGTTGTGAGTAGGTAGCTCTTGACACATGATGGTAATGAAATAATCCCTCTATCTGTGAGCAGGTAGCTCTTGGCACATGATGATGAATTAATCCATTTAGTTGTGAGCAGGTAGCTCTCGATAGTCCATTGCATTTCTGACAAAAGTACAGGCTCTTCTTAATTGTGTAATTGAGTCGACATCCAGACTCGTATACAGTCTCAAAGGCATGGTTGTGTAATGAGGGTTTATAGATGCATGTTTAGTCCCCAACGGGATTCCAGTATCCCATGATTACCACATCCTGCCAAGAGCACAGTACACATTTCTGGATGAAATATCTCTTCATTCTTTTATCAGATTTGTTGACCCATCCACAATGATGGCACATTTAGCATTGTCCATCAAATAGGAGTCTGTCACAAAAAGTGCAATGTCCGCTGACCTGCATCTCTTTGTCATCCACAGGAATTATTTGATAGAAGACAAAAGTAAGAATTTGTGACAATGATGATTTTTCCACAGGTGACAGGTTGTTAGCCTATCCCCCAACTATCTTTGTTCGCATCCAATACATGCCTGGAAAGAAGACATTGGCCCTATTCTTTGAACCCTGAACTAAAAGTCCAGTCCGCGGTTGCAACACATGAGAAAAACTATCTTAATTCCTGAGTACTCCAACATACATCAGAATATCCGCAATCCATTTGTGAACAATAGAAATCAAGTATCGGCTGCACAACACATTCTACACAGAACTAGTAATCACAGTAAAGGGACAAAAACTCAATACTGCCAGTAAGTTTATATATCTCGGCAGCACCCTATTGCAAACTGCGACAATTGACGAGGATGTTGCCCTGCGTATTTCTTGCGGCATTTGGGAGCCTTTGTACCAACATCTGGATCAGACGTGGTCTCAGTTTGACAACTAAGTTGGACGTGTTTCTACCAACACTGCTTTATGCTGCATCATCTAGACTTTATCTGAGACGCACTCGACAGCTTATCTCTTTCCACTTTCAGTGCCTAAGAAATCTTATGGGAGTACGTTGGCCTGATCAAGTACCAGACACGGAAATCCTTCAAATGTCCCATACCCACAGCATCGATGCCCTGTTGACTAGGTCCCAACTCCGCTGGACTGGCCACATCCTCCATATGTCAGACAAGCACCTTCAAAAGAGATTACATCTATGGGGAGCTGTGCGATGGTAAAAGTTCAAGCGGAGGGCTGAAAAAGCGCTTCAATAATCACCTAAAAAACCAAAGTACTGCAGGATCGATTCTAGCTTCTGGGAGATTACATCCCTTGATCATGCAGCTTGGCACAACCAGATCACTGCTGGCATCACTAAATTTTAACAAGAAAGAACACCAGGCAATTTACAAGTGACGGAAGCATAAGGATAAATCCGAAAACTTTCCTGACCCATACCCTCTGTACTCCAGCATGCACTGCAATAGATCTTTCCTAGCACAAATCAGAGTCATCAGGCATCTACAAACTCACAAACCAAATGTTTTGTTGTTTTTCATGCCATGCTCATCTTTGCTCGCGAAGGAGAAACATCATCAGTGATTGACCAGAAACTGGCTGACTTGCATCATCGACCACACTTGCTCAGTATCATTCCTAAGAACATGAGTCCTGGTACCCTACTTCCTTGTGGCTGGGTGAACCATGAGTCCTGGTACCCTACTTCCTTGTGGCTGGGTGAACCATGAGTCCTGGTACCCTACTTCCTTGTAGCTGGGTGAACCATGAGTCCTGGTACCCTACTTCCTTGTGGCTGGGTGAACCATGAGTCCTGGTACCCTACTTCCTTGTGGCTGGGTGAACCATGACTCCTGGTACCCTACTTCCTTGTGGCTGGGTGAACCATGAGTCCTGGTACCCTACTTCCTTGTGGCTGGGTGAACCATGAGTCCTGGTACCCTACTTCCTTGTGGCTGGGTGAACCATGAGTCCTGGTACCCTACTTCCTTGTGGCTGGGTGAACCATGAGTCCTGGTACCCTACTTCCTTGTGGCTGGGTGAACCATGAGTCCTGGTACCCTACTTCCTTGTGGCTGGGTGAACCATGAGTCCTGGTACCCTACTTCCTTGTGGCTGGGTGAACTACAGTACAAGTAGACGCCACCACATAGTTCAATTACTTCCCTTGTCTATGTTTATAAATTTCATGTTCCTCATTTAATAATTTAAATACAAATTTATGTTAGGGTTAGGATAGTTATATCTTACATAATGCCAACCCTAAATAAATATTTCGATTATTAAATGATGAACATGAAATTTACAAACATAGACAAGGGAAATAATTAAACCATCTACTTGTACTGTACCACCATGGGAATAATTTTTATTTAAAACCACAAAGAACTTAATAGTACATCACAGTGGCTCCTGCTGAGATAAAAAATAACCTGTCATTTAAAAAAATTGGTTTACTACGTCCACTTGACATTGTCAACATTAGAACATACTGCAACTGAAACCTGTTATTGTTATTACATTGTCAACATTAGAACATCCTGCAACTGAAACCTGTTATTGTTAACACATTGTCAACATTAGAACATACTGCAACTGAAACCTGTTATTGTTATTACATTGTCAACATTAGAACATCCTGCAACTGAAACCTGTTATTGTTAACACATTGTCAACATTAGAACATCCTGCAACTGAAACTTGTTATTGTTATTACATTGTTACAGACTTTTCACCCAAAAACAAACTATCTGAAGTTCTAACTATTGGCCTATTACCCGGTAAACAGACCACTATGCAACATTCCACTCTCAGTAAATGACATGACAATATAGTGAGGTTTTCCTCTTGTGGAAGCATCACAGCATTTTATTTGTGCAGTTACATTTTCCTGTGTTGTGCAACATTTAGAGAACCCAACATTGTACATCACAGCATGAGAACCAGGTGAGCTTCAGTCTTGACCATAGTCCCAATTTCTTTTTATGTCATGCCCCTGCATGAACAGCTGGCACATGCTTTGTGGTAACAGAAACTTTGTGCAGGGTGTGACAACTTCCTTGGAGAGCCCAAAATTCAGCAAATATGTTAGCTCAATATCATTGAAGACCCCCACCTTGAATGTGGGAATGTATAGCTGGCTGCCCCACCCATCCCAGTTATCAATGCCTAGAGATGGTACTATGGACACCACTGACAGGAAAGGATGCTTTGCAGGGCAGCTTTGCGAACATGAACTTCAAGCCCTGTTAGATATGGTAGTACAAGAACACGAAAATAAAGGTCTCAGTCTAAACAAGATGACAACAGTAGTAATGGTTCTTTCCAAGAAATACACACCGCTAAAATGCAGTATTAAAATCAATGATGCAAAATTAAATCAAGTAGATAAAGTCAAGTATCTTGGCACCATTTTAACATCAGATGGCCGGTGCTCCAATGAGAACAAGAGCAGGATAGCACAAACCAAATAAAACTTTCAAAAAAATGAGAAACATTATATGCATTGATGTAATATTAATGCATATGCGATTTTTAAGTGCTAGGTTTGAATGAATCCTTCTTTATGGATGTGAAGCATGGAAGGTAAGCAAAATGCCCAAGATAAAGCTGGAAACAAATGAGATGTGGTTTTTAAGAAGGATGATGAAAATTCTATGGACAGTCAAGAAAGCTAATGTAAAAGTCCTGAGAGATTCTGGAATAAAACAAATTATAGCATAAGTTAGAAGACAAAATGATGAGAAAAACATAACTTGAACATTTAGTAACCATGGGAAAGTTCAAGGGGGAAGACAAAGAGAGAAACATCTGGAAGGGTTGTCATCGTGGCACACAAAAAAGATGTCACCAACTGAACTTATTAATAACACGAGAGACAGAGAGTTGTGGAGAAGCATGATCGTCACTCGTCACGGCACTTGAATGATTGAAACTCATGGCTCCAATTCTGCATATTGCAGAGCACTCTACAACACATTTGTCTTTCTAGTCCACCACATGTTTGACTGCATTCCCCCACACATTTGACTTTGTAGTCCACCACGTTTGACTGCAGTCCACCACACGTTTGACTTTGTAGTCCACTACATATTTGACTAAAATCTATATGCAAAGATTTTGAAACCTGTGAATTGTACAATTTTAAATAAGATATCTGTGATTTAAAATACATTTTGTTAGTTAACTTCAGTTGCTATGTAAAAATATTAGTTATTTTGTTGTGTATATTTAAATTGTCCTGTAAACTTCAGCTAAAGTTTGCTGATACCAGTATAAGTAAACATCTTCTTTTGAACTTTTCCTTTACATGTAAACATCTTCTGTTGAAATTGTCCTGTACATGTAAACATCTGCTGTTGAATTTCTTCTGTACATGTAAACATCTTCTGTTGAATTTGTCCTGTACATGTAAACATCTTCTGTTGAATTTGTCCTGTACATGTAAACTTATTTACACATAGCCATCTTCATGTTCTGAAAGAACATAAGATCTATGATCTATGCACATCAAGATGGTTATGTATAAATAAACATCTGCTTTACTTTGTTTCCTATTTATTCATAAATTACAAATTATAAGTATTTTTCTACCAACACTCAGTTATCAATGTCAGATATGGACACTAACATCTTCATACAAGCGAAAGCTGATAACATGAAATAAATTGTTTGAGAAAGGATGTTGAAACTACTAGATTAGGCAGATTACCAAATAATACTGTCAGAAATATAATAGGTGTTATAGCATGTATTGAATATATGGATAGATATCAACTACTATAGTTTGAACATCTTATAAACATGGAATATACCCAGCTCACAACAAAAGTATATAATAAAACATGATCAGGTTACTGAGGCAGGCCAAGAAAGAAATAGCTGATAACATCCAAAGATATTTTGAACTATATTTTGAACGAACATATATATATTATATCGCAATAGACTTATCTGGCCATGGAACTAAAACTACAACGCTCATGTTTATCAGCAAGGATGTGGGACCAAGAGTGTCACCATCCACCTGGGACACGAAAATAACCATTTAAACTGTGAATGTGTAGTACTTCTGCCTGTGACCAGTGTTGTCATAATGTTTTAATGTAATTTTTTTATTTGTTTCATTTAAAAACCACTGCATTTAAAAAAAATTTATAGCAGAGATCTGCAACCTGCGGGCCAAGCCTAGCCCACCAGTACTAAAGCAAAGATCATAGCTGCAGAGCATCTAAAAAATATTGCAAGTGCATATTTCAAGCCTGGTCTAGAACCACATAACTTTGTTAAATTGTATGAATTTGTCTTTACTAAATATACATATGTAGGGCTAAATGTTCACAAGTTAACAAATGTTAACATGTATATTTAATAACATTAACATGTATTATTTAGCTTTCATGTCAACTTTTTTCATCTGGTCCATGTTCAGCTGTGTATTTCTGTATCTGTGACGCGGACCAAAAACGGTTGTCTGCCCATTATTTATTTTGTGAGTTGATATGTTGCCAACATTTGTGAGTTGATATGTTGCCAACATTTGTGAGTTGATATGTCACCAACATTTGTGAGTTGATATGTCACCAATATTTGTGAGTCTCTGGTAATATTTGTGAGTTGATATGTTAACAGCATTTGTGGGTCTCTGGTAACATTTGTGATTTGTGCTACCAACATTTGTGAGTGGATCAATAAAATATTGCAATAGGAAAGAAATGCTCACACTTCAGAGCAGAAGCCAGGACACTCCTTCAGGCACTGAGAGCTCTCACTGGCATAGAACATTCAACACCAACTAACAAAGTAATTTTAACACTCAAGATCTTTATTAGAAGCATTACAAAGTAGTAATAAAAATGAAAGCACAATACATAAAATTATACTAGAATAGAAAAAACATTTTTTTAAAAAGCTCAAACATCATTCTTCAGTGGCTACCTGCCCATTGTGGTATTACTGGAAATGAGGGAGATGATGCTCTGGCAAAAGCAGGAGGTAAAATGGAACAATTCATCTATCCTCTGCCTTAAACACTAATCCGCAACCTTTATACATCACAGTGGAAGAAAGATATGGATATTGATAAGAAACTAGACCCCCATACACCAACTTCGTAGGCAACAACAGACCATCATATTTCGACTTAGAACTGGAAATTGCAGACTAGAGAGCCACCTGCACCATATCAGAGTGGCCCACACACATGAATGACCATGTGGAACAGGCATACAGACACCTGAACACATACTCCTAGACTGTCCAGATTACAAAGAACTGTGATGCAAGACATGGCCACACTGGACTGAATTGAGGAAAAAACGTTGGGGTTGCCACTGACTTGGAGAAGACTGAAAGCTTTGTCTTGATGACTGGCCTGAAGATCCTAGCATGACCAAAAGAATCCTGAATGAAGAAGTGAATCAATGTGTTACCAGCATTCATGAGTCACTGTTAATGTTTGGACTGGATGTGATCTGTACCAGTCCACGATTACCTTGTTATCCACTGGTTATAAAATGTAAATATTTACATTACATAATTTTATGTTTTACAGCATGTGTTTTCTAACTAGTTTGTGTTTTACAGCATGTGTTTTCTAGCTAGTTTATGTTTTACAGCATGTTTTCTAACTAGTTTGTGTTTTACAGCATGTTTTCTAGCTAGTTTATGTTTTACAGCATGTTTTCTAACTAGTTTGTGTTTTACAGCATGTTTTCTAGCTAGTTTATGTTTTACAGCATGTTTTCTAACTAGTTTGTGTTTTACAGCATGTTTTCTAACTAGTTTGTGTTTTACAGCATGTTTTCTAACTTGTTTATGTTTTACAGCATGTTTTCTAACTAGTTTGTGTTTTACAGCATGTTTTCTAACTAGTTTATGTTTTACAGCATGTTTTCTAACTAGTTTGTGTTTTACAGCATGTTTTCTAACTAGTTTATGTTTTACAGCATGTTTTCTAACTAGTTTGTGTTTTACAGCATGTGTTTTCTAACTAGTTTATGTTTTACAGCATGTTTTCTAACTAGTTTGTGTTTTACAGCATGTTTTCTAACTAGTTTATGTTTTACAGCATGTTTTCTAACTTGTTTGTGTTTTACAACATGTGTTTTCTAACTAGTTTATGTTTTACAGCATGTTTTCTAACTAGTTTATGTTTTACAGCATGTTTTCTAACTAGTTTGTGTTTTACAGCATGTTTTCTAACTAGTTTGTGTTTTACAACATGTTTTCTAACTTGTTTGTGTTTTACAACATGTGTTTTCAAACTAGATTCCTTCATGTAAAACTCTTCTTAGAAATTAACACATTAAGTGTTCCATTATTAACAGTAATTTATTTGTTTTGAGACGGTCTTTGACCTGACAACAGAAGAAAATATGTCTAGAAAATGTCCACCATCTTCTCCAGGTACTCAGTGCCTATAGATGTGGTGTGAACACAGAATAGACAGTTTTCAAGTTCCCAGTATTAAAAATTAGTCCTTTACTGGGTTCATTATGGGAATTAGTAGCCATATTTTAATGGAACGAACTTTCACTAAGTACACATAAACCACAGCATCAAAATCGTTCTGCGCGCAATAAATTGGGAGCTTTTACCTTCCCCCAATGGCCGTTTGTGGGGCTCCATTCGCAGCAGAAGTTGTTGTGTCTTTTTAATATCCAAGTCACAATCTGTATAAAATTAAACATTTTATTAAACAGTTTGAATGTGATGTCACTGATTCCCGTAATGAATCCTTTCCTGTTTCACAGTTATACACTTTTAGTATAATTAACACTGTTTCAAGTATTTCATCTGTTGTGTGTTCTGTCCTTATATAAAGTATGGTGACCTGACCCTGCCGATTTAGGTAGTAGTAGGCGTCTTTTGTCATGTTACATCCACTTCAAATATTTTGTACATCGCTTTTCTTTACTTGCTATCAGTCTTCTTTGTCTTCTGCATAGTCTTATCTAACATAACATGAAAAAAATTAGTGTTACTTTGTTATTTCTCATTGACATTATTTTACATTTAATATTTTTGCTATTTATTAGTGTGGCGCATGGCCGAGAGGTTAGAACGCTAATCTCACACGAGTGAGGTCTAGAGTTCGATCCCCGGTACGGACTGGGTTTTCTTCTGTCTGTAGGTAAATTAAAAAACTCACCCTATACATGACGTGGCGACAGCAAGAGCATGCAGCCTTTATCACACAACTATTCAATCCCCTCCCTGCAACGCCTGAACTAGTAAAATTCAGTATTGACAGTTGTTTTTTTTATTAGTGATTAGTGGCAGTAATATATTATCACTGTTAAACAGTATTATACAAGCTTCTCCCATTTTGGCCAGCTCATCGGCTCATGCATTTCTTGAAACACTATACTGTATGATGTTACCAACTGAAGTACTTTTTTTACTCTTTTTGCTTGTAGTGATGTTTAGTTTATCTTTGAAGGTGAGGTCGTATACAACCCTTGAGAACCAGCAGTGCATCTGTGAGGTATCAAATATCATGAGGGCAGCTTGTTCTATTGCTTGAGCCTCAGCATTGTATTTGGAGCAGAACTTTCCTCTGGGGATGGACTTTGCTTCGGGGTATGTCATCCCCTCAATTTCTGATTGTATTTGTAGCTGATCCCATCTGTAAATGTATATATATCCACGATTGTACAGGACATTCTTCGTGAATCATGCCCATTGTGACGGTTCACTTTTGAAGATTATTTGTTTTTATGTCTATGAGACTACTGGTTGATGTGTTTATTTTTAGGGAACCATTAGTTCAATGGTAAAGGGTATGTTGTTGGATTGATGATTTTATGGATAGATCTTCTTGATGCTGTCTTCTTAGCATTTTTCCATGATGGATACAGCTACTGCATTTTAATTGTCCCAGAGCTAGATTTTCCAGATCATTCAGATCTTCCAGATCATTCAGATCTTCCTTCATTGGGTGTGTTATCATGCTATTGTACTTCTCTATCTGATTTAGGCTTTTAGTATCTCTTCTGTATGTTACTCTGAATTAGGCTTTTAGTATCTCTTCTGTATGTTAATCTGAACTAGGCTTTTAGTATCTCTTCTGTATGTTAATCTGAACTAGGCTTTTAGTATCTCTTCTGTATGTTAAGATTGATCATAGAAAAGTGTAGGGAATTTTCAACTGACCTGCACATGTGTTTCATAGATTACTCAAAAGCATTCGACTGCGTCCAACACCAGCAACAATGGGAGATAATGAACAGCATGGGTTTCCCAAGACATCTGATTCATCTAATAGAGGAACTTTACCAAGATCAAAAGGCTGCAGTGAAGTTAGAGGACGATCTCTCAGAGTCGTTTGAGGTACAGAGTGGAGTAAGGCAAGGGTGCACACTCTCCCCATACCTGTTCAACATCTACGCTGAAAGTATAATGAGGAACGTGAGAGAAGACATACACAACACTGACTACCACGCTTTAAACGTAGGTGGATTCCTAATCCCGGAACTACGCTACGCAGACGACACAGTACTTCTTTCAAACGATATAAAGGGATTGGAACAACTAATCAAGAACACAAAGAAATGTAGCGAAGCACAAAATTTGTATTTAAACACGCAGAAAACAAAAATCATGTCAACAGATATAACAACATAACAACCAAAAATCAGAATAGACAATACCGAGAAAGAATGTGTGGATAAATTTGAATACTTAGGAGCAAACATCAACGGTGCAGGATACTGCATGGCAGAAATAATGAAGAGATTGGCAATGGCATATTGCAAAATAACACGGCTGAAAAACATATGGAAAAACAACAAAATAGAAACGAAAGTGCTAATGTTACGAACTTTTATTTTTCCGGTTGCAACATACGGCTGTGAAACATGGACTCTAAGTAAAACAGCGGCAAAGAGGATCAACGCCTTCGAGCTGAAATGCTACAGGAAGATACTTAGAATATCATGGAAGGATAAAATCAGAAACTCAGATATTATAAACACACTGAATATTCCAGAGTGTTGGTTACTAAACACAATAACAAAAAGAGAACTACGCCTGTTTGGTCATATAAAGAGACATAACTGTTTAGAAAGACAAATAATGGAGGGAAGAGTACCTGGGAAGAGGAGAAGGGGCAGACCAAGAAGACGATGGACTGACGACATTAAAGATAACATGAATACATCGCTAGAAAATGCAAGCCACATCGCCCAAGACAGAGAGAGGTTCAGAGAGTTCATTGGGAAGACAACGTTCTGGAAGGAATACGTCACATGACACTCTGTATGTTAATCTGAATTAGGCTTTTAGTATCTCTTCTATATGTTAATCTGGATTAGACTTTTAGTATCTCTTCTGTATGTTAATCTGGATTTAGGTTTTTAGTATGTCTTTTGTATGTTAGTGACTGCAACTCTAACTTTTTGTATTTCCACTATTGCCATGGTCTTCATAGCTCATGTGATAAGTGTGGGTCAAATTTGGCACTTTATCCAAATTCTGGAGCTCGGTATTTGCAGCCTATGACCAAACTGTCCAGTCAAACTCTAAGTGAGGTCTTAGTATATCTTTGTTAGAGTATGTTCATGTTCAGTCCAATTGTGCCTCCTAGTGTTCTAAGTATGCCCAATTGTATGTGGGCTTTCTCTTCTGCTGTTTTAATATGCTTGTTCTGAGTGAACCTATTATTGAAGGTGACACCATATTGGGGATCACCCTGGCATAGTGATTGAGCTGTTCCTTTTGTGCTCAGGAGGTCACAAGTTTGAATTGTCATCTTGTTTATAAAGTGGATTTTCGGGGGGATCCCTGGGTTATTGCTTGAAGCTTCCGAGTATATGCTATGAGTGGTACCCTTGGCAAACGGGATGTGACTTCTTTCAGAGGAACGAAGTTCAATGAATTCAGTTCTCTACACATTTTAAGTCTTTTTATTTACACCAAGGTATGTGTTCTAGTCTTCTTTCTTGTTACTTGCAGTTCCTGTCTAACACAAATGATTTTGTAGTAATATAAATTATATATCCACAAAACAGGAAAGCATGTAACAAACACGCTACATTCTAAAATGTAATAGAAAATCTACAAATGTGAAATTGTGGTATTAATGACATATTTTGAAGATGTATAATTCTAGTGACCATATTGTTTTTAAGAATTTTGAAATTTTTTATTTCCTCATTTATTTCATGTAAAGCTCTCACTGGATAGTTAGAAGAATATGTTGTGATTATTTTTTAAGTTTTCTAATAATTCATCGTTACAATAAATCTTGTTTGTGACCAGGTTTTCATACTTGATTTTACAATAAAACTTATTTGTGACCATGTTTCTATGCTTGATTTTACAATAAAATTTATTTGTCACCAGGTTTCAATTCTTGATTTTACAATAAATCTTATTTGTGACCAGGTAGCAGTAATTAATTAATTCATTATTCTTTTATTATTTCTGTGTTTTCTGTTGGTCATTATTTATATACTTGTAATCGCATGCCAATGCTACTCCAAGTATATACATAGTAACTAATAGAAAGTGTGACAACAATCAAAAACGTACTGAATGAAGGCCTATTTCCTGTTTACTTTTTTTTTTGTTAGACCTTATAGCACGGTTGATGGTCATGCTTCAGACCTCACATCTATATTCTGATGCGCTGTTCCCGGGCACTGAAAGTTCATCCCTTCACCTCTTACGACCGACCATCTAGCCAGTGGACACACACTGAACCGACCATCTAGTCAGTGGATACACACTGAACCGACCATCTAGCAAGTGGACACACACTGAACCGACCATCTAGCCAGTGGACACACACTGAACCGACCATCTAGCCAGTGGACACACACTGAACCGACCATCTAGCCAGTGGACACACACTGAACCGACCATCTAGTCAGTGGATACACACTGAACCGACCATCTAGTCAGTGGACACACACTGCACCGACCATATAACCAGTGGACACACACTGAACCGACCATATAACCAGTGGACACACACTGAACTGACCATATAACCAGTGGACACACACTGAACCGACCATCTAGTCAGTGGACACACACTGAACCGACCATCAGGGCAGATGGCTTCAAGAAAATATTCGCCCTCCGGTACAGATCAATGGAGCAAAACATCTCACAAACACATGTATATATCACACAGTCATTGTGTCAAAGAGCATGTGCCGCTGGTTCAGCAATCGGACACCTAATGGCAGGTCATAGTGTTTTATCATTTGCGCACATTTCAAACATTAATATAAAAATGTAAGATGATTGCTCAGTTATTTCCCTTGTCATGACGTTCGCGAGTTATCGCTCATGACGTTAGTTCCGCATGTCGAGTTGGCAAATGTCAAGGCGCAATTGACATCATTTATGTTGAACTAGCCGATCTCCGTGGGTAAACTGAGACGATAGAATTTATAAACCTGCCTGTTGTAGTGGTGATACAAGTGGCTGTTGCATTATGTGCGAAAGCGGTGGTTGATTATGTCTGCCATGGCCGTATATAATAAATAATAAAACCCATAACTGGTCAGGGTCGTAGTTGTGTTACATTGATACATTTGGTACAGAAAAATCTTCATGTATCTATATCTTCTACTATACTGATGTGTTTCGAAACTTTACACCATGTACAATCTTTGATATTATCCAGCCATGTCTTCTTTCCACCTCGTCTTCCTCAGCCATACCTTGAAGAACATCTCTTGTCATCCAGGAATGTCTCATCACGTGCCCGTACAACCGGAGTTTACGATGTTTCCCGACTTTTAACAGTGGCCGCTAATTAATTTAAAATTCATACTTAATGTCTCAAAATGACAGTTCAGTGGGCTTGTTTTAATACGTTGGTAACCACCTCCTCTCCTAAACTTCCACAACGAAATACACAGAAAAACACAAGTCGGTGCACAGATATCACAGTGAATATGTAAGACGTGCGATAACACATTCTCGTCCTGTTAATTTACGAGAGTTGTAGAATGAACGCAGAAGAAGAAATGGATGAAATAAAAATCCTACTCTCGTCTTTATTGTTAAATTGGAGCAAAGGAATGTATATTGTAAGAGGCGACTAATGAGGTTTTGTTACTACACTCCGTAGAAGACCAAAATGTTATGCTGAAGTATAATCAAAACACAGATATCGCAGCCAAACTTAAACTACCTGTATTTAGAACCCAAATCCATGACGTCTTGTTTACAAAGTGAATTTATTTGGAGTTCCCTGAGGATTATCGAATGAAGGTACGGAGTTACGTGCTATGGTTGATACTCTCTGCTGGATACGTGTCATTTCGGTGAAAAGGACGTAGTGCTTGTCAATCATCTACGCTTTTTAAGTGAAGGGGGATGTCCGTACATTACCACAGCAATTTTTTGTCACTTTTTTAAAACCCCTTTCCTCTCCCCTGTGGGAGCGGAGTTGGATGGAAACATTTTGCGGAGAGCACCACTAAGGCAAGAGAGATGATGTTGGCGGTCCGGATGAAGCCAACCTCCGTTGCGGAGAAAGTATTTGATGATTTCTGCCTATGCTGTTTGTCCATCACAAGTGACAATGACCAGTTGTTACATCCACTTTTGACGTTCAGTTATAGTTATGTTCTTGACTATGAGTTCGTAGTTGGCTACTAAGCTCTATTCTGGTCGCAAGGGTCCTTGTACAATTTATAGTACTTACCTGGGATACAGGTAATGAAGTCATACTGAACAACGACTAACACAATATCACTGTCGGATTATCACGTGAAAGAATACACATGATATAATCATAACGATACACATGTCATAATCGACGTTTCGATCAAAAGACCTTTATCAAGATAACCACATTACATTAAAAAACAACGAATAGAAATGTCAACGACACACAAACGTGTCCGAGCAAAATGTGGATGCGAGATGCCGAAAGGATATGAATTGTAAATACATGAAAACGTAAATATACGTGGAAACGAAACGAACAAAAAGATGGCGTAAATGTCGGAACAAAATGAATATAGACAAAGACTAACAACAGGTGATAACTAATCAAAAGAGTAGTCATAAATGGTTTTAGAGTATCCAACTCAAACATAATACGATTTTCAAGAGCTTACCTAGATTTATCATTGGTGGTGCAAGAACTAATGGCAGTGACTTGAATATCAAGAATACCACGGTGGCCATCGCCGTTGATGTGTGTGGCAACAGGAGTAAGTTTTCTATGATTGACATCGTGAAGATGGTTACAGAAGTGGTCGCTCGATCTTAAGCCAGTTTCATCAGTATACTGCTTGCCGCTGCGCTTACATATGATCACGTAAATGGCATTACGAAATTCACATGTAAAGGCCTCATCTTTTTGTTTGTGTCGTTTCCACATATATTTACGTTTTAATGTATTTCCTGTTCCTATTCTTCCGGCATCTCGCATCCACATTTCGGGCTGACACGTTTTTGTGTCTTTGTCTTTTATACTTATCATCTTTTGATGTAATGTGGTTATCTTGATAATTCCTTTTGTTCGAAACGTCGATTACGTCCTATGTATTGTTGTATGTATTCTTTCACATCGGTATCCGATAATGTGTTAGTCGTTGTTCAGTAAGACTTCATTACATGTATCCCGCGTACTATTTACATACAATTTCACAGCCGTAGTACCTTTCATTGATAAGACAGTTCAATTACATAGCAATGAAAGTAGTACTTGTAGCAATGAAAGTAGTAGTTATAGCAGTGAAAGTAGTAGTTGTAGCAGTGGCAGTAGTAGTTGTAGCAATGAAATGAGTAGCTGTAGCAATAAAAGTAGTACTTGTAGCAGTGAAAGTAGTAGTTGTAGCAGTGAAAGTATTAGTAGCATTAGTAGTACATGCGACTAATTTCTTCATAAAGACAGTAAGTCTGGTATCAGTTGAGCGCTACTTCACAAAGGTGACTACGTGACACGCCACACTTCATTCCTACACTAAACTACTTACCGGTACACATTAGTTCACGTACCAAGTAACCCACATGTAGTTACATGTTTATGCGTCTCCAAACAATGGATCCCCATGATACCATTTGACAAGGTCAGTCTGCCCTGTTACGGAAGTCACGTGAGAAGTTTGGCTAAGTAAAATGTACCTCTGATGATTGAGGTACTTACCCGTCAACCACAAACGTTAATCAAATTTAGTTATATTATAGCTTTACAACCATACAAAATAATGGAAGTCGCGGTTCATATAATCCAGTCTTTCGATAGTGGAACCAAGGTGTTAATTATATTTAAGTGTAACCGCCGACAATAAAAGACACTGGGGATCTCCCTAGCGTAGTGGTTAAGCAAGGTAGATTTTTTGGACATCCCCGTGGATTATTACTTGAAGCTACGGAGTTACGTGCTATGAGTGGTACTCTCGGAGTGCTGCTTCGTTGAGAGTGATGGAGTACATATGGGAAACTGAGTACAGTGAAGTCAATCCTCTACAACTATTGAACCCTTTAAAAAAAATTAAAACCTGTTAGACGGGCTAATAATAAAACAACCTTCTAAAATGGCTCATTCGACTTTTCCGTGAATTTAATTGGCTGTCTACACAAAGTATTCTACTTCCTCTTCTGCGTTCGCTCTGTAATAACCAATGGGATATTTTGTGTGATATCTACCGGCGAGAGGAGAAGTACTAAGTACTGTAGGTTTACAACGGAGACCCGCTGTTTGCTCATTCTGACACAACACATCCGATTTCGCATTCTGGTCCACTCTACTAGCGATATGGTTACAGACGTCTACCATTTAGTGCAAGTGGTAAACTCATTGAACGCACTAGTTACCACTGTCGAAGTCGGATGTATCGGGTTATTACAGGTAATAAAACGGCAGTACACCACGTTTCCGTATTAGGACAATTGTCTACTAGATAAGAAAGACCATGTACACATAGTAGGACAATTATCTACTATACAAGAAAAAGAATGTGCACTTAGTAGGACCATTGTCTACTAGACAAGAAAGAACAAGTGCTCATATGGCACTTACTGACCTTGCAATGTGAGTCAATCCTGTTTACGTTTTGACAACATGGTAGAAAGGACATCATTTAGAAATAATATTGTTTACCGATGTATCTGTGTGTCAGTGGGACATGCATGTCTGATCTGTTATAGCTAGTGCTGATGGTAGAGTCATAGCTGAGTGTAGTGATGCGTAAGGAGCAGCTACACCCAGTATGAGGATTAAGACCGAGACGGTTACTGCAACCCTCATGTCGTCCTCTGTGACTCTTACTTACTAGGGTGGTTATCTTGTCCAAGATTCAAAATGACATATGCCGTTACGAGTGGATGAAATCTAGATATGTCTAAATTCCAGGGAGACACATTAATCTACTACCCAGAACATTGGTGTATGTGGTAACGACAGAGCAGACAGACTTGCGTCTTAAGCATTGATAGACGGGGAGTTAATACAGGATAAGATCGGATTGTTGAAGCTGCTTCAAGGGCGTTTGTTTGATGTGAACACCTCTATCGAAGGCACACCTAGCACGAGATTTGTTTGATGTGAACACCTCTATCGAAGGCACACCTAGCACGAGATTAGTTTGATGTGAACACCTCTATCGAAGGCACACCTAGCACGAGATGTGTTTGATGTGAACACCTCTATCGAAGGCACACCTAGCACGATATGTGTTTGATGTGAACACCTCTATCGAAGGCACACCTAGCACGAGATGTGTTTGATGTGAACACCTCTATCGAAGGCACACCTAGCACGAGATGTGTTTGATGTGAACACCTCTATCGAAGGCACACCTAGGACGAGATTTGTTTGATGTGAACACCTCTATCGAAGGCACACCTAGCACGAGATTTGTTTGATGTGAACACCTCTATCGAAGGCACACCTAGCACGAGATTTGTTTGATGTGAACACCTCTATCGAAGGCACACCTAGCACGAGATTTGTTTGATGTGAACACCTCTATCGAAGGCACACTTAGCACGAGATTTGTTTGATGTGAACACCTCTATCGAAGGCACACCTAGCACGAGATTTGTTTGATGTGAACACCTCTATCGAAGGCACACTTAGGACGAGATGTGTTTGATGTGAACACCTCTATCGAAGACATACTTAGGACGAGATGTGTTTGATGTGAACACCTCTATCGAAGACACACCTAGGACGAGATGTGTTTGATGTGAACACCTCTATCGAAGACACACCTAGGACGAGATTTGAAGATTTCGGTATTAACTGTGGTAGTAGTAGAACTGGATGCTTGCAAGGAAGAATGAGAAAAATATTTAACTAGTGGGCAACAGGAAACATTAGCATGCATACCCTTCGTCATATAATGGGGAAGACTGGGCACTTATTGGTTTGCCAATCGTGTTGTAACATCAGCTCATCATAATCTTAGCACTAATCTAATCTGAAGGTTAGTAGGTGAGAGTTGTACCATCTATTTTTGCCGTTTCAACAACGAAGTTCGATCTTGGTTATAATATCTTCTTCTTCAGCGTTTATTCTCAAACTCCCGCTGAATCTTTCTTGCTACAGGACAATATCCCTACTAAATTACGGGCATGTTCAGATAATAGAATGCGTTTTGTCGTCGTTTTATTTGCTCCAATGGCCCAACACATCTGTCTTCAGCCAATCAATCAATCTCCTCCAAAGACAGATGTGTCGGGCCATTGCCGCAAATAAAACGTAGACACAACGCATTTCCATTCTATGGACTACATCCTGCTGGAAATCTAGTAGGACCATGGTCTTACTACAAGAGAAATTCAGCAGGAGTTTGAGAATGTACGCTGAAGAAGAAGAATCAATCAATCAAGTGCCATGCCGAATGGCGTAGTCGATCATGTTTCTCCGCGATTCTCGTCTCTTGTGTTGTCAATAAGCTCGGTTGGTGACCTTCCGTGACACAGTACTAGTCCATCTAGCAACTTTTCTCTTTGTCGTCCCCTATCTCTTCTCCCCTTGATCTTTCCAGTGGTTATTAAGTGTTCACGCTGTGTTCGTCTCAGCACATGCCCTAAAAACCTTGACTGTCTGCCCCTAATGTTTGATATGGTTGATCTTTTTACGCCAGCATCAATGAGAACCTCGGCATTAGTTTTTCTAGCTGTTCATGGTATTTTCATCATTCTTCTCAGAAACCAAATCTCTGTAGCCTCTAATTCACATTGAACTTGTTTTGTTTACAGTTCATGCTTCACATCCATATAAAAAGAATTGGTTCGATACAACATCTCAGCACTCAAATTCGGGTCTGCATTGATAGTCTTCAGTTGCCCAAAATGGTTTTCATTTTTTGGAATGCTGATTTGACTTCTGCTGTTCGGCTCTTTATCTCACATCCGTCATCAACTGTTGGTTAACAAGTCTTATGACCATAATTAAATTGGCAGGTTGAAGTTCAGGTTCATCTGTTCCATGGAACTGCCATAATTATTACAATTAGTGTATAACAGGGTGGGTTCATGAAAATGCTCGTTCGTCCATCACAAGTGATGATGACCATTTTATTTACATCCACTTTTGAAAATTTAGTTAGAATCATATCCATGCCTAATAGTTCGTAGATGGCTAATGAGCCCTATTCGAGCTGTAAATGTTCTTTGGCAGTTCGGGCATGGAATGACCACTTTAGAGGGATTTTGGTCTGCCCGTGAGTTTCTAGCTACTCTCCTCTGTTGTTGCATTTCTCCTCTTTTCACAAGATGATGCCCTCTTTTTGACTGTGGAGCGCAATGTAGATCTATTTTGTACAAGTTCTTCCCATGTATCTTGGTTTATTACAAAGGCTTTCAGTGAGGTCTTTAACGAGTCCTTGTATCGCTTCTTTTGGCTACCTTGAGATCGTGTATCCTTCTCCAGCTCAACATAGAGAAGAATCTTTGCCAGGAGATGGTCTGACATGCGTACCAAATGACCTGCCCAACAAATCTGTGCCAACGGGATGACAGGCGTCCTGATCCTACTGATTACATTTTATTATATATGCATGTGTTTATGCGCTATTTTGTTCCATTTATCTAGCCATGGAGGGAGAAACATTTTCCTAGAGGCGGGACAAAACATTCAAGAAGGCCCCTTGAGCACAACAACACCCCCCTCTCCGCCACAGCCCCCTCCTTTGAAAATCTGAACATGACTTTTGGTACCAGGAACTTAACCAAAGGTCTGTAAAACAAGCCCACCCCCCCCCCCCCCTTCCCCCTCGAGCAATTTTTCAAAAAGGTCTTAAGATTTTCAGTTAAATATAGAAATGTACACACGAAAACGGACGAAGGACCCTTTTTATGTTAAAAAAACCCGGTCCTTAGGGTAATGAAATATCTACCACCCTGAAAACTAGTAATAACAGAAATATTAAATGGGGATTTTTTTGTGGGGGGGGGTGTTGAATCTAGTAGATGAGAAGTAAAATGTCCGATCAGACGTCGCGTGCCTACGCGAACACAATAGAACCTAACCCCAGGTTGCTTGTCAGTGGAATCTAGAACATTTTCCCACAGTTTGGCTCGCGCTAGGAGGGTAGAGGTCAGCGGTGGGGTAACCTAATGGCTTTCATCCAAATGGTGGTTTTAGACAGCGATGGAAGGTTATGGCGCAGATTTCAAGCTGACTGTTTGGTGTTTGAATAACAGGTGGTCAGAGTTGCTATGTGAAGGCCCGTGAGAAACGATTGTATGATAGACAGATGGGAGTTGAGGTGAGTGTGGGAACGATCTACTTGAACTATTTTATGACTAGGGTGCTTTTGTCCGTCACGCTATTAACAACGGTGTAAGGAACAGCCCAAATAAAAAGACCCATAACTAGAGAATGAGTCAGATTCATGAGAACTGATTAGGTTGAGTAAACTTAACACAGAAATAATATTCAAATTTGAGAACAAAATATAATAAAGAAAACATAATAGATCCGGCGTTAAGAATTTTAGTCAATAAAACTCATTATCACAAGAGCTGTCTAATTTCTAGTCAGAGCACATTCCGTCTCAGTATCGAGCATTGGCGTCCTGGAATAAACTGGCTAATTATTAATTTTATTTAACAAACTTTCTTGTATTTTGCAATGTTTTTATCCTTCAATGAATTATGACTGTCAACGCACATCGGACAAATCCATAGGTGCTCGATTTCTGTCTCGAAAATATGCATCAGAGTATAGCGTCCGACAGTTTCAGTTCCATGCTGATTTATCAGTCTTTTCCTAAATCTATTATGTTTCTTTTTGCGTACTGTTCCTATCTTTACACCAATCTCTCGCAGTCTTGAGAACGACCATGATTCACATTTTTGAAAATCTTCTGAGCTGGTGAACCTTTTACCGTATTAACAATGTCAGATCGATCCAATGTTGTACATATTGACACTGTGGTAATGCTCGCCAGTATATCATCTCCCTCATTACTTTCAACCCCCGCATGTCCTGACACGAATATAAAAGTGATATTTCTGGCCATATATTGTGTTTAACACTCCTCACATTAACGGCGGACGACTCCCGCTTCAACTTTTCCGTGCATGTTCATTATGCATGAGAATAGTTCTGTGACATCAACCGTGATAGTACTTCCTTCACAACATTTATCTCCATGGTAATACAGCAATGTGACTCCACACAACATGCTAAAATTTCAACATGAGGATTAATATTTAAAAAACGAAATAATGGCAATAGCAAATAAATAAAGAAATGTCACTATCTCCATTGATAATAAACACCTTAAAAAGGTAAAGGTATGCAATTAATTAGGAAGCATTACATCGAGTGAAATGGAAAGCAGTACAGAGATACAAAATAGATGCAACAAAACATACCAGATCCTAGGACAGATGACACGTATTTTTAAGAACAAAAATGTAAACATAGACACTAAATTTGCACTATACAAGACAATTATTATTCCATCACTGTGCTACCAGTGCCAAACCTGGACAATGACAGCGCAAGACAAAAGAAACACAGTGACAGCAAATATTACATGTCTATGAAGAATACTCGGAGTGTCATTAAGAGATAGGATTAGATATGACAACATCGGACAGATAACCAAAACAATGCTAATACTGGAACACACCAAAAGATGAAGTGGTTTTCATACACTTCCAGACTACCAACAGACAGCCATGCCACAGATAACCATGACGCATAGACATCACGCTATAAAGCCAGAGGCAGACCATGTATAAGATGGATCACAGAAATCAAAGAAGCCACAGGAACAATCTTACAAACAGCTCACAAGAAGGTCATCTTCAGAGAACTCTTCTACCCCTAAGGCCGAATGGGAAACAAGGGCCGCATCGCATAGATAGACAGACAGACAGAGAGACATGATAGGACAGACAGCTAGATAGACAGGCAGGCATATAGACAGAAAGACAGATAGGCAGATAGATGGATGGATGGATGGATGGATGGATGGATGGATGGATGGATGGATGGATGGATGGATGGATGGATGGATGGATGGATGGATGGATGGATGGATGGACGGACGGACGGACAGACAGACAGATAGATAGATTATGGGACAAAATAGAGATTGCCAGTGTGTTTTAGAAGCAAAATAGGGATTAGCATTTTTTTTGCACTATATCTTTCGACGTGAAAATAACAGCATTTTTTATATTTAGGAACCCACTAAATCCCCTTTATCAAAATAACTACGCCCCTGTTATCTGTCAATCTCCTGCCGGTATAGAATTCAGTCTGAAGTGATCATTCCTGTTGAGAACATATTGGTTTCAGGATCAGCATCGATGAGCAGCTATCTTGATACGTTCTATCTCCAGCGCCCCATCACTTTTACATAAAATAAATTCACTTTTATTGTGGAGTTATTTTGTGTAACAGTCATGGGGCGCCGGAGATAGAGCGTATCAAGATACAAAAATTTCACTTTGATTGTGGAGTAAAGAGGAGTAAGACAAGGATGCATTTTATCGGCAAGCCTATTTAATATCTATACGGAGAATATCTTTAAAAACAAAGAAGAAATTAAAGGACTCAAGATCAATGGGAAAATAATAAACAACCTTAGTTATGCAGATGTCACTGTTCTTTTAGCAGAAAGTGAACATAAACTACAAAGACTAGTAGATCAAGTTAAGAAATCAAGTAATGAATATGAACTGAATATAAACATCCAAAAAACAATAACTATGATAATCAGCAAAGACACAGAAGAACAAGAGCTAAACATAATAATCAATGGAGAGAAACTGCAAGTAAAACATTATCAAAATCTTGGACACATAGTCACAAATGATGGCAGATGTGAAATAGAAGTTAAAAGAAGAATAGGAATGACTAAAAGTACCTTCAATGGCATGAGGAAATTATTAACATCTAAACAAATTACAAAAAAGTTAAAAATTAGATTTGTAAAATGCTACATCTATTCTATATTGATGTATGGCTCAGAAACATGGACACTAAATAAACAATTAGATGACAGAATTGATGCCTTTTAGATGTGGATATATAGAAGAATAGGGAGAACATCATGGAAAGAGATGAAAACAAATAAAGAAGTGCTAAAAACACTTAATATGAAGAAAGAACTACTCAGAAAAATAAAGATCAGGCAAATAAATTATTTTGGACATTAAAAGGCATGACACCTTATTGAGGGTAAAGTCAAAGGGAAGCGAGCAAGAGGTATGCAGAGATACAAGTTGGAGAGTAACATCACACGATGGACAGGTCATATTCCAACAGAGTGCACCACCAAGACAAGAGACAGGGGATGTTGGAGATCCGTTGCAACCAACCTTCGTTGCGGGGACGGCACTTGATGATGATTGTGGAGTCTCTGGAGATTGCTTTTAGCGCCTACCAATCGTGACCGTCGCCCAGCCTAGTTTCGACGGTGAGAAACAATAAACATCTCACGGTTATATTCTACACATTCAAATAGTTATCTCCGCTAGGTAAATCACAACCGATCGTGTTCACCGACTCGTGCTGGTTACTTCATTTAATAAGTTCCATGATCAACAGATGCCCTCTGAAGATTTTTAACAAAAGGGTGGGACATTTTCCCAGGTTTGTTTCCCGATCGCTCCCATTAAATCGTTGAAGTACTCAAATGAAGTAGAAACGTTGTGAAATTTGGACTACGGACTACGGTAACACAATTTGGTCATGTATTTTTTATATTTTGTATTTGTATGTTTTCAAATTATGACTACGGGCGTGCGTTATGAGGCCCGACAGAGGAACATAGAATAACAACACTGTTTACCTTTCATTCATATCGTAAGAGGCGACCTAGAAGGTTATGGGTTGTAGCTGGCTATCCCATTCCATGGAGGGTTAAAGTGACCCAGAAACCTTACTGAAATCGAATTGTAGCAGGTGCAGATACCGCAGCTACGCTGTAAACCATAACACAATATATTATATTCTGAGGACTATATCCTGCTAATACGCAATAGTTTGAGAACCAACGCAGAAGAAGAATTATCTTGTCTACTATGTAATTTTTCCCGATTTTGGAGTGTACTGGAATCTACTGGAGAAGACTTCTTTTGCTTGGTTGTTTAGTTGTAATTTTAAGTCGTTAATGTTTGGGTTCTAAAGGGATTCTGGGAAACGGATTTGTCATCGCTCAGGATCACGATCCTTTCCTCCAGGTGAGATGATCCTAGCAGCAAAACAGTTGCTACTTTGATTGTTTCACAATCTGCCTTGAAATTTGTTGAATGAATACCTTTCGCTATTGATTTTTCAAGTTTATTTCCGTTGGTCCTTTCTATGTGGATCCCTCCAGCTCGCTGCCTGTTCCTTGATGATGATTGTTATGTATGTAGATTAGATCTTGTCAACCGATATCAATGTACGAATGTAAGACCGAACGCAGATAATGGACCTCTTCAAGTTGGGTGTGTGTGATTATTTTACTAACCCCTAGGTCATAATAATGTTACATTTTGAGGGGGGTTATAACAATTAACCTATCACATGTGAACAAATTATGGTCACTGTATGTCTTATCTCAATTTCTTATTTGTTCTTCTGTCTTAATTATTCTCCCACTGGCTAAAGGTTAGCATGGAAGTATCATAGGCTAAGAAAGTAAACTTTAAACATTCGAAATGGAGACCCTAAGGCAGTCGAAGGTGAACTTCTTATGGCATCTCCTTCAAATATGTAGCTATTCTACCACAATATCGAGTACGAGAATGGAGATAGAAGCAGAAACAGCGGTTCTAACTTTTCTGATGACGTAACCTCACACAGTGATTCTAACAGACTCCCAGAGTATGATACACAAGATAGAAAAAATGCATGATGAGAAAGGAGTGGGCCACTCTACTCAGTATCGTCCAGGGTATCACATGAATCTACTGTCCAGGAATGCAAAATTCAGAGGCAACGAAAGAATTGATGCACTTGAGGGTAAAGCTAAAGTAGATGGTAAAGTGATGACAAGAGGCGAGGTTAGTTAAAGAGGGCAGTTATGGGCACACTACAAAATGATGAAGAGAATGCCGAAAGAGACAATGTAGATGTATTGGAAATAATAGAAATGTGTGCCCATGGGAGATGGCAGAAAGTGCAACCTCACTGGAAAAATAAGAAGAGCCCACAACAAACAACTGACTGGGACACTGAGCTTATATACTTTTAGATGACCGACAGAATGGTAAGCAGAGCATTTATGGAAACGCCTCTTGTGCAGTGATCCTGCTTCCTAATCAAGAATAGGACTAAGATCGTAAAGATATATTGCCAGAACATCCGACAGAATCTTTTCTTTGGTTGTATTTCAACGTTCTACTCTGTGGCAGGTTGGTTAGTAGTGCGTCTCACAAACAAACCTCGGTGATTCGAAATCCGATTTCCCACCTTGCACTGGTGCTACTTTTTTATACGTTGTGCCTAAACTTTCAAAAGTTAGGTCTCCTTGACGTAGTGGTTAAGCCTTGTTTATGCCCCAGAGATCTCGGGTTTGATCCCGCTCGTGGTGTCTTGTTTACAAAGTACATTTTCTCAGAGATCTCGTCTGAAGATACTGAGTGGTGTGCTTGAGTAGTACTCTCAGCAGGTGGTGTGTCTCTTCGTTGAGAGGGATGAAGTACACATGGGGTAACCTATGAGGTTGTGCATGTTGTATTACCAGAACATCTTGCATGGTGCATTACCAGAACCTGTACCTGCTTGTCGGATTACCAGAACCTGTGCGTGCTTGTCGGATTACCAGAACCTGTACGTGCTTGTTGGATTTTCCTCATTATGTTTTATGGTTAAAAAAGTTTAAGATATGCCCCATGGCAACAACCTGCCGTCGGAGATGAAGATAACACTCCATGTATTAAGCCGCAACAACTATTAGGTGGGGTGGCCAGTTCCCATCCTTGCTGTCTTTACCTCCCCTAACTCATGTTTCAGGTACATTTGCAGCTAAGTCGACTGAAGGAATGAATATGTCAAATGAGAAATCACAACCCGGATTTTGTATTTGCCCGGTCGGTTATTAGTTCTGATATAAAAAATGGAATTAACCATCCCGGTTGCAAAGAGCGTATCCCACCATAAAAAGAATAAATTAAAAACACTTAAATGAATATTAAATGTAACTCTAAGGTATACCATACTTTCAAATTTGTCAACTATAGGAATGCCCTTATCGCGGTCACTGTTTACACAACAATCAGGACTGCACCGAGGGGACAAGGAGGCGTGGTTTTCCCACAGTTCACAGACCGCCACTTAAACCCTCTCACGGCTCCCAGACACGTAAATGTACACGTCTCATGTGGCTTTCACCGCATGCGGTACACGTTACCATAAAACATTTATTTTGTGTTTTGACTTACATGTACCTCCATTGCAATTTCCAATCGATAAAGTGACATGTCGAGTTGCGTAGGCGATCTTGATTCTCCACAACTCTCTAATTTTTGTGTAAACAGGTTCAGATGGTGACATTAGTAATGAATTGGTTGTAATCATTACACTTTTGACAATATTATGTGAGCTCCGATCTCTATTTACCTGGAGTTCTCAACATCAGTAGCATAGGCGAGGCATCACTGTAATTTGTTTTTGTTTGTGATGTAAGGACAAACATTATCATATTCATTATTTCTTTCCAGGACAAATTATATTTTAAAGGCGAATCAAGAGAAAAAGCTGCAGTGTTGGGAAACAACTCGAAACTGGAAATAGGGGCTGGGGTAGCACTAAGGCAAATGGTAAAATGAACGGAAATAGGTACACGTGTTACCAATATTAGTCAATAAAAAAATTAACAACGAAACACAGTGACAGATGAAGTTTCGACTAAAAATCTTTACAACAAACGAAATAAACAATATACTGATCGTAAGAAAGCACGTATGAAGATTGTAGGAAGCAGAAATTAACACCTGGTAAGAACCATGTCATAGAGAAGAGAAAACTAAAAGCTTGAATTGTCCAGCAAAATAGGAGAAGACAGATATAGCATGACGAGAAGAAATAGTGGATGAGATAAGCAACAAGATTAGACAATTAATACTAAAATGATAAAAATAAAACGAGTTACATATGTCAATGTAGCCCAGTGCAGTTCCATGAAAAATGGCCTGGCCACACACTATACTTTACTAAGGAAGTTGTGTCCAAAATCACGTGATAGACATGAGAAAATTGAATGTGAACAAAAGACAAAAACCAATGTTGAACATAACAAGGCCACTGCCTCAAGCTGGCAAAGACAATAAAGGATGATCATACTGGCTCGTAGATGAAATTACTGTTTTCATCATCTAACTGCTATTTAGATAATTTCGTATTGGATGCAAGTCTGCTTTCTCTATAATTATCTGACTGAACCAACATTTTTAATACGCGGTTACAAAGATACACACCGTCTAATAATTCGTTCAATGTGTTTAACTATTTCATCTACTAGAGCACCGCATCTTCCTGAAGATTAGTGTATCATCTCTCAAATTAGACTCAAAGTATCACTTAGAAATTAAAGCGATCACGTCAAATTATAACAAAAGTATCCCTTCGAACTTTAAATTATCAGTTTTTGAAGGATTGTCTTTCATAGGCTATTGCATGGAAGCTCACAGGAGATTATCGCTCTAGCTATAGTTAGTAATGCTCTCGGTATATGTGTTGCAGGTAGAGTGAGTATATCTGGTAAACCTGAGTAAAATGAAGTCAGTTCACTGTTCCTCTATGTCTGAATACGCAGAGTGTCACTTTCAAACGTAAAGTAAGGGCTGGTTGGGCATGACTATAAATCAACGCATTAAGACGAAAGTTTACCTACACGCGTTCAGTTTTCTAGTGAGTAGTTGATGGGAAGTACAATTTACAAAGCTCGAAAACGGGCACATGTACGTAGTCATTCCTCGTCCTTCCAAAAATCGTAAACCATGGTACAAGTGTTGTTTAATTCAAAACTATATCACCAAAATATCACTTCAAGGTGTCTATGATTTCAACGTTTATCAAGTTTTAACATATTTGAGTTCCTTTTCATGTCTCCATCATTTCCCTATAAATTCCTTCATATTTCTCCAGCAATCCCTTCATATTTCTCCAATATTACTTCTCATTCTCCGAAAATTCCTTCACATTTCTCCAACATTACTTCTCATTCTCCGAAAATGCATTCACATTTCTCTAGCAATTCCTTTACATTTCTTTAAAATTCCATCTCATTTCTCCAACAATTCCTTCACATTTCTCCTACAATTCATTGTCTATCCCCAGGTGAACGATTGTTGATCGCATTCACACTTGCCGTTAAGTGTAGGGGTGGTAACTTAAGCTGTCGTTTCAAAGCCAGATGTGTCGCCGAGGTTGCATTTAGTCCATGTTTGTTCAAGGTTATCTTAATGTTTTCTATCCACCGTTTTCTTGGTCTACCTTTGGCTTTACGCCCGGATATTCTTGTATTATATACTCTTATTGGTATTTGGTGTGGCTTCATTCGCATAAGGTGACCGAACCATATTACTTGCTGTCTCTCAATATGTTCGATACATGATATTATACCAACTCTTTTCCTAATTTCTTCATTTCTTATTTTATCTAGTTTGGTAACCATTGCAGCTTTCCTCAGACACTTCATTTCACATGTGACGATTTTTCTTTGCTGCGAAGCTGTTAAAGACCATGTTTGACATTGGTAGCACAGTGTTGGTATAAAAATTGTAGATATTATTTTTTTCTTTTTAAATTTCCATCTTGATCTTTGGATGAAGAAGTAATGGTGAAAGTTGGTAAGTCACTGTGTTTGCTTTCTGGCACATTGTTTCTATTTCTCTGTCTAGTCTTCCATCTTCGAAAAAAATGCTGCTTAGATACTTAAATTCTTTGGCTTGTTTCACTTTGGTGTTATCTATTGTTATATTCATTGGTGTTGAAACTAATTTTCATAACTTCTGTTTTTTTGTACATTAATTTTCATGTTGTACTTCTGACATGCTATCAACAATGCATTGGTGTGCTTTTGCAAAGTTTCCTCATCTTTGTATATTAAACTTTGATCATCAGCAAATAATAGTTCATTGATTTCATTATTAAGTTCTTCATCAGGTTTATTTGCAATGTTTTCCTCTTTGTTGATATGATCTTCTTTTAATATTCTGTCCATGTATATGTTGAAAAGTAGGGGTGAAAGTACGCATCCTTGTCTTTCATTACAATTCATTCAACTTTCGTTAATTCCAACAAGTGTTTACATCCAGTCAAATTCCTTCCCATCCAGCGAGCCACCGAAAGCATTAATTTATCTGGCACGTGCGAGCATGACCTCTTTCCCCCCTCCTCACCTCCTCGATGATTCCGCCCCAGCAGTCGACTCGAGTGCTTGACATGACTATCCGGACAGACCGGCCAGCGCACGAGAACATCTGGCTCTCGGCCAATCAAATTCGATCTGGCGCATGCCGCGCACGATCCCGATGCGCTGATTGGTTGGATGTAGAGGTGTCCACAAATAGATCTACCGTGGGAAAGACTGAAGTCTCGACTTCACACCGTTCTCTGGGCCCTAGTTACGGTATGTGTCACGCAGCCATACACAATCGACCCCCCAGCCCCAAGGATCACTAGCCACAGGTCTGAACGGGCGTACAAAACACGATTTCTGTGTGGGTATTTGGCATTACCTTCCGTATTCTTCTAACACGGCGGACAACTATATCCTAGTGTAGCACTTGTATCAAACATGACTATGGCTAACACTGCAGTGTCACCACAAAGGACGGGCGTTTCTTTGAGAAAAGTGAGTAGTTAAATATATAAAACTTCGCAATTAAATTCATTAAATTAGCCTACTAACTAATAATCAATTTATATATTTTAATAGTACAGAGATTATACAATATTAAACGATGAACCATTGCACAATTATATGTCCTTTCCGTTCACTTTCAATCAATAAAATGGCAAACATATAGTTATAATTTATTATAATAAACAGCGAAAGGAATATGTAAACTATTTTAAGAACAGATTCAGTCAGGTAAACAGTATTGTTAACATCAAAAGTAAAATATTAAATTTCTTCTTTCTTTCTCAAACTCCTGATTAGCAGAGTGTGGGTAGTCCGGAAGACGAATGTGTCATTGCTTACAGCTTCACTGTATTTTATTTATGCATTTAGTTTTAGACCGGACAAATCCGACTTCAGCATGGCTTATGTCACTTTTTACCCTTTATCTGGGTTGGGACAGCCAACACCACCCCAAAACCTCCTTGACCTTAGCCTTAGTCATCTCTTATGCCATGCATGGAAAGTAAACAGTGTTGCTATTCATTGCTCCCCATACATACCCTGTCAAGTAGGAATTTGAGAACGAACGTAAACGATAAAGAAATATGACTTATCTATGAAAGTCTACAACTTATATTTAAGACATTGGCTCATCTACACTTAGTAAGTCACAGTTATCACTACCGTTTTTAATAAACATTGATTGAATTGAGGGGGAAAAAACCCTGCTGTGGCATCACTGGTAATATAGTAAACCCTTGACTTTCGTGGAAAATTTTTTTTTTAGAAAGTGAGTAGTGTCTCATTACACGTTCAAACCAAACAAGTTCACGCACTTTCACCACTGCCTACAGTTGTTCTTGATAGACAACCTGCAAGTTTGCTGCCGGACAAATATACATCTGTAGCACTTGTTTTCAGAAGCCTGTATCATTTTTTTTCTGTGTCCAACTTTTCACATCCATAAAAGTATACTTAGCATTAGCGATCTGAATTTATTGATCTTTACTATAAATATTGATCTAACTTTTCCAAATCATATTCAACCTTGCCATCTCAAGATCTTAGCGTAATCTTATTTTCCCAGATGCCATCATAACATTTGGGATCGCGAGATATTTTAAGGTGATAACTTCTTCCAGTTTAAAAGGGCTTAACTCATGAGAAATAAATGTACCTACATAAGAGCAAGTGAACCAACAACAGATGTATAATATTTCTTCCTTCTTTTCCTTTCCTCAGACAAATAAACCTCTAATGGAGAAACGACGAAGAGCAAGAATCAATGACAGTCTGACTCAGTTGAAATCTTTAGTAATCCAAAGTAGCAAGAAAGATGTAAGTATCTGCTTCTTGATTCTAAACATTGTCTCATTACTGCCTGTTCTCTGTGCAACCACTTTTGATTCTAAACATTTAATTCTGTCTCTTCTTTTTCTTTTTTTATTCATTATCAAACTTCTCCTGGATCTCTCCTGTAGCAAGGACGGAATCAATAATCTACCCAAACAGTGAGATACATGTTTGAATGCCTATGATGACTTCTGCTGATGACATAAATGTTCCCTAATAATTGCTTTACTTCATAAAACAAACTGATGATGTACATTTCATAATCTTGTGATGAACCCGCTTGGACGGGTTTCATTTGAACACGTCTCATTTTGTAATTTTGAAGTATGAGAGAGCAGTCACTTGAACTACCTAGACCTGTGTTGTAGTGGCTGTCCATGCATATGAAATATGTTCCAACACAGTTGATTATCAGTCTTGTATTGATCTTTAGTACATAAATTAACTATCTTTGTTTTGTCCAATTTCTGCCAATATCACAGAAGGGTGTATATAGACCACCATGAAAAAACGTCAGTTTAGATGTACGATCGCATCTTGATTTCAACATCAACACTTAATTAAATGTGTCATTGTTTTGACTAAATGTGTCTTTTATTTACTAAATATCATTTCTTTACTAAATGTCATTTCTTTATAGGGTTACATGTCATTTCTCAATTATGTGCAATTTTAACTGTGTCATTTATTGTTTTATTTTTTTTAAATTTTTTTTTGCAGAGTTCTCAATTTAATAAACTGGAGAAAGCTGATATTCTTGAGCTAACGGTGAAGCATCTCCGCAACCTCCAAGAACAACACCAACAGCAATTATCACAAGCCAACAATACTGCTGCTCCTCTAGCTGGTAAATACCAAGCAGGCTTCATGGAATGTGCACATGAAGTCATACGGTATCTGGAACAGTCTCAAAGCTTCAGTGATGACGTCAAGACACGTGTAATACATCACCTGGCTAGCTGTGTCCAGCTGTCCAGTAAACTGATTATCACTAAACCAACAAGCACAGCTGTTTCCACAAATTCCTCCATGTCAACTGGATACCATACTACCAATACCCAGTTTGTAAATGGACAAGCTATTCAGATTCTCAACAATCAGATTCCAAACATCAAATCTTCAACTATTTCCAGTTTTCCAGGACAGCAGTCTACATCAGTAAATACAGTTTCTTCATCTCCATCTAACATACCAGTTTCTTCCACACCTAACGTAACACCCTGTGCCACTCCATTATCTCAGCCACCTTGTTACATGAAATATACCCAACCTCTGCAGATACAAATTCCACCTACCTTATCCCCATCCCTTATCCATTCCAAAACAGAACATCAGAAGGCAAACAAATCCCCAATTCTTCACAAAATCATGGATACTGTTCCAAAAGTCATCTCGCAACTGACAAATAACAAAGAATCACTTTTGTTCTCAAACTCTCCCCCTCCCCAGCCAAAAGATAAATATATCCCATTAGTTCCCTTTAGAGCATGCCAGAAGTCTGAGAATTATTACGCTTATGACGAGCAACATTCATACTTTATCTCACAATCACGGACATGCCAGAAGTCTCAGAATTATTACACTTATGACGAGCAACACTCAGACTTCATCCCACGATCACGGACATATTCCCTTACATCATCTTCATCAGAATCAGAACTGGCATCACCCTTAAACCTTTCACAATCACCCCAGAACCTGTCACACTCACCACAGAACCTGTCACACTCACCACAGAACCTGTCACAATCACCCAAATATTATCATCATGGAGAAAATAGCAACAAATATCCAAGCCAAGTAGGTAACCATTACACACACAGAACCATTCAATCAGACATATCTGGTTCTCACCCAATCACTAGAGATGTACTTTTATTATCTCATTGTCCATCATCAAATGTTACATCTGTGATTGTAGATGGCAGAAGAACATCGGACAGTCATTCTATGAAATACATGCAGTTGTTAGATGAAGAAAGACATTTTGTTCATCATGAAGGGTCAACATCCCCAGCATCATCAGTTGGTGAAGAAAGACTTTGGCGCCCTTGGTGAACTCTGGCGATGAATATTGTGTTACAAAAGTAATAAATTACTATCCGGTTACAAATTTTCATGTATCTTGCATATACAGAATACAGCTAGAGACTTCCTGTAACCAGATTGATCAAGAAGGAACTTTCAAGTTACCAATTTCACAAATTAACATCTATTTTGTTGTCCATCAATGGCCATAGTTTTTTAATGAAATCTGTTAAATCAGAGTCTTTTACCTCATTCTGCAGTAGAAATCAGATATGGAAATGGATTTCATCAATGAACTGTACTGTAGTCACCAACCCTAAGACACAGCCATTTTTCTTTCATGAAATGGGGTCCATCAATGAATCTGTAGTCTTGTTAGTTAACATTCCATTCTTAACCAAACAAGTTGAATCGATGATGTTAACACTAACTTGTTCCACATTGTGCCTTTAATAATTGTAGTTATTTGTACTTTTATCATCAGATTTTGCCATGAATCTTATCAAATTTTGAGTTATTATTTCTTGTATTCCCTTGTGTTTTTTTCTGCCATTATTTTTTTTACATTATAAGCAACATGTGATATCTCAATAATCTGCGTGTTCATGGTTCTGATCTGCAGCAAATATTTTATGATTTGTGCTTTGTGTTTGCTATTATTTTCTGTCTCCTTCTTTGCCTTCCTTTCTTCCACTTATTAACTCTTAAAATGCACTGTTCAAAAAAATGTGTATGAGCCAATATGATGGAAGAAGCAAAAGGATATTTAGTAGGCTCACAGTAACATTAGATCATATTTTCTGCACCTTTCTAGTAGGCTTAGGGTGATTATGAGAAGTAATCCTTTTAACTGTGAGTAGGTAGCTCTTAACAGTTCATAGCTTTTCTGACAAAAACATATGTTGAGTAGCTGAAGTGACAATTGCAAAAGGTTTGTTGTCTAAAAACAAAGGTGTGGTTGTGTTAAGAGATTTATGGATGCATTTTCAATTCCTGAAAGGAAAAATTCCAGTGTGGCAGTATTCCATGATTATCGCGTCCTGCCAGAGGTGCAGCATATACATCTGGGTAAAATTGTACATCATTCTTCCATCCTTTCTGTTGACCCATCTGCAGTACCGGTAATTGCACACCTAGTATTACCACCCTCCCCCCCGGGAGAGTAACGTCTGCCACAAAAGGAGAAAGGTGCAATGCTTGATGTCCTGCATCTCTGTTATCCATGGTGACCACTTGACAGAAGACAAATGTAAGAAATCGAGGCAAGACATGCAATGACAAAAGATACTTTGTACAAGATGACAGGTTGAATTCCAATTTTCATTAGTCTCCTATGCCTGGAAATAAGACAGCGTCCCTACTATTTGCACCTTGAATTAGAAGTCCAGGCCCTGGTTGCCAAACTGGTGAGGGTATATGAGTTCATTTTTTTTCCTATTTGATTGTCCATGTGCAATACTTACACTAAATATGACACCATAACTCTCTTTTTCTGGGATTGTGTCTAGTGCCAATGGTCTTATCATTTGGGCAGTAGTAGTTCAGGAGATGGAATTCTGTACTGTTTGTTTTTATGTGGAGCATCTGGTATTCTGCCCCCTCCATATACACTTCCAGCTGACATGCATTGATATGGTTTTTTAACAAGTGTCAGAATTCCACCCTTTCGTCTGTCCTTTTGGTCTGATCGGTAGCACTGGTAGCCTCTGATTTTAAAGGCTATATCGCTGCTGAGGTGTGTTTCTTGAATACAACATACATTGACTTGTTTTTCACATAGGATATTTTCAAGCCCCAAATTTTTACTGCATCCATCTCTTTGACACCCTCAGCATTCCAGGGCATTATTTTTATTGATCATTCGTTTGTTTGACCAATAGTTCTATTCTCTTGCCTCCAGGCTCCTTGGGGCAATTGAGAAAGACCTCCAGTAATTGGAGTTGGGCCCCAATTAGAGGGCCCGACAGGCACCATAACCATTATTGGATATAGACATGTTCCCATTGTGTTTTGTGTATGGCATCCTGGTTGTGCGCCATCTGGTTGGTTGTCTCTGTCTTCAACATCCTGCTTACTTGGGTAGGACTGTGGACTTGCTTGAATGGGACTGCCCAATCAGTATTAGTTTCCAGCCCCTGATGGCTGAATTAAGCCCCATCACCATTTCAAGGTGCTAGTCTTGATGTGGAAGCACGATTCTGAAGTTAGATGTTTCAGTCCAAAAAGACAGATTTTGCAGCCAAGGTTTAAACCATGTACAGAGCATTCTATTTTTCTATATTTTTTTTTTTACATCTTGTTAACCAGCAGTAGTTTGAGAACGAATGAACAGACACAAATATAAAACCTCTAAACATATACGAGGTATTTCTTCTATCATCCAAAGATTTTCTGTTCAACACCTGACATTCAATTTTGTTATTACATGTTTGGTTGTTTATTATTCTGTCAAACATGAATTATTGATTGCATATAAAGCTTTATATTTTATTATACTAAAATATGCTTCATGCGTTCTTTTCTGTTTTTGTTGTGTGTCACAGTTTCTTCTCTGTGCTTGTTGTGTGTGCAACAATTTCTTTGTGCGTGTGTGTCACAATCTCGTTTCTGTGCTTGTTCAGTGTGTACGTGTGTATAAAATATATTGAACACTTAAAACAACACACTTCTTGTATCTAGACAGGACCTAAAGACAGTGTCCATAAATTGTGTCAAAAATTAAGAAAGTAGTCTGAAATAGTTTAGAGAGGTTGGGGGGGGGGAGTATGACAAAATTTAACTGCTGTTTTTATAGGCCAGTTATGGCGTCTGTGGATCCCCATCGATAGCGATACCAACAGCAGCAATGTCAAGCATACTTGACCATGGTTAGCTTAGAGCATGGTAACCAGTTTGTGAGAACCAGTTACCTGGTATGTGTGTCCAGCTACTAGCAATATGGTTACAGAAGGCCACGGTTCAGTAGAAGTGGTCAAAACACTGAACGTAACTACCTACGAAGCCGGGCTATTGGCGAAAATAAAGTGGCACACGCACGTGTGTTGCCGTGGCCCGAGAGGGAGCAAAGAATAACAACAATGATTTACCTTTCATGCATGTCGTAATAGGCGACTAAGAAGTCTATGGGATGGAGTTGGCTATCCCATAAAGGGTCAGTGACCCAAAGCCATGCTGAAGTCGGAAAATATCGCGCAGATATCGCAGCAATGCTGTAAATCATGACACTGATAAGAACATCCTGCTACAAGAAATCCAATAGGAGTTTGAGAAAGTATATACACAAAACACCAATTGTTGTGTGTCACAATCAATTCTTTGCCACTGGGGGCGGGGAGTAAATGTTTCCCACATATTTAGGGAATCTGAATTCTTTGCGGGGAGTAAATGTTTCCCACATATTTAGGGAATCTGAATTCTTGAAAAGGAGAGGAGGATCCAAAATAGCAAATATTTATTGACGTAATTTATGAACTGCGCCGGAGAAAAAAGTTAGCTACCAAGCATGTCGTGAGAAGTGATTAAGGAGGTTTCCGAGGTAGAATTTGATGTCCTGTTCGATATAGATTAAAAGAGACCTAGAAGCACTGCTCAAGTCGAATGTTTTCCGGCCGAAATACGCAAAAATCGCAGCTAAGCTATAACAACGAATTAAGTTCTCCAGACTACATCCTGTTGTTCTCAAGATTTTTTAGAACGAGTGCAAAAGTACACAACAGACTAACTGACATGAAACAAATATGGAAAATAATTTTGCCGTTCTCGGACATTATTTGCGGTAATGACCGGACACACCCGACTTCGGTGTATATAGTCAGGATTTACTAATGCGGAGATTTGAGCACCCATGGAGATGTGCGAATAAAATAATCAACATATCTAATACCTCTAAAAATACATCTCTATAAATACATATAATAATATATCTATAAATACCTCTACTAATACATTTACAAATACTTCTAATAACATACCTACAAATACCTCTAATAATACATCTAATAATACATGTACTTCTATTATTTTTAATAATACCTCTAATACCACTACTAATACAAGCATTTTTTTTTAATAGGCTCGGGGGGAGATGACGAACAAAAACAGTATATCATATAGGGGTACCGGCGATTGAAAAATTGAGAACCGCCAGCCAGACCCCATTGTACTTGAGTTCGCTTAAAGCACTTCGTCCCTCTCAACGAAGCGGCACATTGTCTTCTAAGAATACCACACACAGCACGTAACTCCTTAGTTTCAGTCGATATTATTTCAGAGACTTAAAAAAATTGCACTTGTACACAAAACGTCAATATTGGGGATTAAACTTGTAACCGCTTGATCAGTGCACATGTCTAATGGTTATACCCAATGCCGTCTTAACCCATAGGCCCGTTGGGCATTTGCCCGGGGGCCCACGAGCATAGGGGCCCCGTGCGAATATTTTGTAGGGTTTTGGAAAACTGTTTGATGCTGTTAATGCTTTTTGTAAGGGTTTCGACAAAATAAAACATGCACTGGATTCTATATCAGGTGACAATGAACAGCAAGTGACAACAAGGCGTGAGGCGGAAGGTTTGAGCAAAAAAATGGAACACCTTGAAACAATATTTCTTACAATTCTTTGAAAGGGCATTCTAGAAAGGATGAATACAACAAGCTAAGTTTTACAATCAAAGGATGTGAACATCCTAGTTGCCACAAATCTTCTTGTGTCGCTGAAAAGCTATCTTAAGGAAACATTATGTAGAGACAAATTCACTGAATATGAATTCAAAGCCAGAAGTATGTGTCCAGATGCCGATTACAGTGATGGAAAAAAACGGGAACGAACCCGAAGTGTGCGTTTTAGTAGATATGATAGGCCAGGAGAAGAGTTACTTCTAAATAAGTCCGAAAAGTTCAAGGTAGAAACTTTCCTCCCTATTCTGGACACTTTAATCATTGAACTAGCAAGACGTGCAGAGGCGTATTCACAAATTGGAAATTTGTTTTATTTCTTGGGTGAATTAAAAACCATTACTTCTGATGCACTAAAGAAAAAAGCGAACATCTTGCCAATACGTACCACAAGGACTTGAGTTATGACGACCTTTTAAATGAATGTGAGCATCTCAAGCATTACATGGCTCTTGATGAAAATTGCGAGACTCTACCTGCATTGTACAGAAAAATAATTTCGGACACTTTAAAATCTGTTTTCCGAACATTGAAATTGCACTCAGAGTGTTCATGTGCATGATGGTGAGCAATTGTACAGGAGAACGTTCTTTTTCAAGACTTAAACTTATAAAAAATCAGCTTCGTAGTACAATGGGACAGCATCGTTTGAACTGGCTATCACTAATGAGCATAGAAAATGACATCCTGAAGACCATTGACTTCAAGCCGATAATAAAACAATTTTCTGAAAAGAAATGTCGCAAACGCTTGTTATAATAAAGTACCGTACTGAAATTTGTCTAATTTAAGAAAACAATTTTCTATTACGAATTTTAATACCTTTGTTTGACCTTGTGTAATAGATGTAATATGTTATGGCGCTTATTATTTAAAAAACATATGTAAATATCTGCTTTTGTGTGTAAATTTTTTTGTTTTTGCAAATATCATATGTAATACTATAAAACATGTAAATAAAATCTCTTTTCTCTGTTTTTCATGTTTAATGTTGATTATAGTTGCAGCTGTACAGCATGTTTTAACAACAATTTGGTTGAAATGAGTATAGTGACAATAAAATAAATAATACATTATTTTTTATATTATCAACCATTTATTTTTTTATTCCTGCGGGAGTGGGGGGGGCACTCTTTCTTTGCCCAGGGGCCCAACACTATTTCTTTGCCCGGGGCCCTAAATTGTGTAAAGACGGCTCTGGTTATACCAATGAGATTCCCAGAAGAAGAGTTCAATTTAGATGAGCTGTCGAACCAACAGTGCAGTGCACTAGTGTGTTGGGCTGGCGAACCAACAGTGCAGTGCACTGGTGTGTTGGGCTGGCGAACCTGCAGTGCACTAGTGTGTTGGGCTGGCGAACCAACAGTGCAGGGTCCGAAAGGCGAGCACAGAGTAGCACAACGTACCTGCCACGCACACTTACCTCTATGCCTCAGTACTAATTAATGTCTACACAGTAATGATAATGAAAGAGCAATTGGTCGGTAACATCAGAACATTATCCTTTTCCGATGATATTCTGGTGTACTGGTTGGAAGGCTTGAGATTAAAAAAGTAATACAAAAGGAATTAGACCGCTTGCAGTCTTGGTGTTAGGAGTCTGGCGCGATGATCAACCAGAAGAGGGCTGCTCTCACTTAGTTCTCGCTATATAATCACATCACCAGCAGTGAAATGTAATGAAATCTTTTCTTTAATACCTGCATTGTGCAGTTATCTAGCTGGGAGTGTCATTTGATCGCAGCATGTGCTCAAAGAACAAGTTGGTGGAGTCATAACCAAAACCCGCGAATGCATGTCATCGTTGAGACTAGTGGCACCCAGTGACTTTCCGCAGCATCTTCTCGCACTGCTAAAACATAAACTTGTTTCAAGTATATGAGAAAACTCATAATACAGCAAACATAATTTGAACCAAGTCTGTTCAGGTGGCACATACTCGTCTCGCAATTTTGAGTCAACACGTTTTCCATCTTAGACCACACTGTATCCCTAATAAAGATGAGATTTTAGCCAAAACTATCAACTTGTATGTTCCAAAGTATGAACCGGTCGAACGCCACACAGATAACAACAAACACACACTGTACATGTATGTACATTTCTCGAGAGCGACAAATATTTTAACATCAGCACGTGCCAGAAGACGTTAGATGTCATATTGAAGGTTATTGATTTCAAGACTGGATAAGATTCAGAACGAAGCTATCATCTTGGGATATGCCAAGGATAAACCCTGTGTGGCATACACTCTTTAATTTACAGATCGTAGCTGACAGAATCAAGTTGTCATATCAAAGTGATATCGTAAAATAATGTTGATACAAATCACACATTACCTCCAGATCTCAATCAAGTGAACGGTTCTAGCGCAAAAGGGAGAGATAGGGGTTGAGACAGACAGAAGATATACAAGTATGTTACCCTCCGTTTATTGATCCTTGGGAGGACGGAATATCAATTCCGCCTGCATTACGTGGTATCTTTTCTGTAATCAGCAAACTCGGTAGAAATTGTAAGTGTTCGATGCAGAAGTCAGGGCACTCATTCACGATAAAACTGCAAAAAATGATGCACAAATCTACACTGAGGAGTCCGTCTTTAGTCATCAAAGCTGTGCTTTAGCTTTTTCTGCACGGTCCAGTAGGAAAACTCAAAAAAATTCCGCGGTGCCTTCACTGCAACCACGAAGAATTTCACGATGGAGATAACGATGTGAAGGAGGCACTTTCATGGCTGATGTCACAGTGTTATCCTAATGTATGCATAATTAGTGACTCAATTAACATGATCGGCAAAGTTAAAGCGGGAGTCGTCCGCCGTCAATGGATGAAGTTATTGTCACGATCTATGGTCAGAAAGATTACCTTTATATTCGTGACATGCACGACATGTGGGTGTTAAAGGTAATGAGAGAACAGATACACTGGTGACCATGGCAGCAGTGGCAATAGATACATAACTGAATAGATATGGCATAATTACGCAATAAGGGACCTCGTACGCTCAGAAGTTTTTATATTTTTTAACCATAGCCGCTCTCAAAACTGCGTGAGATTGGTGAAGGTTAGAATAGTACGTAAAGAGAAATAGAATAGATATACAAAGAGTCTAATAAATCAGCGTGGAACTGGAACTGTCAGCAGTTACATCCTGATGAATTTATTGAGACGGGAATTAGAGCACACTATGGTGTGCAATGATGATAGCTTGCAATGAGAACGCACAACTTGTACCCGCCATGCACATCGTAAGAGGCGACTAAAGAAGTTTTTGTGGTGGAGTGGCTGCCCCATCTCATAGAGTCAAATTGATTCAGAAGCAGAGTTGATATCTGATATGTCGGGCCGAAAAGTGCAGATATCGCAGCTCAATCTGTATTATGCACAACGCATTATGCTCGCTGTTCTACATCCTGCTAATCTGCAGGATATTGAGAACGAACGCAGAAGAACTAACATTGTTCTAAACGCCCCCTCCATGGAACAAATGTCTTTACCTCTGAGGTTAAGTTATAGTCCGTACAACAATATCCATTTTTATAGTAAAAAAAACTCTGATAGGCCTATAGCTAAATTTAATTATAACATCCGCGGTGGAAACGAACGTGCCTCGTCACAAGAGATATTGAATCTTTCTGTAAAACGAGCCAACATACATAAAATAGTGGTTGCGGTGATAAATTTCTATTAACAAACCAGATCTAATGCGGATATGACCCTTAGCTCGTCAAACAGACAACGATGACACATACATGCTCAATTGTATGGTTCTTATATGATACGCAAGTCCCATATCTCCATGGAACTAGTTATTTGCACTAACCAAACACTAAATCCTAAAGCTTTGTTAGCAATGTTCCTGTTATAATTAAAAGCGCACCGGACCCCATTCATGTTACACAGAACCTCCAGACAATTTGAACAAATGTTACCCTTGATTTTCTCACCGAATAAATGTTTATCAGTAAACTACTAATATATACGTGTCATAGTTACCACTCAATATTTTGTTTAAAAAAAACAAAAACCCAGCGGTGTCAACGGTGATATTAAAGGTTGATGCTGATCATAAGTTACATACCTGCTAATATCTTGTCATGACGGTGATGTGGTGGTAAGTGCAGCCTGGAACTCTAGTTCAATATGCAAATAATAGGACCATTGTCGTCTTTCCAGACATGTAGTAGGAGTCGACTAATGAAAGTTGGGAGATAGGATGACAACCCGTGACCTGTGAAAAATGAGTATAGTCACATCTTGTCTCAATTTCTTACTTTTGTCTTCTATCAAATCAAATAATCTCATGGGTAACGAAAAGATTAAAGCCAGTAGACACTGCACCTTTATCCTTTTGTGGCATACTCTTATGCAACTCTTACATAATGATGAGATAGTATCCCGGAGATGAGACTATCCTGCCTCCCTTCTGTGATTAAACATGCATCCACAATCCCCAACACACACACACACACACACATCCATGCCTTTGAGTCCGGATATCGCCTCAGTTGGCACAACTGAGAAGAACCTACACTTCTGTCAGAAAGACTTCAAGAGATAGCTGTTCACCGCTAAAGGTTTTATCATCATCTTGTCATGCGTTAAAGCAGCTGAATATACCCAATTCTAGACAACGTTATGTGATTGAAGGTGCTGTGCATAGTAGCAAGGTTGTGTCAACAAATATGGCCAACAAAGTATAATTATTTTTTTTAATCGACATTTACAGTCATACATAGTCATACATTGTCATAAATTCATTCAGTCACACAGTCATAGTCATATATTCAGTCATAAAGTCATTCAGCCATATAGTCATAGAGCCATACAGTCATAAATCCATACCGTCATAAAGTCCTTCAGGCATACAGTCATCACTCATAAAGTCATATAGTCATGCAGTCATTCAGTCAAGCGATCATAAAGTTTCAACAATGGACTAGCAATATCCTCGTTACAGAGTAAGATACGGGTAGTATATAGCTCGTTCAGGAGAGATCAGAAGGAGAGACAAGATACCACAGGTTAACACAGACCGTTTTTCACATTATATTGTAGTACAAGAATCAGAAACATTAGGAACAAGAAGAATAACACGCACGCGCGCGCGCGCGCACACACACACACACACACACATACACACATTGGGCAACAGAAGACATCCTGAAACTATGCGATGATGGAAGAGGCATGAAAAAGATTCAGGAAGTGATTCTTGAAATGCTAGGACAATATAGCAAAATCAACCGGGTGCAAAGGGTCTCGCATTGCCCTCGTGCAGACCCAGGGTTAGCAGATAACCAAGATCTTAAAAGTACCTCCTCGTTGTGTAGGCTGGAAATAGAAATATAGCTACTCTTACTGTATTCCTGGCTAACACTTTTAGGCTCGTGTCCATGGATGTGGATGCCGTAGATGAGATGAGATTTGTCTGCAGAGAGACAGGAAATATATCCGATACCTCTACGCCATTTCATCCAACATGATGCACGGCAGTGTGCATTCCGACTCGGAAATCCTCAATAAAAGGCTTCCATATAGAATCCAAGAACTGGGGGGGGGGGACAGGCAAAACTCGGATGATTGGAGGCAGAACCTGCGTGCGGGAGCAGCATTGTACAGAAATAATATGTTTAAAGATATGGGGAAAAAGAGAAAGACAAAAATAAAAATCTTTCATTGCCGTGATATGATCGAATAATGAATTATTCAACGGAATACTTCTTATTCTTGGTTGGTTACTGATCCAGCGGTCCTTGGACTCATGCCCTTTGACCAAAAGCCATTAAAATGGCATTATATTGCTGGGAAGTCTTTGGATTTTCTGCCCACCCCGGGACAGAGCCAGAGAATAACTATCACACTCCAGGAAGGTAGGTTTCAACCTATGCACTGCTCCCAGCCACTGCAGCCAAGATAGGGTTCAATGTGCTCATTCCCCGCCATCAATTGACTACTGGTTATGCCGAACTTCTCTAATTACTCCAGGCATGCAACAAATGTTCAAGTCAAAAGGATTGTCACGTTCTGAGTCACTGTGCCCCTATGATGGGTCTCAGCCATAGGAAAAAACAGTGCTGTCAGTTTCCTCCTCCCCAGTGCTGCACAGTACATCTCTGACTCCCTCCCAACCACAGAGGGTGCATACATATATATTCAGGTAAACATGAAACACATTTCAACAACAAAATAAAAGAATAATTGTATAGATGAAGTGCCATGAAGTTTCTCTAAGAAGATAACCTCAATATAACGGCATGTCATCCACTAAGGTTTTCTGTTGCATGGGTGGTTTGTCTAGTGGACCATTGGTGAGACCCACAGACGCAACCATATGCGTCTTCTTATTCTTAAATGACCGTCTGCAAGACGCACAAGGCCGTACAGTTGCGACAGGTCAACTCGCCCAGAAATGCGGAGTGTTGAGAGAATTCGTAAGGAAGTGCTTGTTATGGAAAGAATATGTCACATGAAGAAGAACTGAAGTGAAACTAAATAGGAAAAATATACCTTGTAAAAAAGCAAACAAAATGATTATTTGCAATTTTTGTGGGGCAAAAAGTGTTTTTACAAATTTAATTACGTGCAGAATATCACACAAATCATCAATGATCTATGGAAAAACTTCTGACTATAAAGGGAAAGAACCGTTAAAATTGTGAACTTAAAAAAAAAAAAAAAAAAAAAAAAAAAAAAAAAAAAAAAAAGGCCAGGATATTGAATATACTTTCATATGGTGTTGTCGAAGCTTCCACACTTCTCGTTGAGCGAAGAGATTTGTGAAGGAGATGTAGTCTGCGTTCCAGAGTCAGGTGAGTTGCTCTGGTTGATGTGTAGTCATGTTTATTCAGGATGTTGTCTATCCATCGTTTCCTAGGTCTGCCACTGGCTCTGTATACTGGTTCCATCTTGTTATAAGCTCTTATGGGAAGTTGATCGTTGATCCTCATTTGATGACGCATGGTTTGCGTCTGTGGGTCTCACCAATGGCCCATTAGTCAAACCACCCATGCAACAGACAAACCTAAGTAGATGACATGCCGTTATATTGAGGATATCTATTATAGAAGCTTCATGGCATGTCATCTATACAATTATGCCTCTCATACTTTTAATTTTTTGTTACAATGTATTTTATGCCATGTTGTATTCTTTTTCTTTATTTGTTTATGTATGCACCCTCTGTGGTTGGGAGAGAGCTAGAGATTTGCTGCGCAGCAGTGGGGAGGAGGAAACTGACAGCACTGTTTTTCCTGTGGCTGAGGTCCATCATAGAGACACACTGACTCAGGACGTGACGATCCTTTTGACTTGAACATTTGGTTGCATGCCTGGAGCAATAGAGAAGTCGGCATAACCAGTAGTCAATTGGTGGCGGGGAATGAGCACAGTGAACCCTATCTTGGCTGCAGTGGCTCGGAGCAGTTCATAGGTTGAAACCTTCCTTCCTAGTAGTGTGATAGTTTTTCTCTGGCTCTGGCCCGGGGTGGGACGAAAATCCACAGACTCCCCAGCACCAGCTGGGTCAAAGGGCATGAGCCCATGGACCGCTGAATCAGCAACCAACCAACCAACCATCCTCATTTGATGTCCAAACCATATTATCTGTTTCTCTATATATTCGACGTTTTCTCACTGCGCATTTTTATCGAGTCTGGTGACTCCAATAGCCTTCCTTAGACATTTGGTTTCGCAAGATCGATCTTTCTCATATGTGTAGATGTCATGTATTAAGTCTGGCATTGGTAGCATAGTGTTGGTATAAAGATACTATTAATAATTTGTTTCTTTACTTCCATGTTGATTTTTTGAGCAATAGCAAAGGTGATAGCTGGTATGTCACAGCATTTGCCTTTTGACATTTCGTTTCTATTTCCCTATCGAGTCGTCCGTCTTCTGTGAAAATACTTCCGTGGTACTGGAACTGTTTGGCTTGTTTTATTTTTGTGTTCTCTATTTGGATGTTTAAATGATCTGTTGATCTCGTTATTTGCATATTTTCATTTCTCCGTCGGTCTTTTGTGCGTTAATCCGCATTCTGTATTTATTGCATATTCTTGATAGTGAGTTGATGTGAGCTTGCAGTTTTCTTTCCTCATCATATATGAAGTTTTGATTGTCAACGAAAAGCAAGTAATTGAGTTCGTTGTTAAATTGTTCATTCTCTGTTGTTTCGTTATATTTCTAATTGTGTGTTTCTATTATAATTATGCCTATATAGACGTTGAATAGAATAGTCGACAGGGTTGAATTGGTCTGTTGAAAAAACTACACCGTGTAATGTGGAAGTTAACCGTGACTTTCGCCAATAGAATATCTATATCTATTGTCATTTCCACCTGTGCCGTTAAGCGTCGTAGAGTTTTTGTGTGTCTATAGTCATGGTAAGCCCGTGTCTATTTAATGTTTCTTTGATTGTCTCTGCTCATCTAGTTCTTGGTCTTCCTCGTGCGTTGTACCCCGGTCTTCTGCGGATATATGCGCAATGGGCTGGTTGCGCAACTTCCATTCTCATGACGTGACCAAACCATTTGGATTGTTGCATCTCGATGTAGTCTTGACTTGAGATAGTCTTGACTTGAGATAGTCTTGACTTGAGATAGTCTTGACTTGAGATAGTCTTGACTTGAGATAGTCTTGACTTGAGATAGTCTTGACTTCTTTCCTGATATCTTCATTTCTCCGTCGGTCTCTTCTAGTGACATTTATAGCTTTCTTCAAACATATCATTTCGCAAACTGTGATATTTTTCGCTAATGTTTTTGTCAAGTGCCATGTCTGACATTGGTAACACAGAGTTGGTATAAAAATATTGTTTATCAATTGTCGTTTTGTAGACATGCAGATTGATGGGCGTTTAAGTATTGGTGACAGCTGGTAAGTCACAGCATGTGGCTTTTTGGCACCTTGTTTCAATCTCTCTATCAAGTTTGCCATTCTCTGTAAATATGCCTCCTGGGTATTTAAACTCTGGGACTTGCTTTAGTTGTGTACTATTGACAGATACATTTAACTGGCCTGATGTTCTGCTTATCTTCATAGTCTCTGGTTTTAAATGTGTTTAGTTTCATGTGTTGTTCACATGTTGTATGTAGCAAGTGTGTGTGTGTGTGTGTTGCTGTAATTTGTTTTGCAGATTGTATGTAGCAAGTGTGTGTGTGTGTGTTGCTGTAATTTGTTTTGCAGATTGTATGTAGCAAGTGTGTGTTGCTGTAATTTGTTTTGCAGATTGTATGTAGCAAGTGTGTGTGTGTGTGTGTGTGTGTTGCTGTAATTTGTTTTGCAGATTGTATGTAGCAAGTGTGTGTGTGTGTGTGTTGCTGTAATTTGTTTTGCAGATTGTATGTAGCAAGTGTGTGTGTGTGTGTGTGTTGCTGTAATTTGTTTTGCAGATTGTATGTAGCAAGTGTGTGTGTGTGTGTGTGTGTGTGTGTGTTGCTGTAATTTGTTTTGCAGATTGTATGTAGCAAGTGTGTGTGTGTGTGTGTGTTGCTGTAATTTGTTTTGCAGATTGTATGTAGCAAGTGTGTGTGTGTGTGTGTGTTGCTGTAATTTGTTTTGCAGATTGTATGTAGCAAGTGTGTGTGTGTGTGTTGCTGTAATTTGTTGTGCAGATTGTATGTAGCAAGTGTGTGTGTGTGTGTGTGTGTTGCTGTAATTTGTTTTGCAGATTGTATGTAGCAAGTGTGTGTGTGTGTGTGTGTGTGTTGCTGTAATTTGTTTTGCAGATTGTATGTAGCAAGTGTGTGTGTGTGTGTGTTGCTGTAATTTGTTTTGCAGATTGTATGTAGCAAGTGTGTGTTGCTGTAATTTGTTTTGCAGATTGTATGTAGCAAGTGTGTGTGTGTGTGTGTTGCTGTAATTTGTTTTGCAGATTGTATGTAGCAAGTGTGTGTGTGTGTGTGTTGCTGTAATTTGTTTTGCAGATTGTATGTAGCAAGTGTGTGTGTGTGTGTGTGTGTGTGTTGCTGTAATTTGTTTTGCAGATTGTATGTAGCAAGTGTGTGTGTGTGTGTGTTGCTGTAATTTGTTTTGCAGATTGTATGTAGCAAGTGTGTGTGTGTGTGTGTGTTGCTGTAATTTGTTTTGCAGATTGTATGTAGCAAGTGTGTGTGTGTGTGTGTGTGTGTGTTGCTGTAATTTGTTTTGCAGATTGTATGTAGCAAGTGTGTGTGTGTGTGTGTGTTGCTGTAATTTGTTTTGCAGATTGTATGTAGCAAGTGTGTGTGTGTGTGTGTGTGTGTGTTGCTGTAATTTGTTTCGCAGATTGTATGTAGCAAGTGTGTATGTGTGTTGCTGTAATTTTTTGCAGATTGTATGTAGCAAGTGTGTGTGTGTGTTGCTGTAATTTGTTTTGCAGATTGTATGTAGCAAGTGTGTGTGTGTGTGTGTGTGTTGCTGTAATTTGTTTTGCAGATTGTATGTAGCAAGTGTGTGTGTGTGTGTGTTGCTGTAATTTGTTTTGCAGATTGTATGTAGCAAGTGTGTGTGTGTGTGTTGCTGTAATTTGTTTCGCAGATTGTATGTAGCAAGTGTGTATGTGTGTTGCTGTAATTTTTTGCAGATTGTATGTAGCAAGTGTATGTGTGTTGCTGTAATTTTTTGCAGATTGTATGTAGCAAGTGTGTGTGTGTGTTGCTGTAATTTGTTTTGCAGATTGTATGTAGCAAGTGTGTGTGTGTGTGTGTGTTGCTGTAATTTGTTTCCAGATTCGTATATTAAACATTGATCATCTACAAATAGCATTTCGTTAAGTGAAGCTGTGATCTTCATTTGATGCTTCTACAGGGGTGAGTTTGTTTCTTGGGTCTACTTCTTTAGTTCATGTCCATGTATGTTACGAAAAGAAGTTGTAATACTACGCAGCCTTGTTTAACACCTGTTTTTATTTTAAACTACTGTTGGGTCTGTTGTGTCCTCAGTAGTTCTGATTACGTTCTGGCAGTTCTTGTATAAAGCTCTTATATTGTCTAGTAATTGTCCATGTACTCCATAGTCCTCCAATATTAGCCACAGTTTTTCTCTGTCAACTCTAAAAATGCCTTTTCTTAGTCGCTAAACATTTTTACTGCAGAAAAGTAGGTAAATAAAAAACATGAGTAATTTCTTTCACAATTTTAGATAAATGTTTCAAATTGAAACAATTTAATTAAGTATACAAAACTGAAATTTTTAACGGTTAATTTTTCTCAACCCTTTTAAAATAACTGTCACGTTTTGTTTTTGTCAGACTAGCCCCGACCAACTTTAAATTGTTGATGTAAATAATGGACAATCCTCTTTGAACCGGATCTGATCAGACTCCACAAAATGACAGATCTGCTAGATTTGGATGTGCGCGAGCAGATAGTACAATAATATGGATCTCGTGACTTTCGATTTCCTGACCTTAACATTCAGGAGGGGGAGAGAGTTTATGGGTTAAAGGTCGTAGTGTTTATATGTGCGAATTGATTAGTAAGATGAATAATTAGAGAACTCTCGTTTCCTTTTGACAAAGTAAAACTAATGTTTCACATCAGAACAAACGTATGCAAACACACACACATGGTGACAGATTATCAAGTAGAGTGGGAGGTATAGTCAGAAGCAAACCAGTATATAGAAGGGATTGGGGGGGGTGGTTAAGCATGAAATCGGAGCACGAATTTTAGTACTAGGCAGCAGGCCTGTAACCTTGTTATTACAAGGTCATCAAAGGTAGTTCAGAGGTTCAAATTTCACCAACCCCCCTCCCCCTCCTTTTAATAAATCGAAACTTGACTTAGTACTTGATCAAAAGGAAGACCAAAAAGCACCATTGACCCCCCCCCCCCCCCAATCCCACTGATTGTTCACAAAAATATTATCAAATTTGTGATTTAAAAAAATATGACAAAATTCAAAAATGACCTTTTTTAATTGGGTAACCCCCTCACCCCTTCTAGAGTTCATATCTAAGGCCCTGCTTGGAACTTGCCAAAATGTGGGTGAAACAAACTTCTGCACAAAGATGTTCCACATAGGAATGTTGGCCTTATAAAAACCAAGTCTTTTTCATGAAAAATGTGGTTGAATTTTTGTGCAAAATCGATAAGGGAAGGGGGGAGATTAATCACCGTTTGGCTAAATTCTTATTACAATAATTCAATTATTGTGTTATGTTGATGAAAGGTGGACTGAAACAATTATGTTGATGAAAGGTGGACTGAAAGAATTAAGTGAGCAACAATAGTGCGAAAATAGAGGATAGTGCAAGTTGATATGGTTTAATGTCCGTCTTTAGTGGCAACCCTGATATCTCCTTTCATGACATCATTTAAGAGATCAAATGATGAACACAAATATCCCCTATATTACGTCATTGAAGGTTTTTCCATGATAAAATAGAATATATGTTTCTACAACAATAAGATGAAAACGATGGACTTATATCGAAAGTGTACTAAGAATTAAACCCCCCTTTCCAGTTTGAAAACCAACAAATCTGGCCTCCCCAGATCTGCTGATCTCTACTGTTAGTATTTCTGTTTTCACAAGTGTTAAGACTCCTCCCTTGATTCTTTTTTCCCCTATCTTGGCGGACGGATTTATATCCCCGGATGAAGAATCTTTGTGTGTGTCTGTTAGGTATCTTGTATGCATATTACGTTTATATTGTCTTTTGTGAGGAATTCTTGGAGTTCTTGTTCCTCACGTCTTCTGCATTCCTGTGGGCCACTTTCAGGCCAATTGATTGGTCAGAAGCCCTACTCTGCCTTCCTCTGACCGTAAGATTCGCAGAGGCACCTATTACTTTGGTGGGCCCTTTCAAGGCTAAGTTGAGGGGTCCGGCTCCGCTCCTCCCCGGATGTTGCTGAAAGGAGTGACAGCACAACGATAGATTAGATTGTCGCAAGACCATATTCCTGTTGGTGGTGTCCTAATTTTATACTGATAAAATTATGCTAAATTGTATACTGATTTTACTCTGATACCTGCGCATTGCTGACACTCTCCGTCTTCGGCAGGTCAGGATGTATTTTCTGCCTGGGTTTTCACCCATATCCTTTCCACATCCCTGTGGTCCATGCACGGCAGCAGTTTGGTATGTGTGTCAGGGTTACCTTCCCTGTATCAAGAGCTCTGATGTGGCTCTTTTCGGTTTTGTGTTTTTCAGCTGAAGATTTTGATTCTCTTAGCCTACAAATGATAACTAGCACCATCTTCCCGGAGTTTGATGCCCGAGTTCCCCTCTCATGAGATAATTGTTTCCCTGGATTCATTATCCTTTCTTATTTTCTATCATTCTACTATCCATGATTTCCCACAAGCCTGCCCAACCTCCCTATCGCTACCCAAGCATCCCTTCCACTTCCCCCTCACTTGGCACGCTCTGGCATGGTGTCAGTGACTCCATGAGAATATCATACAAATTTATTTGTTAGAACAAGCAGAATATCATCATCATCATTAAGTGCCGTCTTCGCAACGAAGATTGGCTGCAGCGTATCTCCAACATCTCCTGTCTCTTGTCTTGGTGGTGCACTCTGCTAGACTGTAACCTGTCCATCGTGTAATGTTACACTCCCACTTGTATCTCTGCCTACCTCTTGCTCGCTTCCCTTTGACTTTACCCTCAAGTAAGGTCTTCAATAAGATGTCATGACTTTTAATGTTTCCAAAGTATTTTATTTGCCTGATCTTTATTTCTCTTAGTAGTTCTTTCTTCATATTAAGTGTTTTTAGCACCTCTTTATTTGTTTTCTTCTCTTTCCATGATGTTCTCCCTATTCTTTTATATACCCACATCTCAAAGGCATCAATTTTGTCTTCTAATTGTTTATTTAGTGTCCATGTTTCTGAGCTATACATTAATATAGAATAGATTTAGCATTTTATAATTCTCATTTTTAACTTGTTTGTAATTTGTTTAGATATTAATAATTTCCTCATGTCATTGAAGGCACTTTTAGCCATTCCTATTCTCCTTTTAACTTCTGTTTCACATCTGCCATCATTTGTGACTATGTGTCCAAGATATTGATACTGTTCTACTTGTTGTAGTTTCTCTCCATGTATGTTTATTTTTACCTCCTGTTCTTCTGTATCTTTGCTGATTATCATGGTTTAAAAATAAATAAATTTATATCCAGTCCATATTCATTACTTGATTTATTGACTTGATCTATTAGTCTTTGTAGTTCATGTTCACTTTCCGCCAAAAGAACAGTGTCATCTGCATATCTAATGTTGTTTATTATTTTCCCATTGATCTTGAGTCCTGACATTTCTTCTATATTTTTAAAGATATTCTCTGTGTAGATATTAAATAGGCTTGGTGATAAAATGCATCCTTGTCGTTCCCTTCTTCTTCTTTCTATGTATGGTGACTAGCTGTTTTCACACCTTATTGATGCAGTCTGTTCCCAATATATATTTTGCAGAATATCATACAAATTATGTATCATCTGTTTGAAGAAAGTTTCCAGAATTTTTTTTTTTTTTAAAAACCACATTTTTAAGGGAAAGTAGGGTTTAAATTGTGAATACAAAAATGACCAAAAAATATGAGTCAAATTGGCATGTTGTAAAAAACCAAAAACATACACACACCCTATCAAATAGGAGAACATATGTACGATCGTAGATTTAACTGTAAAAGTAAGCAGACATACAGAGATACAGATGCATGGGTATATCACTAATGTATATAACAGATAGATAGAAATATAGATAGACAGACAGGTAGTTAAGTAGGTAGATAGGTGGATAGACAGACGGTATCTGTAGATGGATGGAAAGACAGACGGGATCGGCAGAGATGGATGGATTGACATCCTTGTAAATAATTATTTGACCAGTATGATACCAGAGGTTTCTCCTTTGGGTAACAACCCAACAAAGATGGCGGTGAAACATCTGCTGAAACAGAACATCATCAGTAAAGAAAGAAAACAGAGCGGGGACATTAAAAAATTATTGTAATGAAAGAAACAGCATATAAAAGAAAGAAAGTTTGAATCAGGTCATGGCGCAACTGGCACGCGCTAGTCTAGAACCTTGATAAAGAGATCTTGAAAACAAATATGAAATTTAGAATTCTTGTTGTGCGTGTGGGATTTTAAAAATAAAATCATCTGTTGAAAAATATACCGACAGATGGATAGATGTACACTAAGGAAAGCAGACACGTGTTGGGAGTACCACATGTTGCACCAAAAGCAACTCATAACTCGCTCGCTGTCTTCTCATTGGTCCGTTTGAACAGCGACACCTGTTGTCTTCGGCGCGTGTAACAAAAAGGTAAAATCGTGGACCGGAGTAGTGATTGAGAAGAGAACGAGGATTATAAATGCACGCGCGAATTGAGTGAGCTGATTGGTTGGGAGATCTGTGACGCACAATGGCAAACGTTTCCTCAATGAATTTTCAAAAATAAATGTCCCTGAGTGGGTGGATTTAAACTTGTTGATTGTTGGGTCAAGGTGACGAGGCAGTTGAGTTGAGCACCCTGTCTGCACGAAATATATCGTTGTAGAAGCAATTTATGAAGACTGCCAAAAGTTTGATATTTTAATTTCATTTATAAACCATAAATCTATTGTCAGGTAGATGATGGTCAGAATATCCACACTTGCCGTTAAGTGTAGGGGTGATGATTGGGAACTTTAGTCGTCTATCCAATGCCAGATGTGTCGCCCTGGCTGCGGTGAATCCGTATTTGTTCATGGTTGTCTTGATGTTATCTATTCATCGTGTTCTATGTCCTCCTCTGGCCTTGTATCCGGATCTCTTATGTTATATATTCTTGTTTGGTAGTTGGTTGTGGTTCATTTTCATAAGGTGTCTAAACCATTTTATTTGTTGTTCCTCGGTGTATTCTGTGCATAGTCTTAAACCGATTCTACTCATAATTTCATAATTTCTTATTTTGTCTAGTTTAATCACTTGTGCGGCTTTTCTCATGCATTTCATCCCACATGTCGTAAGTTTTCTCTGCTGGGCTGCTGTCAGTGCCCATGTCTAAAATTGATAACAGAGTTGGCATAAAATATTGTTTATAATATGTTCTTGAATTCCATCTTGATCTTCATATATCCCCAAATACAATTTGATAATATCTTCTGAAATGTATGGCCAAAAGGTTAGATCGTTGCAGGCACGTAGAATGCCCATTTGAACATACTAAGCCTCCCTGCCCTCTTAGTAAATCGGAATATGAGTTTTATTGCAAGGAACTTTCCACAAGGGCTACCAAAAATCACCCCCTCCCCCCCCCCTTTCAAGGAATTTTTCTAAAATAGTTCACCAAATCTTCATCAAAAAGTCAGATCTGACACACGAAAACGCACGGATTTCCGTTTCTCAAAATAATTTACCAGCTATCGATACTTAATATTTCCATGTAGAAAACTAATTCAAGCGAGGAGATCATATAAGCAGCGATATCGGAGAGTTGCAATTAGAGTGACAAAAATCATATCTGCGGCCCTGAAGAGTTGGTTTTACATCTGTGAGTTTCAATGTTCCACTCCCGATTTTTTTCTTGTCTGATGACAAATTGAAAAACCCACCCGGAAAATGACATTGTGACAAACCACACACACAATCTCCCTGCAACACTCTAACAGCAAGAATGCAGTATTAACAGTTTGTTGTAGATCTACTGAAAAATATGATTTTAGATTTCAGTTTGTGCTGTTCATTTTGAAAAAAAAATATTTCATTGATCCAGGGAAAAAAACAAAAATACTTTTATGGGTAAAAACCAACACATTTTCTCGACAACTCGATTAGTGTGTGATGTTTTTTTTCTGGGAGGGGGGGGGGGGCACTGAAAATGTGCGGTCAAAATTATGTGCGTGCTAAGTATAAGTATAAGCTGTAACCAGTGTTAAAACTGATTATGTTTTCTGAAATAAAACTGATTATGTCCGTGTGTTTTCAGGGCTCGTATGCGGAGCAAAGAATAGAAACATGGTTTACCTCCATGCATGTCTGAAGAGACGATAAAGGAGGATTTGGGGGAGTTTGGCTGCCCCAACCCTTGTAGGGTCACAGTGACTAAGAAGCCTAGCTGGAGCCGGATGTGTCAGGTCGAAGTGCGCAGATATTTCAGCCACGCTGTAAACCATGACACAACGCATTCAGGACTACATCCTGCTAATCTGCAGGAGTTTGAGAACAACAACAGAATAAGAATTTAACTATTTAAAAAGATAGCATTTTTGTAAAAAAAAGTATATATTTTCTTCGATGTTCTGGATGCATTTGTTTAAGTTATGGGTTTTATACTCATAGATAAGGAGGGGGAGGTTGATTTTAACCCCACCTCCCCCTCCCCTTGAAAATTGAAATATAACTTTCAGTACTAGATTAAAACCCGGGCAAAAAGTCTACCCTCGTTTTAGCTATTTTCCACAAAAACGTCCATCAAATTTTTTATCAAAGACATGATCGTTCACAGGAAAACTTCATCCAAGAGACAATCTTACACAGGAAAACTTTTTTAAGTCGGTAACACTAGGTTGGGGAAAAGTGGGGGAGGGGGAGGTCCCAGGGAAGGAGCTACCGATTTGTAGTAACACATTACCATAAAAATGTACAATTATTCTCTCGCTCTTTTACTGAGAGAGAATTCTTTCTAGCCGTCTTTGAATAACATTCATTGTGAGATGTGATAATGTTTTTATACTGCGGTTTCACACAACTCGGGTCATACTTTCCAATCACTTGTTCTCTCCCTTCGAAACGCGATCAACACAAAAATATTTGAATTTTTAGTTTTCACAAAAGATGTCACGTGAGTGAGGTTGTGGGCTACGGTCAGCGATGCCACATCTGGGGATTTATTTTTACTGAATCTGAGGATTTTAGCGGCATTGCATGGTGCTGGTGTTATTTTGATCAAATTTGCCTGAATCTGGAATTTGGTAAAAGGACGGGTAGTATTCTCACCTTTAACAATTGTCATACTAGGTCACCAATATAATGTAAATTGCCTTTGGATAGTAAAAGAAAGAGATGCATTGAAATCTTCATTTTGAACAATTGTTCATTAATCCAGGGAGAAAAGAAAAATACTTTTATGGGTAAAAACCAACATATTTTCTCGACAACTCGATTAGTGTGTGATGTTTTTTTATGGGGGGGGGCGGGCTGAAAATGTGCGGTCAAAATTATGTGCGTGCGTATAAGCTGTAACCAGCGTTAAAACTGATTATGTGACTCGTCCGTGTGTTTCCAGGGCCCGTATGCGGAGCATACTTGGCCTTATTTGGATTTATTTATATTTAATTATAAAATATGGATAGTAGAATAAAGAGATGCATGGAAATCTTTCTGCACCAAATATCTCAATGTAACACCTCTACGATCCTGACGGGTTATGGGTTTTGATATGATTATTATTATTATTATTAAATCTAGGAATATATGGGGATATTTCTGGATGATCTGGGTTTATTTATAAAATGCGAGTGGTAACACTTGCTCCGATATGGTGCCAATAAACGGAAAGAATAAAAGTAGTCAGTACACAATGTAAGATGAATGATCCTCTTAGAAATGAAATACACAGGAGCAGTAGATATTTCAACAATAAAGTCTTCATTTAATGACCGAGCTAGCTAATCGTTATTTTGTCAACTGTCTTCAGCTTGTCTAACCGCATGAAGCCATATTACAGGAGAGCAGCCATTAAAGTTTGATTGCAAGCCTCGGTACGTTGCAATATTATTGGATCGTTCCAACCAACATAATCATCACCAATATGTGGCGTACATGTTAACTGCGACAGTTTCAACGAATCTCAAACATCTTTTATCATGACAGCGGGCCTGTAGATAAAAGGGGGTGAAGGAATGTTTGGGGTAGTCAAACCTCTCCCTTATTAAATCTGAACATGGCTTTTAGTAGGCCTACTAGGAACGTAACCAGAAAATTCTGTAAACTAATGCATTCATGCCGAAATACATTTTTATTATCGATCATTTACCAGAAATTCGCCCATGTGTTGCCAGGGCCGAAAGGGGAGCAAAGAATAGCAACACTGTTTACCTTACATGCATGTCGTAAGAGGGGACTACGGAGGTTATAGGATGGAGTTGGCTGTTCCATCCAATATAGGGACAGTGATACAAAGCCATGCTGAAGTCAGATGTGTCAGGCCCAAAGCGCAGACATTGCAGCTATGATGAAAATCATGACACAGTGCTTTCCGTTCCCCAGGCTATAGCCTGCTAATCTTCAGGAGTTTGAGAACGGACGCAGAAGAAGAAGTTATCAGAAATTTATGACGCACTCAGTGAATGCGTCTCCTGCTACATGCATGATAATCTGTGACTGTAGCTTCTGTTACATACATGACAATCTGTGACTGTAGCTTCTTTTACATACATGACAATCTGTGACTGTAGCTTCTGTTAAATACATGATAATCTGTGACTGTAGCTTCTGTTACATACATGATAGTCTGTGACTGTAGCTTCTGTTACATACATGATAATCTGTGACTGTAGCTTCTGTTACATACATGATAATCTGTGACTGTAGCTTCTGTTACATACATGATAATCTGTGACTGTAGCTTGTTACATACATGATAATCTGTGACTGTAGCTTCTGTTACATACATGATAATCTGTGACTGTAGCTTCTGTTACATACATGATAATCTGTGACTGCGGCTTTTGTTACATATATGACAATCAGGATTGCCGTTTCTGTTACACACCTGCCAATCTTTTGTTAGTTACATAAAATAAAACACGAAGAGCGCATCATCTTGTGAAAATAAGAGAAATGCAGCAGCTCAACAGCGGAGAGCAGCTAGAAAGTCACGGATAGACCAAGATCCGTCTACAGTCGTTATTCCATGTCCAAACTGTCCAAGGACATTTACAGCTCGAATAGGGCTCATTAGCCATCTACGAAATCATAATCAAGGACATAAATAAAATTGAATTTTCAAAAGTGGATGTAACAAATGGTCATCATCACTTGTGATGGACGAAGAACATAACATAGTTACAAGACAATCAGTAACTGTGACTCCTGTTACACATATGGCAATCAGTGAATGCTACTCATGTTACACACATGACAACTTGACACAGAATATACTTAGGTCTCATGATTTTCTTCAACGTTCATTATAAAACTCCCGCTAGATGTCATTAGTAGCAAGACCATGCTCTTACTAGATTTTCTGTAGGATGTAGTTCAGAGAATGGAAATGAGTTGTGTCGTTGCTCCAAAGGCCCGACACATCTATCAAGGTCTCATTAAATACGCACGAATTAATATGTAACCTGAACTTGTAATAATTTCTAACTATTTGTTTAAGTTACCTCTCAAGATTTCAACCGCTGACGAACGATATTTGATTATATCAGAGTCCATAAACATTAACAATAATGGAGGTTACAATTCAAGTGATCATGTCACCAGACCTCCAAGAATGCGAATTAAATTTAGTTCATTCTTTTAACACGAATTTCAAGTTCTCTGCCAGCACAGTGACAGAGTTGGTAGTGATCCCGTCTTACAAACCTAACTCGCCGAATTTAACTAGATGGTTCGAACGCCGACCATCCACTTTGTACTGGGGATACTCTTGGATTTAGTAATTACGCCATAAAATTCAAAATGAGTTGAATAGAAATGCTCTGTACATGATACTTTTCCATTAATTATTTATTATGAATGTTAGTTCAGTGTACCGCCCGTGCATTTCTGGCATCCCGACAGGGGAGCAAAGAATAGCAACATTGTTTACCTTTCACGCAGGTCGTAAGAGGTGACTAGGGAGTTATGTGTTAGAGTTGACTGTCCTATCCCATGTAAGGTCAACGAGAGCCGAAGCCTTGCTGAAGTCGGATGTGTCAGACAGAAAGGCGCTTATATCGCAGAATTGATGTAAATCATGACAACTCATACCGTTCTTCGGACTACATCCTGCTAATCTGCAGGAGTTTCTTCTTCGGTGATCATCACACAGTCAGGTTGGGACTCCGGATTCTATGATATAGGCTGATGTCTGTTTTAGAGTTTTCAGGTTGGGACTCCGGATTCTATGATATAGGCTGATGTCTGTTTTAGAGTTTTCAGGTTGGGACTCCGGATTCTATGATATAGGCTGATGTCTGTTTTAGAGTTTTCAGGTTGGGACTCCGGATTCTATGATATAGGCTGATGTCTGTTTTAGAGTTTTCAGGTTGGGACTCCGGATTCTATGATATAGGCTGATGTCTGTTTTAGAGTTTTCAGGTTGGGACTCCGGATTCTATGATATAGGCTGATGTCTATTTTAGAGTTTTCAGGCTGGGACTCCGGATTCTATGATATAGGCTGATGTCTATTTTAGAGTTTTCAGGCTGGGACTCCGGATTCTATGATATAGGCTGATGTCTGTTTTAGAGTTTTCAGGCTGGGACTCCGGATTCTATGATATAGGCTGATGTCTGTTTTAGAGTTTTCAGGCTGGGACTCCGGATTCTATGATATAGGCTGATGTCTATTTTAGAGTTTTCAGGCTGGGACTCCGGATTCTATGATATAGGCTGATGTCTGTTTTAGAGTTTTCAGGCTGGGACTCCGGATTCTATGATATAGGCTGATGTCTGTTTTAGAGTTTTCAGGCTGGGACTCCGGATTCTATGATATAGGCTGATGTCTGTTTTAGAGTTTTCAGGTTGGGACTCCGGATTCTATGATATAGGCTGATGTCTGTTTTAGAGTTTTCAGGTTGGGACTCCGGATTCTATGATATAGGCTGATGTCTGTTTTAGAGTTTTCAGGCTGGGACTCCGGATTCTATGATATAGGCTGATGTCTATTTTAGAGTTTTCAGGCTGGGACTCCGGATTCTATGATATAGGCTGATGTCTGTTTTAGAGTTTCCGCTGTGCCATACAGTTTCTCTTCCACGCTGATTGGGGTGGGCCATGCCTTGTTCCTCAGGTCTGCATACTGGGTACATTCTTGTAAGATATGTTCTGCTGTCATATTCACAAGGCTGCAATGGCAAATCTCAGTTGTACCTATTTTGAATTTGGTGTACAAATGATGTCTCATTTTGTTGTGACCAGTTCTGAGGCGCAGCAGGATAACCTGGTCTCTTCTGGATAGTTGGTAATACCCATCATCTGCAATGCATTTGGGGTGGTCTTCTTTCCAGTTTTTGTTATAGTTGCCTTTAATGATAGTCTTCACTTCTTCGTAACTGACCAGAAGTCTTCTTGAGGTAACTTCCCTCCTTCTTTGGTCAGTCTATCTGCAAATTCATTCCCTTCAATGTTACAGTGTGACGGTATCCACTGGATCACTACTCTTTGGAAATTATTGTACAACTGAACTAGAAATGCCATATTTCTTGAAGTTCGGTGTTCCTGTGTAGCTTCAGTGCTGTTATAACAGAGAGTGCATCTGTTAGTAGTACAATAAACATGTGCACGTGTTATTTATGTTGTAAGATCATTTCTGCTGCTTTCTTGATAGCTTCCATTTCTGCCTTAAAAGTGGTTGAGACCTTGCCTGTAGCTATGGCTAGAGTAACATCTTTCCCGTGTTTTAGTCTGAGGGTCACTCCTCCTCCTCCTCCTCCGTTCTCAATTGCATTTGTGGCCGAGCCATCTGTTTAGATAGTCCATATATCCTGTGGGTAATTAACTGCAATGTGATGTTCTGTGATACACTTTCTCACCAAGTTTGAGTTCCTTTCTTTTCTATACCGTCTATTTGTTCTTTTAGTTCTGGGAGTCTGTATGCATAAGAATGGGGAGAGGGGGGGTGGTACTAACTGGTTGTATGAGCCTTGGTTTTGCTTGCCCTAGATGTCGTACCTTTTGTATCAGTTTCTTTGCGTTTGCTGACAAGTTTCTCCTCTCCCGCCTGCTTTTGTCATAGCCATTAATTCTTTGGTGGTGCATAGGGTGGTTCAGGAGTCTCTTGTATTTTTCTGCTTGTTGAACTACGTTCATATCTCTTCTTTTGACTGAAGCCATTTATTATTTCTAATGTATTTATGGGTGTAGATTTCATAGATGCAGTGATAATACGTGTTGCTTGATTCTGGGTTTTGGTTATTTTGCTGAATTGTTTTAGATGCTGTGGCCTAGGCTGCGATGCCATACTCTAGTACTGTAGTACTGGCCTAACTCTACCTATGTATAGCCTTTTCAAGATAATGCTGTCCGCTCCCCAATTTGTGCCTGCTAACTTTTTCCTTATACGCAATCTGTTTCTGGCTCTTTTCTCTGCCTTTTCTGTCTGTTTTGCCATGTCAATCTAGTCCAGGGTAATTCCGAGGTATGTTGGGTTCTGCTCTAGTGGGAGTAAGTGATTGTTTATTTTTAGTGTTGTCTGTACCTTGTTAGATAGTGTGAATATTGAGTGTGTAGTTTTCTTCTCCTTAATGGTGACCAACCATTTCTTGGTCCAGCTTTCTAGTTTGCGCAGTGCCCATTGCATTTTATTTTTTGCAGCTGCTATTACCTCCCTTCCTGTCCACAAAGCCAGGTCATCTGCATACATTTCAGAGTGTACCCCAGTCGGTATTCCCTTCATAATTTCATTTATGTAAATTAGGAAGAGTGTATGAGATAGTACACCTGTTTGCGGGACACCTTGTTATAGTATTCTCTTCCTGCTACGTTTTACCTGTACTTGCACTCTGGCTGTTCTTTTTTCCATACAGTTGCATATCCAGTTATGTGTCATCTGACTCCTAGTCTAAGGAGCTTGTTCTTGAGTCCTTCTTTCCAGACTTTGTCAAATGTCTACTCCATGCCAACCCAAACTGCAAGTGTGTATTTTTCTCTTGGTATGCGTCTTCACTGCAGGAGTTTGAGAACAAACGCAGAAGTTCTGTGCAATTGTGTTCAAACTTCTTTATATATATATATATATATATATATATATATATATATATATATATATATATATATATATATATATATATATATATATATATATAAAGGGGGACAATTGAATTTTTTTTTCTACGACGCAGTAGTTAAGTGCCCTACTCAAAATTTAGAAAAAAAACACCTAACTTCTACCGTGTTATCGCAGCTCAAAAGTGATGCAAAGAACTAAATACAATGTGACCCGCAATGCTTGTAGTAAGATGCAGCTAAGAGGGTTTGGGGTGGTTTTGGCTGTCACATAAAATATATAAAAAGATCACACATAAACCATGCTGGAAATAGATGCAGCAGGTCGAAATTTCACATATATTGCAGAGGTTCTGGAAATTATAACAAAACGTATTCCGTTCTCCAGATTATAGATTTCAGAGCAAACAGAAGCACTGTTGAACAAATATTTAACATTCGAACACTAATTGAAAAACATATTCTTCACTAACGTGATCTATACCACAATTTCATTGATTTTACAAATGCCTTTAAACGTGTTTGGCATAATGGTCTGTGGCACATACTGAGACAATTTAATTTTGACACCACAATTGTAGACATTGTTGAATCACAATACAAAAATGCAAATAGTGCTGTCTAAGGAAGCAATGCAATTGGAAAGTTCTTAAGAAAGAAAACGTGGGAGATCAGAAAGGATGCATACTGTCTCCAGTACATTTCAACATTTACCTAGAGCACATCATACAGGAGACACTACATGACCACAAGTCTATATCGATCTGAAGTAGCTTTATTTGCTAGTCCATCATCACTTATTATTAAAGAAAAATATTGCTAGGTGTCTTCACTTATTGTAGAAAAATATTTCTAGGTGTCTTTTCTTATTGTTGTAGAAGCATATTGCTGTTTGGTGTCTTTTTTTTATTGGTGTAGAAACATATTGCTGTTTGGCGTCTTTTTTTATTGGTGTAGAAACATGTTGCTGTTTGGCGTCTTTTTATATTGGTGTAGAAACATGTTGCTGTTTGGCGTCTTTTTTTATTGGTGTAGAAACATGTTGCTCTTTGGTGTCTTTTCTTATTGGTGTCTTTTCTTATTGGTGTAGGAACATATTGCTGTTTAGTGTCTTTTCTTATTGGTGTAGAAATGTATTGCTGTTTGGTGTCTTTTTTTATTGTTTTATAAACATGTTGCTCTTTGGTGTCTTTTATTATTGGTGTAGGAACATATTGCTCTTTGGTGTCTTTTCTTATTGGTGTAGGAACATATTGCTCTGTGGTGTCTTTTCTTATTGGTGTAGGAACATATTGCTCTTTGGTGTCTTTTCTTATTGGTGTAGAAACATATTGCTGTTTGGTGTCTTTTCTTATTGGTGTAGAAACGTATTGCTGTTTGGTGTCTTTTTTTATTGTTTTATAAACATGTTGCTCTTTGGTGTCTTTTCTTATTGGTGTAGGAACATATTGCTCTTTGGTGTCTTTTCTTATTGGTGTAGGAACATATTGCTCTTTGGTGTCTTTTCTTATTGGTGTAGGAACATATTGCTCTTTGGTGTCTTTTCTTATTGGTGTAGAAACGTATTGCTGTTTGGCGTCTTCTCTTATTGTTGAAGAAACATATTGCTGTTTATTGGGATATTGGCGCAAATAAAACAGTAACAAAGCACATTTCTATTCTCTAGAGTACATCCAGCTGAAAATCTAGTAGGACCATTGTCCTGTTACTAGCAAGATCCAGTGGGAGTTTGAGAATGAACGTTGATGAAGAACAATATGAGTTATGACTGTAGACACACTGGATAAGTTCATAGTTTCTGCCAATCCCCCTCTCCACATTGGAGTGTCATTGTCAACAGTTTCAGTTCGTTGTTGATTTATGTTTCTCTTTATGGGCTGATCCGATCTTTACATCAATCTTATATAGTCTTGAGGATGACCGCAATTCACTTTTGAAAATCTTCTGAGCTGGCGAGGTCCCTTAAGCCTTAACTATGTCAAATAAATTCATTGATTACTTTTTACACTGTGGCCATGCTCGCCGGTGTTTGAGCTCACTTCTACACCTGAGTGTATCACCTTCAATACTCACATGTCCGGGTACAAATATACAGGTAATCTTCCTGGTCATAGATTATGTCAATATCTCTATCAATTGATGATGGAAAACTTCAACTTTGCAGAGCATGTTCATTGAGTAACTAAGTCTGCGTGCATGAGAACATTCCTGTGACAACAGCCATGAGAGCTTTAATCTCTATCATAAGACTTCTCCTAGTTGTGTAGTTAAAACAAAATTGGATTCTTTGACAGTTTTCCTACTGCACTGATCAGAAAAAAAATCCAAACAAAGCACTGATGTCAAATTCATCATGTTTACTGAATATTTCAAGTGTATTAGATTCAGAGAAAATTCAAAAATGTTGTATACTGATGTTTCTATGGGTGTGGTACCCATTTCTCTATAATGTGTGATTTTGAAAGGAAGGAGTTTAGTTAGCCAAAAACTGAATGCATAAGTAAACTAAAGTGGTATCACTACTGAATATTTCATTGTAGGAAACTAACTGAAGTGACATCAATACTGAATACAGTGGAATCACATTATAATAACTTGGTCGGACTTACAAAATATGTATGTAATAACAGGAATAAATTATATACAGTACAAACAATATATAATAAATATAATTAGAGATTTTGAAAAGTGTTGTTATATAGGGAAATATGTTATAAAAGAATGCGCTTTAAAGGGATTCCACTGTATGTCATTGTAGGAAACTAACTAAAGTGACAAAAAAATAAAAAAATATACATAAACAATGTACACACAATTTTTATTTACACACTTTTTAGGCAAAATTTTTTACAAATTTTAATACACACAGAATGTCATACAAATCAAGTGTCATCTTGAGAGATTCAGATATCAATAACTCTTAAACTATGAACACAAAAATAACTAAGATAAATACCAGGTATGTATATATATTACACATGGGAGGAAAAAGGTTCCAGGAAAAATAACATGGGGCAGACCAAGATTATGATGGACACAGAATATCGTAGACTTTCTGAACATGACATTGGAAAAGGTTGGACAGCTTGAATAGAACTCAGATGCTTCCAGAGCAGTAGTGAGGACAATTTTCTGTACAGGATACTTCATATATATGGCTTTTTATGTTTTGCAGCTTTTTATGTTTTGCAGACGGTCATTAAGCAAAAAGAAGCAACTTATTGAGAATTATCTCATGAGCTTGAACTTTTCAAGGCATCATGTCACAGCAATAGAAGAATTTTATGAGTTGGAACTTTTCAAGGTATCATGTCACAGCAATAGAAGAATTTTATGAGTAGGAACTTTTCAAGGTATCATGCCACAGCAATAAAAAGAATTTTGTGAGTAGGAACTTTTCAAGGTATCATGCCACAGCAATAAAAAGAATTTTGTGAGTAGGAACTTTTCAAGGTATCATGTCACAGCAATAGAAGAATTTTATGAGCTAGAACTTTTCAAGGTATCATGTCATAACATTAGAAGAATTTTATGAGTTGGAACTTTTCAAGGTATCATGTCACAGCAATAGAAGAATTTTATGAGTAGGAACTTTTCAAGGTATCATGCCACAGCAATAAAAAGAATTTTGTGAGTAGGAACTTTTCAAGGTATCATGCCACAGCAATAAAAAGAATTTTGTGAGTAGGAACTTTTCAAGGTATCATGTCACAGCAATAGAAGAATTTTATGAGCTAGAACTTTTCAAGGTATCATGTCACAGCAATAGAAGAATTTTATGAGCTAGAACTTTTCAAGGTATCATGTCATAACATTAGAAGAATTTTATGAGTTGGAACTTTTCAAGGCATCATGTCACAGCCTCCTGTGTGTTGCCGGGGCCCGAAAGGGGAGCAAAGAATAGCAACACTGTTTACCTTCCATGCATGTCATAAAAGGCAACTAAGGAGGTTATGGGATGGAGTTATAGGGTCAGTGACTCAAAGCCATGCTGAAGTCGGATGTGTCAGGTCGAAAGGTGCAAATATCACAGCAATTCTGTAAACGCATCCGTCCTCCGGACTACATCCTGCTAATCTGCAGGAGTTTGAGAACGAACACAGAAGAAGAAGACATCACAGCAACAGAAGAATTTTGTGAGTTGGAACTATTCAATGTATCATATCACAGCAACAGAAGAATTTTGTGAGTTGGAACTATTCAATGTATCATATCACAGCAACAGAAGAATTTTGTGAGTGTTATTCTCTTCTTTCTTCTATATCTTGAAATATATTCATACAGATAGATAAATACAAGTACAATCGCTTGTTGTAAAATAAAATTAGATTGTGTAATAGAGAGATATAAACCTTTTTCAGCAATCCCACCAGTCATGGATTTACATGGGTTATAAGGGTATAGCGACAAATATGGATGAAAGTGTTACCAATCCTATAGATAAGGGAAATGTACCGATATGTACAGTTTTTAGTTTGTAACTTGTTTAGATGTCAATATTTTCTTCATGTCATTGGAAGTATTTTTAGCAATTCCTATTCTCCTTTTAACTTCTGTTTCACATATACCATCATTTGTGATTGTGTGTCCAAGATATTTGTAATGTTCTATTTGTTGTAGTAGCTCGCTCAGAAAATTATACACAACAAATGTTGAATTTATGTGTGCTTTTTTTATATTTTTATTTATTTTTATAAAATGTACTTCTATGAACTAAAATTAAGAGGAGCTTGTTCTCAAACTCCCATTGGATCTCTCTTGTAGTAGGTGACAATCATGCCACTAGATTTTCAGCAGGATGAAGTCCAGAGAACAGAGATGCATTGTGCTACAGTTTTATTTGCTCTAGTGGCCTAACACATCCAACTTCAGCCTGTTTTATTCTTATATAACCCTCCCTGATTTTAACAGTAGGGTAATTCCTGGAAACTTCTGCTGATATTGAAAAATTAGTCATCCAATATCCTATTGTTGATGTGTATCATGGACTATCATATGGTGGTGCTAATATTGAACAAGTAAAGTCACCCAATATCCTATTGTTGATGTGTATCATGGACTCTCATATGGTGGTGCTAATATTGAACAAGTAAAGTCATCCAATATCCTATTGTTGATGTGTATCATGGACTATCATATTTGGTGCTGTTAATATTGAACACGTAAAGTCACCCAATGTCCCAGTGTTTCCCAACCTTTTTTTTTGTAATATGCCCCACCTAAATCTTTCTAAAATTCTGATGCCACCCCCCCCCCATGTAATATATACATATTTTTAATGCTCAAAAATTGAATTATTCCCTAAATTAGGCCTAAATACAGTGTGTTTGAATTCCCCTGACCAGTCAAATTGCCACCCTGTGGGACATGGACTTGACATTGGCAAACACTGCATATCCTATTGTTGATGTGTATCATAGACTATTATATTTGACGGTATTAATAGTTAACAAATAAATTCAAGTAGGAAGCATGATGATAAATAAAAAATTCTTATCGCTAATCAAAATTGAACCAGGTTCGTTCTAGCGGCACCTAATCGCCTTTCAACTCAACAGTAAACAGGTTTTCTACACGTGACAAATCACATCCCCAATATTCTATTATTGTTATATTAATATTAGGAGCATATCTTCTAGTATTCTTGATGAGTTTTGTGGTTGTCTGGAAGCCTGCTTCCATTCACTAGATATCTACACCATCAGACAAGTTGATCAAGGAGGTATACTTAGAGATATCGTCAGTATCATAGTTTTCATCGCTACTTTCCCAAATGTACTGGTACTCATTTCCTTGTGATAAACTAGAAGTTTTTTGTGATCTTAAAAACACAATTGAACTGGAAAATTGAACCTGGGCCATTCAACTAGGAAGCCAAAACACTAACTACTTAATGGTTGCGGCTTCCACTACATTAATATTGCTCATCTCTTCTACATTCATTCTCAAACACCTGCTAACTAGCAGGATGTAGTCCGGAGAATGTAATGCATTCTGTTATAGTCTGCAGCTTGACTGCGATATCTGTGCCTTTTGGCCTAGCACATTCAACTTCAGCATGGATTTTGGGTCACTTTTACCTATGAGATATGACAGGCCAACTTAACTCCCAAACCTTCTAAGTTGTCTCTAATAATGCCACAGTATTGATGTTCTGTACTCCTCTTCTGGATCTCCGGCTAAACACAGGTGACATTGATACTTATCTCATCTTCTGTACGCATGTGGTTTTGTCTGTGGATCTCATCTATGGCCCACTAAACAAACCACCCATGCAACAGAAAAACTTAGTAGATGATATGCAGTTATATCTAGGCTCTCTTATGAAAGCTTTGCAGCATGTCATCTATACAATTATAGACCCCCTCTAAGCAGAAGACTCCTTAATTAGGCATTGCAATAAGCTGAAAGCTAAAAGTCTAAAGGGTATGAAAAAAGCTCAGAAAAATCACGCCATTGAACATAGGAAGTAAGAGCTAATCGTGCGCAATTCCTGAGGTTCTCAATCAATCATCTCATCTTCTGCAGTTTAGCATTTGCAAGATATTATTGCAAGTCCTAACAGTATTTGTCACTCAACAATCTACAAAAACATAATCCCAGAGCTTACTTAATGTAGCATAAGAGTAATGGTAATCTCAGCTATGAACCAGCTCCATCTGTGTGGCAACTGGTGCCTAAACTTCTAGTCCAATGTGCAAAGAGTAAGACAATTGTCTTCTTTCCAGGCATGTTGTAGGAAGTGATGCTGACAACCTGTTATCTGTGAATAAATCATCATGGTCACATCTTGTCTCAATTTCTTACTTTTATCTTCTATAACACAATCTCAATAGATGATGAGGAAATGCAGGCCAGCGAACATTGCACCTTTGTCCTTTTGTGGCAGACTCCTAGTGATGGAGAATGCTAGATCTGCCATCACTGTGGATAAATCAACAAATATGACAGAAGAATGATGAGATAGTTGGCCCAGATGTGTATGCTGTACCTCTCACCACAGGATTCAGTAATCCTTGGATACAGACATACTGGAATGCCTCCCTTCGGAGACTAAACATGCATCCATAAACTCCCCTTACACATTAAAGCCTTTGAGATCATATGAGTTTGGGCATTGCCTTATTTACACAACTAAGAAGAACTTGTGCTTTTGTCAGAAAGGCTATGGGTTGTAAAGAGCTACCTGCTTACAGCTAAAGGGATTATTTCATCATCATCAACCAGCATCATAGCACATGGTGTCCCATAAGTGCTCAGCTGTCTAGTCAGTGGTTAACCAGAAAACACCTGAATAATATCGCCTCTCGCACATGTTTAGTAGAAATGACATAATTCCTCAACCTTCCCAGAGCATGAGTACTGGTACCATACTTCCTGACTTACTGGTGGCTATGTGAATCATGGGAACAATTTTTATATAAACCATGAATAATAAGTGGATTTGAAAATGGACGGCAGTTAGGGCTCAGGATACAGTGCACGAACTCGCCCAACTACACTCGAAACCACAAGACATAATTATATACACAGATGGATCTGTTAGCAGAAACACAAATAAAAGTGGTTGGCGTTTTGTTGCCTACAGAAATGCCGTGAAGTTGGTTGAGAAATCTTCAGCATATTCTACTGACACATCGAGCATGAGGATGGAGATAGAGGGAGTTACGGCAGCACTTAATTGGTTGATAACTGATACATCAACACACTCGGTAATACTCACAGACTCTCAAAGCATGCTGCAAAAGATAGAAAAGTTCATGCTAAGAAAAGAATAGTGGGACTTATTGAACAACTCAGTTGTCCAGAGCATTACATGGATATACTGCCCTGGTCATGCTGGGGTCAGAGGAAACGAGAGAGCCGACTTATTGGCAGGCAATGCGGCGATAGACGGCACATTGCTGAGAAGAGAAAGCAGATTTAATAAAGGCAGTAATAAATTCATTTCAAGATGCAGATGATGTCAATGAGGTTGAGAACGTAAACATACAGAGAATGTTAGAAATGGGAGTATTCATAGGTGAGGGGAGAAAAAGTAAATTTTTTGGAAAGTTCCGAAGATCACACAATCAACACCTGACCGGAACTATGAGTCTACATACACTGGGATGGCTGCTGGAGCGGAGGGCGGAGCACTTATGGGTGAAGCCAGTGCTGTGAAGCCAGTGCTGTGAAGCCAGTGCTGTGAAGCCAGTGCTGTGAAGCCAGTGCTGTGAAGCCAGTGCTGTGAAGCCAGTGCTGTGAAGCCAGTTTCTAATCAAGAATCATAACATAACAGTGTCTCATGTAAGAAAAGTTGACATCAGTTAACTGATTTAACGTAAAAGTTTGCTACAATGATGGAAGTCATCACCTTCCTTTCTTTTCTTTCTTTGCGATGCAGTTTGCAAGGATAAAAGTACCCTCCATGCCACAAAGGTTGGTGCTGCTCTGACTTAAATAATCACATAACATTACAACATACAAGTTAAAGGTTGGTGCCATGGCAGTAATCTGCCATCAGAGATGAAAATAACTTCACATACTAAGCCACAGCAACTATTAGGTGGAATGGCCACTTCCCTTGCTACTGTGTTTACCTTCCCTAACTTATGTGTCACATACCCATTTAAAGCTGGGCCGACTGGAGGAACGTAAGTGTCACGGCCCTGATTTTTGTTGTTGTCTGGAAGTAACTAGGCGTCCTGTAACTGGTGATAGTAAGAAAGCTCACTATTAACTAGGTTTCCATGCCCCTCCACATATTAAATTATATTTATTCGAGATCTACTATTTATCCACAACACCATTCAGTGGAGAATAGTGGTTTGATGATGATGATTCAGAGTCCAAAGATTCAATGGAGGTTAGGCTGCTTGAACACTGTAGAGGGCGTTGTTGTAAACGGAGGTTCCAGTTGAGACAGAATGCAAGGCCATCAAACCAGTCTTCAATTTGATCTGCTGCACATATAGAAGGCACAGGATATGTTGCTGTTGTGATTCTCAAACTGGGGACAATCATATCAAACATTAATAAATGTAACAGCATGCAGAGTTATATTACATGTTAACAAAATATTGGTTCTTAAACTGGGGACAATCATGTCGCATTTAAATAAATGTTACTACATGCAGAAACATGTCATATGCCAATAAATTTAATAGTAGTTTCCTGTTAAGCAGGCACACACTTGTGTTTTAATGTTTGAAAAATCATTCTTTTTTTAGATAAATCTTGTGTTTACGACAGTGTTTGTCAATATGACACCATTTTTTAATCACAAAACAATGGCTTCTGTGATTGTTGCTAACATATATATTATGAATCTTCCATGTGTGGTGGTCATTGCTAGCAGTCGAGCACAGCCCATTTAATGCTATTTTAAATTAAATAAAAGAATACTGTCCCAAGAATGCAGCAATATTTCAATATTTAATACTCATTTCATTTAAATGTCTATTTCTGAAATGATTGCTCCCTCATTTTGTATACTTCTATTCTTTGCAGTTCTTGCCTCCTGTCTGGGAGGTGATAGATGTCTTTTATTTCATTGACATGGCTGAGGACTGACGTTTGTTTTACTCTGTGCTGTGGTTGCCAGTTTTCTACAAATTGTTTATTTGGGTGGTCTGTGCTCATTCTTTTGCTTCTTTCATTAGCCTTCATTGCAGCCATATCTCTCCGTATCTCAAGGGGTTCTACATTTGTATGTATTTCACATGCAGCATTTGGTGTAGATCTCATTGCTCCAATAATAAGGCGTAGGGCATTCTTCTGCACTCTGGAGATTCTACATTTGTCTTGGAACATGTTGTCAAGAGTGTACTGGTGTATTCTAAAGCAGAACGTATGTAACCAAGATATAGTCCTCTGAGGGTATCCTTGTCTGATCTTCAAGCTGTGCCAGTGAGTATTTCCAGTAGTTGTAATCGTTTAAGTGCTTTATTTTTGATATTTTCTACATGCTTCTTGAGGGTGAGCTGCTGATCAAGCATGATTCCAAGATATGTGGAAAGTTCTTCTCTTGGCAATTTTTGTGTATCCAACCATAGACTGATATTTTCTTTGGCTACTTTATGACTCTTGGTAAAGATGGTATAGACAGTTTTCTCAGTTTGTTTTCAGCTTTCATGTTTGGCAGTACTCAAGCAGTCTTCTTAAATCTCCATTTAGTCTTTTGGATTCACTTCCAATATTCTCATGGCTCTGCCATATTGTTAGGTCATCAGCATAGAGATTTTTTTCAGCTTTGATATGTTTTGCAAGGTCATTAATGTTTGTTTGTTTGTTTTGCGTTCGCTCCATTGTAACCAGCACGGATATACGTGCGATTTTCGCCACGAGCGTGATTACGTTGTGCCACTGTTATGCACCTTGCAGGCCTAGCACATCCGATTTTGGCATGCCTTGACAATTCGGGTGGGCTACAGTAGCCTGTGACAGCCTCCGTATCTGTATCCAGGACTGCGTGTATGTGGTGACTCTTTGCCCAGACGATTTTTGCTCTCGTCTGTCTCGCACAAGGTGTTCCACTGTCTATGAACTTGCCTCGTGTAATTAGACGTACTGTGCCTGTGCCCATCGGGTACTGAACCGTTTCTCATCCATGAGCCTGGTTCCTTAAGGGGAAGAACTCATCGGAAGAGTTGGACCCTGGCTCTTTCGCCCTCTTAGCCGAGGTGTCATTCACCGACATCGTGTACCACTTGTCCAAGTTCGAATCTCACACCACGCGTTTGAGAGCAAGGCGTTCTCGAGCTGAGCGACCGTGTCCCAATAGCGCCTGGGCCCATCAGGTACTGAACCCTTTCTCTCTGCAAGTGTATTTCCGGTATAGGAAAACTTGACAGTAGATTTGGGCCAAGACTGCCATCATTGTCCCTTTCTTGCCTAAGCCCATCGGGTATGGGACCCTTTCTCTTCGTGAGCATATTTCTGGTTTAGGAAGGCTTGACATTAGAGGTGGGTTAGGTCTTGCTTTTCCAAACGTCAATGATTGGGTCTGGGTCTCTGTCTGTAAGTAGCACAGGTAACTAGAAGCCCGTCTCGAGCTGACTAAGCTTGTAGTTCCCCTTTCCTAAGAATTTTTCACTTTCTATTTGCAGCTGCCCTCTAGCGCTGTTCTGCCCTTTTATTGTTTCATTGTACTCAGTATGAAATCTATTTGTCTCTCGCCATGTATCTACCGTTACGTGCCTTTTCATTGGCCGCCCCTCCAATGTTCGGACTGACTAGCTTCACTGTATGTCGACAGTGTCGCTATATGTGGTGATGCTGGTGGTGTTGGAGATATTGTCTGTCTCTTATGCAGTCAAATCTCTTTCCATCTGCTACCTCCACATTCTTGGACACGATCCCCAAATGATTTGGCCAGAATCTGCTCGAGCTGCTGTATTTCTGTTTCCAGGGTGAATTGCTAGGAGGTACATTTGGGATCTTGGTTATCTGCTAACCCTGGGTCCACCTTGAGCAATGCGTTCCCTTTGCACCCCGGTCATTAATGTAAATGAGAAAGAGAGTGCAGCTCAAAGCAGAACCCTGTAGTAAGCCTTCCTCTAGAACTTCTTTAGATGAGATTGTATCATTTATCTATATCTGGATTGTTCTGTCAATGAGGAAGTATTTTATGCAGTTATATAGCTTTTAAATAATTCCCATCTCAATCATCTTCATCAAAAGACCCTTCCTCCATAATCAATCATAAGCTTGTTGTAAATCAAAGAAGATGGCTACAGTGTGTTTATTTTCCTGGAATCCATCATGGATTTTCTGTATGAACTTAAATAGTTGGTATTTTGTGCAACTGCCTTTTCTGAAGCCAGCCTGCTCATGGCAGAGGATGTTTGAGCTCTTGAGGAAACAGTAAAGTTGTATGTTAACCATTCCTTCTGCCAGTTTTCCAAGACATGATGTTAGGGATATGGGGCGGTAGCTTTTAGGTTCATCTGGAGGTATGTTACTTTTCAGGATGGGAAGGATGTGAGCTAGTGTTTAGGCAGTTTTACATTTCTCCAGGTCATATTTATTAGTTTAAGGAGTACTTCTTTCCCTGATGTGCCCATGTGTGTTAACATTTCATTATAAATTTTATCTAGTCCAGAAGACTTTTTCGGCTTTAGTTTCTTCAGCCCTTGTTGGAGTTCCTGCATATTGAAGTCATCTTCAAATATGGATGAGCCAGTAGTTTGGACTTTTCTTGTTGCTTCAGTAGGTACAGATGCTTCTTGTCATCCTCGGACAGCTTCCCTACTGTGCTCACACTGGCAAAAATGTGGTTAAAGTGTTCTGCCTTTTTCTGATCTATGGTGATTGTTATGTTTCCATCTATCACAGGTTTATCATTTATTCTTCTTCTTTTCCCAGACAAATTGTTGATTAGTGCCCAAGCCTTTCTACCATTTCTCCTTAGATCTAAATAAGCGCATTTTTTGCCAATTATCATGTTTGGCCTTCTTCACTATTAGTTTTACTCTAGCACATGTTTTATTGTAAAATATTTGTGCTTGAAGTCTTCCAATCTAGACACAGTGGAATCCCTCTATAGCACATCCTTTTATAACAAATTTCCCTATATAACAACACAATTCAAAATCCCCATTTATATTTATTCTATATTGTTTGTACTGTATGTAGCAAATTTCTGTTATTACATACATATTTTGTTGGTCTGGATCAAGTTGTTATAACGGGATTCCACTGTAATACAAAAACGTGTTATCTAACCTGTCTCCTTGATGCATTTCTTGCCGATCTCTGCCATCAAATGACACCATGGCTGTCCCACGTGAACCTGGACTTAACATAATCTGGGAAGAGTTATATTGAGTTAACATTACTTGAGGGCATTCTTAGAAAGATACCTGGTATACAAAGATATGGAGGTAATGTCAATAATTAATAATAAGTCTGAACAGTATGACCCACTAGAATTTTATGACCCTGAGGTCAGGAGTTCAATTCAAGGGAAACTCTAATGGAGACAACTGATTTAAATAAATGACTATTTATAACATCTGTGAAGTCCAGGGTTTGACTTCAGGTAAGGTCTGTCAGAGGTAAATTAATAAACTTTCTCTGCACATGACATGGTGACAGCAAAGGCATGCGACCTTTATCACACACACTCCACTCCCTTAATGGAAAATTGCAGTAAGTCTATTGATATTTTTTTTTACTATTGTAATTTTATACATTTACACACGTGCATAGCTGTAAACTTATTGTTTCATTAATTTGTATTGTGTACAATTTATATGCATATTTTAATAAAAATGTCAGTATCTAGCACCAATAGAACCTTTTGTCTTTTTTGCTTATCAATATGTTCAATATATGCGTGTAATATCAAGAAAAATATTTGCATTAGTAGTAATTACTTAAATTTAACACAAAATTACCTTTTTAAAAAAAAGGAAAATCTAATTTTTATCTTCTTGGGGGGGGGGGGGGGGGAGTGAGGGGAGAGAGGGTCTGACATCCGTATCAATACAGAAAATCCTCCCATACATTTAATCATCATTCAATTTCTTAAGATCTAAATATAGAATGTACTTGACTCCAATTAGTATGTTTGGGTCAATTTCTGAATAAATTTCCCCGTCGAAGACAGACGTGTCGGACCATTGCCGCAAGTAAAACGGCGACACAACACATTTCCATTCTCTGGACTACATCCTGCTGGAAATCTAGAATGGATCATGGTCTTGCTAAAAGAGAGATCCAGCGGGAGTTTAAGAAGAAGAACACTGAAGAAGAAGATGAATAAATTTCATTATTTTAAGTAGTAGGAAAATATTTATTGAAATATTTGTTATCGGTGACGTACTTCAGATAAATTATCACCTTTCTCTCATAGCAAGATAAACGAGTTACTGTAATGTACTGCAGATAATTTTAATTGCTTGAGATCTAAATATTGAATGTACTTGAATCCATATGGTTGTGTTTGGGAATGGTACAGTAAATTTTGAATAAATTTCATTATTCTAAGTGGTGAAGAAATAATAATTTAAAAAAAATTACTTTGCAATCTACATAGACAAATTAGATACTAGAATTGAAAGTAATGCATTTACTAAATCATGTGTAACACATAAATTATAAACTAAAACACTATAGTTTTCACAGTAAACAAACAAATTATAAACTAAAACACTATAGTTTTCACAGTAAACACAAACAAATTATAAACTAAAACACTATAGTTTTCACAGTAATCTACAGATAAACTGAATTTTTAATACTTTAACATACACAACCATTAACTGTTATAGACTGAGAGATTTACTGAAGCAAAGATCTGAGCACCTATAGACATGTCCGGTTTGTGAAGTTTTTGCTAGCCTATAATCATCATACTTAATATCTAAAACCTACTTTGATCTCCACTCCTGCAGAGACAATGATTGGCCGGAATGACAAGGAGTGAGGACATATTGGAGTCAGTAGAATGCATGGGACGCTAGGATGAATCATAGAGGCCCCTGCTGCCACAGCATAGGCAGTACTGCCCGTGGGTGTTGAAATAATCAGACCTGTTCAGATGTCATAAAATACAAGTTATTACATTCATAATAATAATATGGTGATAAAATCATCCATTTAGCAGTGAACAGGTAGTTCCTGTCACATGATGATGATAAAGCCATTCATTTAGCTGTGAGCAGGTGGCCCTTGATGTTCCACAGCATTTGTGACAGAAACACAGATCCTACTCAATTGAGTAACTGAGATACCCGAACTACTCGTATATGGTTTATTGTCTCAAATACATGGTTATTTTAGGGAGTTTATAGGTGTCGCCAAAGGGAGGCATTCCAGTGTGGCAGTATCTCAGGAATGTCATCTCATGCCAGGAGTACAGCATACTATATAATTTCCTGTCAAATCTGTTTATCAATCTGCAGTGATGGCACACCTAACTGTCTGCTACATAAAAACAAAGGTGCAATATCCGCTAGCCTATAATATATGGGGATCATTTGATAGCAGACAGATGTAAAAAATTGAGAAAGACATGCAGTGACAATGATTTTTTCACAAGTGACAGGTTGTCAGCCAATTCCCCCAACTTTCCTTAGTCACTTTCTATGACTTAACTGGAAAGAAGATCGTAGCCCTATTCTTTGTACACTAAACTAGAAGTCCAGGTTCTGATAGCCACATGGGCAACATTTATAACACAGTAAACAATGGTTTATTGGCTTGTTTGTATGAAACCTTGAAGAACTGCTATGTTTTTTACTCTTATTACCTGTGCCAGGCAGTGGAGTTTTGTACCAGGCAGTGGAATTTTGTCTCAAGGCAGTGGAGTTTTGTCTCCAGACTGTTGAGTTTTGGAGTCAGGCAGTGGAGTTGTATATCCAGGAAGTGGAGCCTTGTAGCCAGGCAGTGGAGTTTTGTAGTCAGACTGTGGAGTTTTGTCTTCAGGCAGTGAAGTTTTGTCTCCAAGTAGTGGAGTTTTGTCTCAAGGCAGTGGAGTATTGTCTCGAGGCAGTGGAGTTTTGTCTGCAGGCTGGTATTTCTCCCAACACATGAAGACTGAGGTTTTCCAGGAGTCTTTTCCAGTGTAAAATGCCTTCTATATATAGATGCTTCCTGAATTGAATCCTTCTTAAGGATATCTCATTGCTGGACACAATAGTGAAAACATTCGAGTGCATTTATTGTGTCTAATTTGTGTTTGTTTATTTGTTTCTTGATAAAAGTCCCTTTTGGGGGACAAGTCATTTGTTTGTTATTTTTCATTTAGTATTTTTTACTATTTATGAGTTTTATTAGTAACAATAACAACAACACATTATCCCTAGTGTTATCTGTTCACAGCTAAAAGGATTACTTCATCATCATCAATCTGTCTGCCCTTTCATTTCCCCTAACACCCATGTGACCAGGCACATAGGTGAATATAACACTCTATAGTACAGACCCTGTCATGGTTGGTTGCTGATCCAGCGGTCAATATGCTCATGCCCTTTGACCTATAATGGCATTATAGTGCTGGGAAGTCTGTGGATTTTTTACACTTAGATAACATGAAGCAATAGATGGGCTAGATTTTTCTACAATCCTCCGAATGGCTGAGGATAGAAATGTTTGGAGAGTTTTTTGTACTGTCTCCAGACCTACAACTCTGAAGGGTTATGGTTCTTATTGTTATATCCAGCAGAAGTGTATCATCACTATCTCTACATCTCTGGAATATTCAAGAATGACATGCACAGCTTCACTTTACATCTCACCTAATCCGATCAATTTGTGTAGAACCTAGGGTCAGAATCCTTCTTCATCTTCATCATTTGTTCATACAACCAAATTGATCTCACTTATAAAAGTGCTAGTCTGTCTTAAGCTTGCCATACAGTTTTTTCTTCAGATTGGATGGGGAGGGCATCCATCTCTATTCTACTTCATTCATGCAGACTACAGCGCTGGAACACATGTTCTACTGTCTACTTGTCTTCTCCATATGTACACAAGTTTGTCTGCTCAGGTTTCAGTATATTCTTCTTTCTTCACCCACTTTCAGACTTCCACATTGAAGACTCTGACAAAGTTAGCAGTCAGCCCCATGCTCCGAGCAGTGCCACAGAGTTTTTCAAGTAGAACATGGCTATGTGTTTCTTTGTTCTCTGTCACGGTTGGGCAGGTCTGTACCAAATGTTTGGCTGTTATAGGGTTTCAGCATATTGTACATGTGATAATTCACTCTGCAATATAATTCTCCTTTCCCCACTTCACAGAGGATAAAAGTACTCTTATCGCTTATAATTCTTGGAAATCAAAATAAACAAACAAACCAGTCAACAAGTCACATGAACACAGACATAGATTCACAAAGATGTTACCGTCTCCTTGAACTGTGGTGACCCTCCTTCCCTCAATGTAAAGGTCAAGGTTGCTGAGATAGGAAGATGGTCCTCGATCGACAACTACCTCATTTAACACCTGCGCATGGACAATGTTAAGTATTGTGTACACACGAGATGAAGTTACTGTTTATTACAGGTATATACAACCTATGGCCCGCAGGCCCAAATTACTTGGTCCACCAGTTCTTAAACAAAAATCATAACTACTGACCCATTTGTTGCCCTAAAAATAAAAAAGTGCTTATTTCAAGCATAGTCTAGAACCACATAACTTTAATAAATTGTAGAAATTTCTCTGCACCTAAATATACATGTGTTAAAATGTCTACATAAGGAAAAAATGTCAACAAACGAGGAAAAAATAATAATAACATAAACGGACTAAAATACATCTAACCTCTAACCAACCTACCAGTTTGTGCGTCTTCAAAGAGGCATTATCCTTTTGAATATTCTTGACATGTGGAATTTCTGCCACGTTTGTAATGTCTGACTTAACCACCACACACTTGAGCCGGAATCGTAACAACAGTGAAGCAGATCCTGTATGTAAATGGGAGGAAATAATTTGGTTACTGCATGATTATATATTAATGTTAATGTTTCTGTAACAAAGGATGTTAATGATTCTGTAACAAAGGATGTTAATGTTTCTGTCACCAAAATGCTAAATGACATTTATAACAGTGGCAATATTCCATCTGATTTATTGCAATCAATATTCATAGCCTTACCAAAGAAACTCGGTGCAGTAAAATGTGAAGACCACCGAACAATCAGCCTTATGAGTCAGATGATCAAGAACCTACTTGGTATAATCATGAGACAAATAAGAGGAACATTAAAACCAGAAATTTCAGAAGAGCAATGTGGATTTGTAGAAGGAAAAGGCACAAGAAATGTCTTATATTTCATATGAACATTGATGGAGAGGGCAATAGAAGTACAAAATGACCTGTACTTCATAGATTATAGTAAATCATTTGACTCAAGACAGGACCTTGAAAAGCTGGTGGACAGAAAAAGTGTTTAAAAGACACATTCAAATCCTCACTGAAACATATTAAAATTTATGTAGGCTCTTGGGAAAGCCTTGCTCAGGATAGAACAGTATGGTGTTACAGTATCAGAACTAGAGCAGTAGTGGTAAAAGAGACCAGGCAAGATACTGCAAGACAGAAGCAGGCAAGTAGAAAAGACAAAACATGTCAACGTCCCATAGACACCCTCTGCAGATGTCAATTGTGTGGAAGAACTTATTGTGCTCGCATTGGACTTGTTAGTCATTTAAAAATGCACTATTAACTTTATTATCTTTTGTTATTTATTATTATTATTATTCTTATTATTATTTTGGTTGAGTTTTGGTCATAGTTGATTACGACGGACGAACATTATCATCAAATCATTTGACATGATGAAGCATTCAGAAATGATAAAAATGTTAGAAAAACTAAATGTTGATGGAAAAGATATAAATATAGTAAGAAATATGTATTGGAAACAAACAGTGGTGATGAGGATCGGCAGTAATGTAGGAGAATTCCAAAAGATAGTGATGGGCGTCAGACAAGGTTGTGTAATGTCGCCAGATCTTTTCTCTCTGTATACAGAGGTTATTATGTAGAATACGGAAAGCAGCATGCCAGGAATAGCAGTTGGAGGTTACAATCTGAATAATGTAAGATATGCTGGTTTTACAGTTCTGATAAAAGTGGAAATGGATTCTTCTTCTTCTGCGTTCGCTATCATATAACCACACCAAAAATATTGTGTGATTTCCTCCGGGAGCGTGAAGTACGTTATGCTGCAAGTTCCACAGTAAAACCGTGTTATTTGCACCTCGGTTGGCCACTCTGTGGTCTGGTCGTCAGAGGTGAAATGGATTAATTGTGAAAGTAGAAATGACAATAGATAGATAAAATGATTGTATTGACATACAGATGTGAAAGCTGTACATCCATATAACTAATAGACACTAAATTAATCACTTTTAAAACCTGTGCCTTCGAAGAATATTGGACATAAAATGCACAGATCTTAAAACAAGAAATTCACTGAGGGCAGAAACAAACCAAGAATTTATATCAAGTTTTATAAGAAGAAAATATTGGAATTACATCAGCCATATATTCAGAGTGGATGAAAGCAGAGTTCCTAGACTAACTAACTAGCTAAACTAACTAAAATAAGCTAACTAACTAATTAAACTAAGTTAACTAACTAACTAAACAAACTAAACTAAATTGACCAAATTAAGCTTTGCTTACTAAACTAAACTAAACTAAGGTCATGATTTCCTGTTAGGAAGTATATGGGGAATATTAGCTGTAGTAATAACATCAGTTTTGCAGTCATAGTCTGGTCACTATGACATGTACATTGTGGACTATATTTAATAAAAGCAATCTACAAATTGAAAAATCATTGTTAACACTTAAAGACACAGGTTTACTTTTTGTTCTTCTATCCTACTGCTACTGACCAGTTAACTAAAAGTTTTCTTTTGTTATCTATCCCCTAATTGCTAAAAAATGATTTCATTCCAAAATCGCCAAGTAACAGTATTTATCAATGAATCCATCCATTAGATATATATATTCTTGTGTGGATAAAAAGTCACTACCATGGAAGCTCTGTTACTTCTGTAGAGCAAGAGAAGCATTCAGCACAGTTGAAAGGTCATTGGTGAAAGAATTTAACACGGTGGGGATCGGTTATTGAGAACAATGTAGTAACTAAAGTGTTAAAATATTCCAGTATGAAGAATTGTGTTTGTTGTGCTTATTTTCAGTTCAATAATTTTGTCACGTAACACAGATTATAGAACTAGATATGTTTGTTATGTTTATAAATTATAATAAAACCCAGAGCTTGTCATAGGGGTGTCATATTGGAAATAGCACAAAAGAGTGTTATCCACATTATGTTGACACCCTTAGAAAATAGTGAGACATTGAGCAAGCATTTCAGTGGCAGAATTTTATTTAGTGACACCCATCTTCTCTTCAAAACTTCCCTTATTGGAAAGCAGAAATAATGCAACTATCATCCTGTGCCATTTCAGCTCTTGTATCATTTTGTACCATGTACTTTGGCGAGTTTCTCCAGAGCTTTATTTCATACCCAGAAGACTGCAACTCTTAGCGGTGTGCCATGCCGTGAGAAGAAGCCTCTTACTCTAAGGGGATAAAAATGTAATTGCATAGATGAAGTGACATAAGGCTTCCCTAAGAGAAAAGCTTAAAGTTTACAGTGCTGTTGTATACTGGTGAAACATGGACAGTATATAGAAATTACAAGAGAAAGATCAATCATTTCCACAACAATTTGTCTCAGAAAAGAGATGAACATAAAATGGCAAGATAGATTTCAGGATAGCACCACCTTGAAAGAGCTGATATCCTTAACATTGATACTATTCTGATGCAAACTCATTGAACCGGTATTGTAGTACGCATGCCAAATCACAGTGTACCAAAAACACTCCTCTATGGTTGAGATGAAAAAGGGCATGTGCTATCAAGGTGGACAAAAGAAGCGTTAAAAAGACTTGCTGATAATGTCATTGAAAGTATTTAATATAAATACATGGGAATATAATGCATGAAATAAAGCTACACTGTGCTCTGAAAAAAAGGCGCAACATTGTATATAAAAAAGAAAGAAATGTGGCAGCTCAACAACTGAGACTAGCTAGAAAATTAAGTGCATATCAAACACCATCGCAGATTATCATTCCATGCCTAACTTGTTCAAGGACCTTTAGAGGTACCACAGGATTCATTAACCATCTACAGAAGTCACAGACAACCAAGCCTGGTGGGGCACTGGTGAGACCTTCTATATGCGGGGAATGAGAGATTCAAACAGTAATTACCTTGCATGACCCTTGTGACTTCATTCTTGAAATCTTGATAAAACTGGAATGGTGTCAGAAATCCTAGTGAGCCCATGTTGAATGCCATCACTGGTGGCACACTGCCCTGTGGTCATGCAAACAAAGTTAACCATCAATGTTGAAAATAAATTTTAAAAATATGCTGAAACATCAAAAGTTATTAGACCAGAAAGCAAAGTGAAACATCCACTTTTGGAAATATGAAACAAAGTTAGGCATAAAGTTTCAATAACACAAGATCAAATTGGGAATCAAGTTTTGAGAAATGAGCAAAGTGAGACATCAAGTTTTGAGAAACAAGAGCAAAGTAGGACATCAAGTTTCAAGAACATGAGCAAAGTGAGATATCAAGTTTATGGAACACAAGAACAAAGTGAGATATCAAGTTTCAAGAACTCACAAGAAAATTGAGACAAGTTTCAATAACATAAGAGAAAGTTGAGATATAACAACAGAAGAACTCACAGATTTGTTGGGCAGGTCATGTTGTCAGGTATGTATGCTAGATCATTGCCTATCAAAGATACTTCTCTATGATGACTAGCAGAAGGGCATATACAATCAAGGTGGCCAAAAAAGCGGAAGCGATTCATTAAAGACCTCACTGGAAGTTTTTGAAATAGATCAAGATACAAAGAACTTGCACAAAATAGAGCTACATGGAGCTATACAGTTTTAAAAAAAATGCATATACTTTTCAAAAGAGGAGAAATGCAGCAGCTCCACAGCGGAGTGAAGTGTGTGTGTGTCAATCAACGGTTCCATATTCATAGTGGCTTGAGAATATACATGATGAAAGTCTTGGCTAAAATTGCATTTTTTTTAAAGGGATGCGGTGTGATTGAAGATTTGAAACGTGTTGATTCAAGTTGCGAGGGGATTAGGTGATATCTGAGCGGACCTGGTTCAAATCCTGTTTGCTGCATTATGTTTCCTTCTCAACAGCAGAGAGTTGCTAGAAAGTCATGGGTAGATCAAACACCATCTACAGTGGTCACCCCATGCCCAAACTGTCCAAGGAAATTTGCATAGAGAATATGGCTTGTTAGAGATTTACGAACTCACAGTCAAGGACTTAACTCTAACTGAATTTCATAAAGTGTATGTAACATGGTCAGCAACATCATGTGATGAGTAAACAACAACACATCATCATCATGTGATAGATGAACAACAACACATCATCATCATGTGATAGATGAACAACAACACATCATCATCATGTGATAGATGAACAACAACAACGTATAAAACCACAGAGCCTCTAACTAAGGGTATGATGCCCTATCTCCATTTTCTATCTGTAACATTCTATCTATACAAATTGGTGCTTGTATGTTGTCCTTCATGACTCAGATATTTTTTTCTTCTTCTTCAAACACCTGCTGGTTAGTAGGATTCCCACTGGAAAAAGAATGCGTTGTATCATGGTTTACAGCTTAGCTGCGACATCTGTGATTTTTTTACAATACACATTTGACTTTATCACAGCCTTTGTATCATTCTTCTGCAAAAGATGGGTGTGTTGGGCCATTGGCACAAATAAAAAGGTGACACAATACATTTCCATTCTCTGGACCACATCCTGCTGGAAATCATGTTTCAAGAGAGATCCAGCGTGAGTTTGAGAATGAACGTCGAAGAAGAAGAAACTCCTCCAGATTAGCAGAATGTAGTTCAGATCATGGATTGCATTGTGTCATGGTTTACAGCTTAGCTATGACATTTGCGCATTTTGGCCTGATACATCCGACTTCAGCATGTTTACATATTTCAAAATGACTAGCAAGAATGTACTCACCTGGAACAAAGATGAGACATACAGTAGTGTACCATCACCTCCAAGGCATATAATAAAGTCTATCTTGTCTGTCAAATCATCCTCACCTAAATAGTCAATAGCAAAAAATAAGTTTATAATACTGGTAGGTGGGGAAACAAACTTTAGCCAATAGCAAGAAACAGATAATACTGGTAGGTGGGGAAACAAACTTTAGCCAATAGCAAGAAACAGATAATACTGGTAGGTGGGGAAACAAACTTTAGTCAATAGCAAGAAACTGATAATACTGGTAGGTGGGGAAACAAACTTGTTTTCTCATAATGTTCATATAACAAAACACATAGATAGTCATACACAACGATGTGATATTTTTCAACCTCACCAGAGTTAGAGCCCTGGTACCCATTTCGTAGTAACTGGGTAAATTATGGGAGTTGTACAAAAACATGAGTGATAAATATCCTGAAACCTGAGTTTGGCTGACACGAATCAGGCAATTTTAAGTCAAGGTAAAGGTCAGCTGTGTTATGCTCACCAGTATCACTTACTGCACTTTCTCAGTAGCGATGGTGCCATTCCTTGACCTACTAAGAGCATGAGCCCTGGTACCTTACTTTCTTTACTTCCACGTGTTTGGGTGACAACTGGAGTAATTTTGATGTAAAACCAAGAATAACGAGCAAACACAAAACTCAGATCTGTTGGTCGGCGGACAAGTGAATTAACACTGCACCACCATGGATCCCTGACAATGGGATTCATGGATTCACCATGGATTCCTTCTACACTGCCACAATACTAGTCTATCTAGCAACTTTTCTCTTTGTTGTCCTCTATCTCTTCTCCCCTTGAGCTTTGAATATATTAGATAGATTCATTAAATAGATTCTTTAGATAGACCCATTAAATAGATTCATTAGATAGATCTGTGAGATTTATTAGGTAAATTCATTAGATACATTTATTAGATTCATTAGATAGATGTGATTCATAGATATAATTCATTAGATACTTTAGATGCACAGATTCTTTAGACAGATTCATTAGATAGATTTATTATATGGATATGTTCATTAGATCGACAGATTACTAGATAGATAAATTAGATAGATTCATTAGATAGAGATTCATTAGATATACAGAATATTATATAAATAGATTCAATAGATAGACTGATTTGTTAAATAGATAGATACATTAGATAGTGAGATTCATTAGATAGACATATTACTTAGATAGATTCATTAAATAAACAGATTCATGAGATAGATAGATCCATTAGATAGATATTTAGATAATGAGATTTATTAGATAGATTCATTAGATAGAAAGATTCATTAGATAGGCAGACTTATTAGACAGACATATTCATTAGACAGACAGGTTCTGTAGACAGAGACTCGTTAGTGAATAAGTAACTATACCATTTCTGTCATCATATCATAACAGACATTAAATACCTTATACAAGACACAAAACAGACACTGAATCCCTCATACAAGACATAAAATACAGACATTAAATACTACACAGAAGACACAAAATACAAACATTAAATACTACACAGACGACACAAAATACAGACAAATACTACACAGAAGACACAAAATACAGACAAATACTACACAGAAGACACAAAATACAGACATTAAATACTACACAGAAGACACAAAATACAGACATTAAATACTACACAGAAGACACAAAATATAGACATTAAATACTACACAGAAGACACAAAATATAGAAATTAAATACTACACAGAAGACACAAAATACAGACAAATACTACACAGAAGACACAAAATACAGACAAATACTACACAGAAGACACAAAATATAGACAAATACTACACAGAAGACACAAAATACAGACAAATACTACACAGAAGACACAAAATACAGACATTAAATACTACACAGAAGACACAAAATACATACATTGAATACATCACATATGACAATATATGTAACTATGAACATATCACAAAAAGAATACATTATTAACCTTCTTTAAAAGAAATGAGTTTGCCTTGAATTCTCTGAAACTCCTCATCCTCCAGCAAGATGTGTTCCTCCAGCACCTTTTCCTCAACATACACGACCATATTCTTCTTCTGAATGAAAGATAAAAGACACAGCTTTGAATAATATGTACAAATGGTATCTGAAAAGATAACTTTTGATATGAAAGATAAAAGACACAGCTTTGGGCATTGCTGAGAAGAGTCCCACTCTTTCATATCAAGCATTTTTCTATCTTGGAATGCATACTCTGGGAGTATGATAAAATCACTGTAGGTGTTTGTGGTTGCCTTGTCAGCCAAACTGAAGCCACTGCTTTTCTTCAGCTGAAACCGCTGTTTCTCTTCAGCAGAAATTAATGATTCTCTTCAGTCCTCTACTTGCTAGATCACAGAATCTGGTCCTAATTAGGTGTGCTGGCATTTTCTACAACTGTTCTGCCTGGATTAGTCTTTTCTGCATGTTGTTGTTGTTGTTCGTCCATCACATGATGATGATGACCATTTGTTACATCCACTTTTGAAAATTCAATTTTAGTTATGTCCTTGATTATGAGTTCGTAGATGGCTAATGAGCCCTATTCGAGCTGTAAATGTCCTTGGACAGTTTGGACATGGAATGACGACTGTAGACGGATCTGATAGTGTGATCATGTCCTTTCTGCATGTATGGTGATAGTGTGATGTTTGTAATTTGTTTTCCAGTTTATTAATGGGAGAGGTTTTCATGGCACTTGTGATAAGATGTGCTTGATTATGTACCTTATTCAAGTCTTTTAGATGAAAGTTGGCTGCTGTCCATGCTGTTGATCCATTTTCTAGTACTGGCCCAATCGCACCTGCCTAAACCTTCATTAATGGTGCATCATTGCCCCTCCCCCTAATTTGTTTTCCTGACAATTTCCTCAGGATAAGAAGTTTCCCTTCTTGCTTTTGCCTCTTTTTTTCAAAATGTCAGTCTCTTATCTAGCATGGTGACCAGGTACACCCGGCTCCTCATCTATTTGGATATGTGCACTTCTGGAGTTTCATCTATCCAGCTTTGTCCTTACCTGAGAGCATGACAAGTCTTGTTGATCATTTTTTTCTGCTTAGATATCAACGACATGTGTGAAATATTAACAACACATGTGAGATATCAACAACACGTGAAATATTAACAACACATCTGAGATATCAACAACACATCTGAGATAGCAATGTGTGAAATATCAATAACATATGTGAGATAAAAACAACACATGAAATATTAAGAACATGTGAGATATCAACAACACATGTGAGATTTAAACAATACGTGAAATATTAAGAATATGTGAGATAAGAAGAACATATGAAATATTAAGAACATGTGAGATAAGAACAACACATGCCATGTGAGATAAGAACAACACGTGGTATATTCAACAACACATGTGAGATATCAACAACATGTGAGATAAGAACAACACATGCCATGTGAGATAAGAACAACACACGTAAGATATCAACAACACATGGTATATTCAACAGCACATGTGAGATAAGAACAACATGTCATGTGAGATAACGTTGAAATAGAAAACGTGTAGAAATATACAGACATATAATTAAAGTATTGTAAGTCACCTCCATCAGCCAAATGACCAGATCTTTGAATGGTATCAGGACAGATTCATCAAAATGCTTGCGAATGATCAAAACAGTCAGTGGTGGTTTAGTCCAGTTGAGTTTCTGGTTGCTTGGATCAGGAATTGTTCTGTTAGAGACAATATATATATACATATACCATCATCATCCAGAATAAGGAATTTAATGGAAATATCGGGGCTTTGGTAACACCAAAGAAATTAAAGAAGGTATTAACTAAATGTATAACTATCAGAAAGCCAGCAAAGATCTGACAACCAGACGTCGGCAGAATAACACAAATAAAACAATAAATATTATATAAATACAAGAAGTTCCCTCTGAAATTATTTGGCATCCATCTCCTTGGAGGCCAACTCCTTGAATTGGAGAAGGGGCAAAGTCCAGCCAACAAAGGCTGGAAGATACGATTTATCAGCGGACCACCCCATACGTCTAGGAGGACCACAGTCTTTAGATTTTGGGACACGACCGCTTTCAGTGTTGGGGTTAGGATTTGGAACAGTGTAGCCGATGGGTAGGGACGGGTGTTGGTGGGGACAACATAAGTTAACTTGTAGTAACCGTACTACATTATGACCAATTCTCATCAATGCGAAGGCAAATAAATAGTTACATTAATTTAACAATCTTCTTTCCCTGTAGTCGACAGAGACCATTGAGCGATAAAGGTATAAAGTATAAGAACCTATTGGTTATATTGGTTGTATTCCCTTTAATTATGAGGAAATGGATTCGACTCCCTATACACTGCCCCCCACCCCATATACTGCCTTGATTTTTTTAAAAGGCTGATGACTTCTTCGTCTTCTTTGCGCGCACACACATGTTCCTGAGCACACACGCACCCGTACTTGCGCACAAACACACACGCCTCCTCATATACACACGCGTGTCCAGAGCACCCACACGCGCCTACTCACACACATGCCCCCACGCGCACACACACGCATCCGTCCGTCCATGCGCACAAACACGCACACACGCCTCCTCACACACGCCCGCGCATACACACGCGTGTCCTCAAGCGCGCACACACACACGCCATCGCGCAAACACACACGCACCAAGCCTGCGTAGATATGGGGTAATATCTTAGGAAATCTAAACATGACTTCTAGTCAAAAAGGAACTTGGGCAAAAGTAACACTCCCCCCCCCAATGAAGTATAAACGGCCCTGGCGCATATACATCACACACACATTGACAAACTGCGATCTAATATTGAAATGTCAGAAATATGCCTGAAACGTAACAGAAAACCGACATATTATCAGTGTAATATTCACACGTCACTAGTTTTGGTGAACAAAATCATCAACTGTTCATACATTGTGTCGACCACATTATAACAAAGTTGGTTTAGAATTCACAAAATTCAGACTGATGATACTCATGTTACATAAGGAGCCATTTTATTTTATTTGAGGGGGAAAAAGGGGCGAGTGGTGCCTCTGTGGTTATGTCGATAGCGACAATAGATTGAGCATACGTGAACGTAGTTAGCTTAGAGCGTGGTGACCAGGATGTTAAGTACAAGAACCATTTCTCTCGTACGGCTGGCTGGCTTATTATACTAGTGATATTGTTACAGACGTCCACTGCTCAGTGCAAGTGCTAAAAGCACCCAGTGTATTAATTACAAACGCCGAAGGCAGATGCATCTGGCCACTGGAGTAAATAAAACGGCGATACAACGTATTTCCACTCTTACAACATAATACAATGTTGCTTCAAATAATAGCGCGTACAAGTAAATTCATGTAGGAATTTACTTGATACTTCAATATTTGTACAGGATGTTTGTTGTTGTTGTTTTAATTGTCATTCTCTCGATTGGTCTGTTCCCAGTGACTAAACAGTTTGAATGTCTTGACAAAATCGCATCCTTTTTGGAGATGCGGTTAGTTAAGTACCGAAAACCCCGTTTACTCGAGTTGCAATGCGATTCAGTGCCGTTAGAACAGACTTAGTTCAATTCCAGTTAGTCTCAAGAATTGTTTCCAGAGTGCACTACGAGGAGGTAATTTTGGGATCTGCTAACCCTGGATCCGATGAAAGCAGTTCGGTACCCCTAGCATCCCCAGTGGGTGTTCGAGAACGAACCTAATAATACCCATTACTCTCAGCAGTATAAAATGATTTGATAAGAAGCCTTCTGCTCAAGGATTTGGGGGGGGGGAAGGGGGAATTCAAGCTATTATCCAGAATATGTGATCTGGAAATATAAAAAAATATTTCGCCCGTGTGTTGTCGGGGGAGGGAAAGGGATTGTGAACAGCAACACTGTTTACCTTTCGTGAATGTCGTAACGGGCGACTAAAGGGATTTTAGGGTGAATACGGCAGTGTCGCATCCATATGTCAAAGTGACACCGAAGCCGTGTTGAAGTTTGATGTGTCAGGCCGAAACGCGCAGATAATCACAGCTCTAAGCTGTGAACCATGACACAATGCATTCCTTTATCTGGACTAACTTCTGCCAATGTGGAGTAGTTTGAGAACGAACACAGAAGACAACACACACACACAGCATGTCGACACAGATTGCAGAGTGTCTCTGTACAGCGTACTGAATCCATTGCTCCACTTCCCCCCCCCACCCCCCACCCCCCAAAAAAAAACAAAAAAAACCAACAACTTGCTAACCAGTTTATAGTTGTATATGTGACAACTTTGATGTCAAAATGGAGTTAAGCAAGGATGTGATCTTGCTCCAACACTGTTTGGGATGTTCTTCTCTGTCGTTTTACATTACTGCTTTTAAAACTAGGTGGGTGATGTATTCATTGGCACAAAGACATGATGGCTCCATGTTGAACCTAGCCTGCGTTTTAAAGCGAAAACTGAGACAACAGAAACTCTTCGCAATGATGTTCTGTTTGACGATGATGCAGTCCGAATGTCCTATGATACCTAATTCAAAGAAAATATACAGTGGAATCCCTCTACAGCGCACCCTTTTATAAAACAAATAATTCTCTATATAACAACACCTTTTCAAAATCCCCAATTATATTTATTCGTTATTATCTATAATGTATATATGGAATTTCTGTTATTACATAAATATTTCGTCGGTTCGGACCAAGTTATTATCATGGGATTTGACTGTAACAACTTGGCAACAGCCAGTGATTTATTCTCGTTATAAATGAAAGTTAAAAAAACTGATATTTTGTCAACATAATGACACAGTAGGAAACATCACGATGAACAATATTTGGTCAACTTGCTGATACAGTAGAAAACATCACGATGAACAATATTTGGTCAACTTGCTGACACAGTAGGAAACATCACGATGAAAAATATTTGGTCAACTTGCTGATACAGTAGCAAACATCACGATGAACAATATTTGGTCAACTTGCTGATACAGTAGAAAACATCACGATGAACAATATTTGGTCAACTTGCTGATACAGTAGCAAATATCACGATGAACAATATTTGGTCAACTTGCTGATACAGTAGAAAACATCACGATGAACAATATTTGGTCAACTTGCTGATACAGTAGAAAACATCACGATGAACAATATTTGGTCAACTTGCTGATACAGTAGCAAACATCACGATGAACAATATTTGGTCAACTTGCTGATACAGTAGAAAACATCACGATGAACAATATTTGGTCAATTTGCTGATACAGTAGCAAATATCACGATGAACAATATTTGGTCAACTTGCTGATACAGTGGAAAACATCACGATGAACAATATTTGGTCAACTTGCTGATACAGTAGCAAACATCACGATGAACAATATTTGGTCAACTTGCTGATACAGTAGCAAACATCACGATGAACAACGAGCTCAGTGCATAGCTTCAACTACATTGGATCCAGAGTAATGATAAATCTCTCTCTTGACGGAGAAGAAAGAATTCAAATAGGAAACGCCATGTGTTGTCGGGTCCGTGAGGGGAGCAAAGAATTGCAATACTGTTTACCTTTCATGCATGTCATAAGAGGCGACTCAAGACGTTATGGTGTGGGCGTGGATGTCCTACCCCATATAGGGTTAATTTGACTCACAACCATGCTAAAGTCCGACATGTCAGGCTGAAATGTGCAGATATCGGAGCAATGATGTAAACCATGACACAAAGCATTCCGTTTTTCGGGTAACATCCTACTAATCTGCAGGAATTTAAGAACGAACGGAAAAGAAGAAGAAAAAATATATAACAGAGTAAGAAATTTTTTTTTCAATTTTCAAGAACCTGAAAGAACAAGAAGTTGTCAATGGAAACAAAAATATCAATCTCTCTAGAATGTGTATTCAATTTTCTTCTTTATGGACCTGAAACATGGACACCATACTTACAACAAGAAAAGATTGAATATATGTCTTTTACTCTGTCTCCGAAATATTCAGTCTCACAAGGGTCATGTGATTTGGGCATATCGAAATATTCAGTCTCACAAAGGTCATGTGATTTGGGCATATCGAAGGGATAAGCAACATCTCAACACAAATACTGTATGGGGGACTCACAGGCTGTTCGAAGAAGATGGCAGACCAAAGTTGCAATACATTGATATAGAAGCGTAAATAATGAATGTTTCTGCCATCGCTTGTGACACCAGGGACATTGCTGGTAGAAGATCGTGTCCAGGGCACTAACAATTGCGGGGCCAATGCGAAACGGATTGCGCGAGGCCCAGTCTGGGTAGGAAAGAGGATAATAAAATAAATTTTAATATGAATTTATGGGCCTAAGAAGTGCGGGGCCCACTGCGGCCGCATAGGTTGCAATGGCCTAAGACCGGCCCTGATTGTGTCACATAGAGAGGCAATCCTGCGTAGGGTGCTAGCACATTTGAGATTTCAATAGGGAGTTAAGCAGCAGCACGAAGGTTCAGACGTAAGATGCAACAGTCCAGCAATTACATTTTTACATGCTTATTCTGCAAAAAAAAACAAATCGTTCAAGAATTGACAATCTACTAAAGACATGCTCAATTATTGGGTGATTATCTCCATCTGGTACAGACTCGCTTCAAATCGTCTGTCAATATATATATTGTAAATTGATATCATATCATATTTAGGATGTAGTCATCAATCCAGTATGTTGTGACTGTAGGGATTTTCAAGGCAATATAAATACATTCAAAGTTGTCATTGTTCTCTGAACAGTCCGGATGCACAATTGCCTGCGGTGGGCTTTGAATCCAGTACCTTGGCCATCAAAGACGCGCACTGTACCACACAGTCACAGAGCCGGTCAATAGGTATTCATTCATTCATTTTCCTTTTGCGCTGAAGTTAGCGCATAGGGCAGAGGTCAGATCTCTCCAATTCTGTATGTTCAAAGCTATTCTGTGCAGTTTTTGAATAGTATGAATATTGATTGCTTTACTTTATCTAAGTATTGTTATTATGAGTGTTTCTTTAGGTCTACCCCTGGCTCTTTTGCCTATAGGTACCCATTCAAGAGATTGGTGGTGTATTCTGTTGATGTCTTCGCGTAGGACATGCCCGATGTAGGACCAACGGCGTTTTCTGATAACATCTGTGATGAAGTGTTGATGTTTGTTTGTTTGTTTTGCGTTCGCTCCATTGTAACCATCACGGATATCCGTGCGATTTTCGCCGGGAGCGTGATTACGTTGTGCCACCGTTATGCGCCTTGTGGCTTAGCACATCCGATTTCGGCATGCCTTGACAATTCGGGTGGGCTACCCTTAGCCCGTGACAGCCTCTATATCTGTCTCCAGGCACGCGTAGTAGCGACTCTTCGCCCATACGATTTTTTCTCTCGTCTGGCTCGCACGAGGTGTTCCACTGTCTATGAACTTGCCTCGTGTAATTGGACGTGCTGTGCCTGTGCCCATTGGGTACTGAACCGTTTCTCATCCGTGAGCCTGGTTCCTTAAGGGGAAGAACTCAACAGAGGAGTTGGACCCTGGCTCTTTCGCCCTCTTAGCCGAGGTGTCATTCACCGACATCGTGTACCCCTTGTCCAAGTTCGAGTCTCACACCACGCGTTTGAGAGCAAGGCGTTCTCGAGCTGAGCGTCCTTGTTCCAATAGCGCCTGAGCCCATCAGGTACTGAACCCTTTCTCTCTTCAAGTGTATTTCCGGTGTAGGAAAACCTGACAGTAGAGTTGGGCCAGGGCTAAATCGTTGTCCCTTTTGTGCCTGAGCCCATCGGGTACGGAACCCTTTCTCTCTGCAAGTGTACTTCCGGTATAGGAAACCTTGACAGTAGAGTTGGGCCAGGGCTACCATCGTTGTCCCTTTCTTGCCTAAGCCCATCGGGTACAGAACCCTTTCTCATCGCGAGCATATTTCCGGTTTAGGAAGGCTCGACATTAGAGTTGGATTAGGTCTTCTTGCTTTACCAATCGCCAATGAATGGGTCTGGGTCTTTGCCTTTAAGGAACTCAGGTAAATAGATGCTCGTCTCGAGCTGACGGAGCTTGTAGTTCCCCTTTCCTAGGGACTTTTCACTTTCTATTTGCAGTTCGCGCTGCCCTCTAGCGCTGTTCTGCACTTTCATTGTTTCATTGTACTCGGTATGAAATCTATTTGTCTCTCGCCATGCATCTACCTTTACGTGCATTTTACATTGGCCGCCCCTCCAATGTTCGGACTGGACTGACTTGCTTCACTGTATGTCGACAGTGTCGCTATATGTGGTGATGCTGGTGGTGTCGGAGATATTGTCTGTCTCTTGTGCAGTCAAATCTCTTTCCATCTGCTACCTCCACATTCTCGGACACGATCCCCAAATGATTTGGCCAGAATCAGCTCGAGCTGCTGTATTTCTGTTTCCAGGGTGCACCACATGGAGGTACATTTGGGATCTTGGTTATCTGCTAACCCTGGGTCCGCCTAGAGCAATGTGTTCCCTTTGCACCCCAAGTGTTGATGTGTTTCTTCTCTGATTTTATCATTCGATTTGAATTCACTCCAATGGGTGTTAGTTATCATACGAAGACATTTGTTCTCGAAACTCATTAATTTCTTTTCCGAAGATAGAGAGCTTTTCCAGCTCTCATATCCATATGATAGCACCGGAATAACGCAGGTATTAAAATTTTTTTTTTAAAAGAAGCGTTTTTCGTGCATATGCTGATTGACTTTGACCTCCAGATATTAAACAGTCTGTTAAAGGCACTTGATGCTAGTGCAATGCGAGTTGTAATTTCTGCCATGACATCACCATCGAGTGTTAATTTGCTTCGCAAATAGGAACATTTGTGTACTTTTTCAAGTTGTTGTCCATTTAAAGTAATTTCGTTAGGTGAATTGGTGAATTCATAATTTTTGTTTTTGGTGAATTGATTTGGAGACCTATTTGTCCTGCGATGAGTTTTAATCTATCAGTTTTTGTTTGTGCATCTTGATGGTTTTCACTAAATAGTGCAAGATCATCGGCAAAATCCAGGTCTTCTAATGTTTTATTTATCCATTTGATTCCTAAATTTGTGTTGCGTGTGCTTTTTCTCATATCCCAGTCAATAGCGATATTGAATAGTAATGGTGACATAGGGCAGCCCTGATTAACACCAGTAATCACAAGGAACCATTCTGAATTGCCTTTTTCTGTTTTAACACAACATCAATAGGTATAAGGGAAAAAAACCAATAGGTATAAGGTCATCATATTATTACTTAGATGTGTCCTCTGCAAATCTGTATGAAGATTATATGGCCTGCGTGCTGATGTAACTCGTCTTGGCTGTAGCTTCTGATTAGTGGTCACTTTGCATATACTTTATGTCGACAGCCAATGACAAGCATGGAAGAACATGGAAGTAGCAGTCAAAGATAAGTGACGTCGCGTGAGATCAGGTTCAAAAACTATGCTGGAGAAAGACGTGTTTTCTATCTATATTTTTCCCCTTCTCTTTTATGTGTTTCATGTAGGCCTATGTTTATTTTAGTAGATGATTTTATTTCTGTAATCCATCGTTTGCAAGGTCTGTCACTGGCCTAGAATCCATCATGTCTGTATAGTAATTCTTTTTGAGGGGCACTGTCTAATGGTAGTCAGGAATCATGCGAAAACCACTTAATCTGTTGTCTTCTGATGTAATTCAGGATTGGTATTGTGTTTGTTAGTCCTCTAATGTTTTCGTTTCTGATTCCATCTCTTATTGTTACTCCGAGGATTTTACGAAAACAAGTTATTGTAACAAGTTTTTATTTGAATTCTGTTAGTGTCCACGTTTGACATTGGTAGCATAGTGATGGTAAGATGATCGTTTTATATGATGATGATGATGTTCGTCCGTCGTGATCGACGATGACCAAAAACTCAACCATAATAATAATAACAATAAATAATAAAATAATAAAGTTAATAGTGCGTTTTTAAATGACTAGCAAGTCCAATGCGCGCACAAAATGTTCTTTTACAGAATTGACAACAATAGAAGGTATCTGTGTGAGGTTGAGATGTTTTTTCTTTTCTACGTGTCCGCTTCTGTCTTGCAGTTTCTTGTCTGAATTCTTCTGCCGCTAGTGCTCCCGTTCTAATGCTGTAACGCCAAGCCGTTCTATCCTGAGCGAGGCTCTCCCAAGCGCCTACGTCAATGTTAAGATGTTTCAAGGATGACTTGAGCGTGTCTTTGAAACGCTTTTTCTGTCCACCAGCTTTTCGAAATCCTGCCTTGAGTTCTCCATAATATATTTGTTTTGGCAATCGCGAGTTCTCCATACGCACAAGATGGCCTGCCCAGCGTGCCTGCGCCTTCATAAGTATTGTGTGGATGCTTATTGAGGTTGATTTTTCCAAGATCTCGTAGTCTGGTACTTTGTCCCACCAATGGATGTTTAGTAATTTACGTAGGCAGGTAAGATGGAAATGATTTAACTTTCTTGCATGTCTAGCATACACTGTCCACGTTTCGCAGGCGTATAGTAAGGTTGGTATAACAGCAGCATGATATACTTGTAGTTTGGTGGTTGTTCTTATACCTCTTCTGTCCCATACATTTTTGCGTAATCCGCCAAATACAGCACTAGCTTTTGCCAGTCTCTTGTTAATTTCCACATCAATGTTGACATCGCGAGAGAGAGTGCTTCCAAGGTAAGTAAAATTGTCGACTACCTGCAGTTTTTCCTTATTGACGATGATGGAAGTAGCAGTATGTTGGCTATTTGATGTTGCTTGGTGCATGACTTCTGTTTTTTTGGTGTTAATAGTGAGACCAAAGTTGTTGCAGGCCTTTGAGAAGCGGTCTATGGTGCTCTGCATGTTTACGACAGAGTCAGCATACAATGCACAGTCGTCAGCATAAAGTAATTCTCTAACAGTACTAGATTTAGTTTTCCTGTTTGCTTTTAGACGACGTAAATTGAAAAGACCACCATCCGTTCTGTAATTGATCATTATGCCTGCTGTTTCATTACTATGGTGTGTTTCCGTTAACATGGCTGTAAATAACAGGCTGAAAAGAGTAGGGGCCAGCACACATCCCTGCTTTACACCATTTGTGACAGGGAATGCAGGAGATACTCCTCCGTCGCAGATAACACTAGCCATCATACCGTCATGAAATTGTCGTATCACAGTGACAAGTTTTGGGGGGCATCCGAACTTTGTAAGCACCTTCCACAGTCCTTCTCTGTTAACGGTATCGAATGCTTTAGTTAAGTCCACAAATGTTGCTAAGAGTTCACTATGTTGCTCTTGTGACTTTTCCTGAATTTGTCGTACAGAGAATATCATATCAACTGTACCACGACCTGCACGAAAACCGCACTGACTCTCTGGGAGTAGCTCGTTTAGTAGAGAATTATTTAATCTGTTGAGTATGACACGAGCGAGAATTTTACCAGCTATAGACAAAAGTGATATGCCCCTATGATTATCGCAAGACTGTTTGGTACCTTTGCCTTTATATAGGTGCACTATAGAAGCATCTTTTAGATCTTGAGGCAATGTACCTGAGTTCCAGAAAATACCAAAAATGTCAGTTAGTTTTTTAATCAGCAGTGGTCCGCCATTTTTATAAATTTCAGCAGGTAAGGCATCCAAACCTGGAGCTTTATCATTTGACATTTGTTTAATCGCTATAATAACCTCTTGACTGCTTGGAGGTATATCGAGTTCTTCTCTTATCCTAAGTTGTGGTATTCTGTTTATGACTTCTTCATTTATTACTGATGGTTTGTTTAGGATTTCTTCAAAATGTTCAGCCCAACGATTTAAGATGTCATTTTTATCAGTGAGAAGCTTCGACGAATCGGCATTTAATAGAGGTGGTGATCCCGATGAGTGTGGACCATAGATAGTTCTTAAAGCCTCATAGAATCGCTTATAGTCCTTTCTGTCTGCAAACATTTGAATTTCTTCAGCTTTTCGACTTAGCCATTTATCCTTTATCTCTCTAAGCTTCTTTTGACAAGTGTTACGGATCTTGTTATAGGCTACTTTCTTGGACGGTGAAGATGCTGCCCCTTGTAGTTTCTTGAAAGCTTTGTGTTTCTCTTCTAACAAGGATGTTATCTCAAAATTATTATCATCAAACCAGTCTTGGTGTCTATGTACCTTCACTCCCAAATGTTCCTTCGCTTTGGCGTAAATAATTCCTTTAAACGAAGCCCAGCTATCTTCAGATGTGGTATTAAGAAGATCTAAGTCTCCCAAGGCTACGTCGAGATCCTTGGAGAGATTATTTTTTATATCGTGGTTACTCAACCGATCAGTGTTTAGGCGTTTTTCTATCTTTTGTCCCTGTGGACGTCTTTTTCTTGCAATGGTGAAATTTAGTTTGGATACTATAAGCCGGTGATCAGTCCAGCATTCAGCTCCACACATTGCTTTTGTGACACGAACATCCTTGATGTCCCTTTTTCTGGTTATGATATAGTCTATAAGATGCCACTGCTTGGAGCGTGGATGCATCCAAGAGGTCTTTTTGCGCGTTGGCAAGCGAAACATAGTGTTGGTGATAGTGAGTTCGTGCACAGAACATAGCTTTAAAAGAAGGGAACCATTGCTGTTACATTTACCGATCCCATGACGTCCAAGAACACCTTGCCATGTCTGGAAGTCTTTGCCAACTCGGGCATTGAAATCACCCAGGATAATGAGTTTATCAGTTCTCGGTGTACCAGATATAGCGGCATCTAACTCTTCATAGAATTTATCCTTTTCCTCATCAGGATTTGTCATTGTCGGCGCATATGCAGAAAGTAATGTGGCAAAGTTATTTTTGCTCACTTGCAATCGCAACGACATCAAGCGATCGCTAATTCCTCGAGGCAGACCTGGAAGTTTCTGCACCAGAGATGATTTTATAGCAAAACCAACACCTGATTCACGCCTCTCTGTGTTTTTACGTCCTATCCAGAAGAATGTATACCCTCCACCTCTCTCTGTCAACTGACCCTCATCTGCAAACCGCGTTTCACTAAGTGCAACAATATCCAGATTATAACGGGCCAATTCTTTAGCAATTAGTGCTGTTCTTCTTTCTGGTCTGTTTACATCTGAGATATCCGTAAGTGTCCGAACATTCCATGAACCAACTAGGATTGATTCACACTTTGTTCTCTTCATATTTAATTAATAAAGATAAATAAATAAATGGGTTGAGAAATGACTAGCGCTGAAGTTGATTTATAGTGTGGAAGAGTTGCGCTAATCGTCAACCACACTCTCTCTCCTGAGTTTTATCTTGGTCCAGTGGCAAGACAAAGTCGAGACAACTGGGAGAAAATCAGGTGCAGTGGATGGCCAGAGCGTACTATGTGTCTAACTGTGCCCTATGCTGTCCACACAGCTCTGCTGTTAGCGCCTATGTACCCGTTGAGTTACCTGCCAACTTCTTCCGAGTATTTCGCCGCAAACAGACTTTTTAAGCCTAGGTAATATAGTGCTGTTTTGGTGTTCATGCTCACATTTTTTTCATTTTTTAAAAAAAATAGGAGACATCTGCCTCAATTTTTTTTTCTGTGTTTATCTTCATGTTAAAGTCCCTACATGTTGTGTGTGGAGTCTATTTATATATTGTTGTAGTTTCTCTTTTGTTGTTGATATTATTGCTTGATCGTTTGCAAGAAGAAGTTCGCTCAAGAGGTTGTTTTCTATCTATACTAGTGAGAATTATTCAAAACGTAAAATCGCTTTTAAAAAATACACTACGGTGTAGCAGTTTTTCCATGCAATGTGTAGATGTCCATGGGGAAACCCATACATACATCGACTACATGCTATAGGTATTGACTGTGACAGGTGGCACAAATGGCAGCTTAAGGTGAATAATGAAAACGAATTTAGGAGAGGAAGCGCCAAAAATCGTTAATGTTAACAAATATTTTCTATCTATGTAGACGCTGTATCCCTTGTTTGCCTTGCGGCGTCAGGGGTACAAGAGTTCTCTGGATATGGCCTTCTTGTGTGCTGTTTATAAACTTGTTCCTGTGGCTTCTTTGATTTCTGTGATCCATCATTTACATGGTTTGCCTCTGACTTTATAGCCGTTATGTCTATGTGTCATGGCCATCTGTGGCATGCTATCTATTGGTAGTCTGGAAACGTGCGAAAACCACTTGATCCGCTGTATTTTGATGTGTTCCAATACTAGTATTATTGTGGTTATCTGTCTGATGTTATCGTTTTTAATTCTATCTCTTAATGACACTCCGAGTATTCTTCGTAGACATGTCATTTCTGCGGTCACTATTTTTCTTTCGTCTTGTGCTGTCATTTTCCAGGTTTGGCGCTGGTAGCGCAGTGATGGGATAATAATAGTCTTGTATAATGCCACTTTAGTGTCTATATTTACATTTTTGTTCTTAAAAATACGTGCCATCTGTCCTAGGATCTGGTATGTTGTGATATATCTATTTTGTATCTATTTACTGTTGTTCCCTTCACTCAATATAATGCTTCCTAAGTAAGTGAACTCCGTTACCTGTTTAAAGTGTTTATTATAGATGGAGATTGTGATATTTCTTTCTTTGCTGTTGCCAGTATTTCGGTATTTTAAATATTAATCTTCATGTTGAATTTTTGGCATGTTATGTGGAATCTATTCATATGTTCTTGCAATTGTTCTTCTGATGTCGCTATTAGTACTTGGTCGTCTGTAAAGAGTAGTTTTTTTTCAATTTATCTTCTTTGTTGGCACTTGTTAATTTACAGATGTGGTCGATATATGTTATAAAAAGTAGAGGGGATAGGACACATTCTTGTCGAACTCTTGATTGAATTTGGAACTTATTGGACACTCCTGCATTTGCTCTTACTTCACATTGGCTATTAGTATAAATGCTTTTGCATATACTGATTAAATGTTCTGGTACTCCGTATACTGCTGGTTTCCATAGTTGTTGTCTGTCCACTTTGTCAAAAGCCTTTTCTTGGTCGACGAATGCGATGTATAATTCTATGTTGTTTTCTGTGGATCTTTCTTAGTTGTCTAAGTGTAAAAATAGCATCCGTACAGTTTTTGTTCTTACGGAATCCCATTTGGGTGTTTTGAAGTTGTGGTTCAATATATGATCGTAGTTGTTTTCTAATATTTTGCTAAATATTTTCCCTGTGTGGCTTAGTAAGGATATCCCTTTTTATTTTGTGCAATCTCTCTTACTGCCTTTTTTCTTCCATTTGAGAATGATTGTCGCGTTTCTCCAGTCTTCTGATGTTTCTTGTTTCTTCCATATTACTTTGAAAAGTATGTGTAGCCATTTTTCCCGCTCTCTTATGCTGTTTTGATAAGTTCTGTTTGTATGTTATCCGAGCCTGCTGCTTTATTTATTGATGCTTTATTTATTGCATTTTCTATTTCCGATATTAGTATATTTGGTTCTAGGTTTGCTGCTGTAGTGCTTATTATTGTGTCTTCTTCTCCTTCCTTTAGGTTCAGTAGTTTTTTAAAATACTGTTGCCATCTTTCCATTATTTGCTCTGGTTCATTTAGTGCATTATATTTTTCGTCGTTTATTATTTCTGTTGGTTAATATTTATCATCTTTGTTTCTCATGTTAGTAATTTTCTTGTAAAACCTCTTTTGAGCATTTTTATAATATGTGTTGAAAATATCTCCATATTCTTTCCATGAGTTGATTTTGGAAGTTTAAATGATTTTCTTGGCATTTGATTTCACTGTCGTGTATTCTATTTAATCTATTTGGTTTTTACTTTTGACCCAAATCTTATATTTGTTTATTTTCTCTTGTGGCTTTTTTTACTTCTTCATTCTACCATGCTGTTATTTTTAGTTTCTTTACACTGTTGTTCTTATAACCGCACGATTCTCCTGCTTCGTGCGTGATAGTGTATTTGAATAGTTTCCATTCTTCTTCTGTTGTTGTAGTATCTACTTGTATTTTTTGAATTTTTCTGTTATTTTTTGTGTGAGTAATGCTCCCGTACCGTGTCGTCCTTAAGTTTGTGTACTTTTGTTGGTTTTTGTATCTTTGTTGTTGTCTTTGTTCTTCCTTTTTCTGATTGCTTATATCTTTGAGTAAATTTTTATATTTGAATAAACATATTCAAACAGCAAAAAAAGACGAATCAGACAGAAAACAAAGGCCGTAAACATAACATTAAAGCATAAATCAGAAGACTGAAACAGAAAACGGAAGACTGAAATATAAAACAGAAGACGAAACAGAACTGACATATAAAAAAAGATGCAGAAAATATAAGACTGAAATATATTTAAAAAAGGAACACGAAACAGAGAATAGAGGATTAAAAAAAAAATAAAAATGCGAAACCTGAAAGAGAAAACAGAAGTATGAAACATAAAATAGAGGCCAGCAACAGAGAACAAACAGCTGAAACAATAAACAGAAAACAGGAGAATGAAACAGAAAACAGGAGAATGAAACAGAAAACGGAAACAGAAAACACAATACTGAAAACATGATAATGAAACCAAAAATAGGAGAATGAACCAGAAAACGGAAACAGAAAAAAAATACTGAAACAGAAAACATGAGAATGAAACAGAAAATAGGAGAATGAACCAGAAAAAGAAACAGAAAACACAATACTGAAACAGAAACACAACACGGAAACAGAAAACAGGAGAATGAAACAGAAAACGGAAAAAGAAAATACAAATCTTAAAATTGAAACAGAAGAATGAAACAGAAAACAGAGGAATGAAACAAAGCAGAAAAACGGGGGACTACAGCAGTAAGAGACAGTCAAGAAACATAATGAAAGATATATAAAGTTAATACAATCGAAACACAATAATACATACACATAAGTCCTCTTGTAAGCGGTTGTGTTCTTGATCCAAATATTATCCATGTCTTCATAATTGGATATTCCATTTGGAAATTTGTCCATATGATCCCACTGATGTTTTGAGTCGTCATCTTCTGCCTCTGTATCGGATAACGAAGACTCAATGATACGCCTGGACATCTCGTTTCTTTGAGAAACTTTGCCTCTGGAAGTCGATCCCGCGGCGTGTGCTGAATGTTGATCTGACAGAGTTTCATAAGATGCAACTGTTGGATGCTCTGAAATGTCTAGAAGTCTTTCTTTGCGTTGTCGTGGCCCTGCATCAATAGATACAGCTGAAGAGGTTGAAGATGACGATGATGAAGGTGGTGATGTCTGCATGTAATCTGAGGGTATTTGTACTCGTTCAAATGTAAGTGCATGAGATGTTGAAATATACCCTTGTGTTTGAACAAAAGATTGAACTAGTTCTGAAGAATTCAATTCCAATGAGACATCGTCCGTGTATATATTGTCTGCAGCATTTTCTATTGAAATTTCTGCAAAGTCTCCAGAGCCGACACCAGTTTCTTCGCTGCGGCACAGTCGTTCTTCTGAACATTTCTCAAACTGACAACTGCTGATCTTTGTTTCCCGAAGTTTTGAAGTCTCAATTAATTGATCTGCAGATTCAACTGCATTGAATTTTGATTCTGATGTGTCTTTTTTTGCATTGACAAACTGATTGTCAGTGCAGGTAATTTCTTCATTTTGATGTCGCAATCTTCTCGACAAGTGGTTTCCTAGACAATCTTGCGTCTCTGGTTCGGCGAACTGTCTAGGTGGTAAAGAAGTTGTACCTGCATCACGAACTACCAATGAAGGATTGGTTTCAGTTCGTGCTTGATTACGTAAAAATTCAGACCACATACATGACGTGTGAACCTTACGTTCAGTAATATACGTTTGCGATGGGAATTCGAACATTGGCAACGTTCTTTCAGTTTCTAGACACTCTTCATTTACGAAAGGTGAAGACAAAAGGGATGTACCTGGTTCACCTACTCGAGTTACATCAAGTCCAAGAAAAATATTCTTACCTTCAACACTGTTTAGTGAATTGAACGAGGGTTCGCTGCTTAAAGAAACAGTTCTAGATTCCGCACAAGATATACTACAAGAACATTGTAAAATATCACCAAAGGAGAAACACTTGATACAACTCACACTCCTGTGTGGCTCTGTCCTAGAAAACACATGTCTGTTATAACCACATCGGCTATTATTATTAATAATATCTTCCGAGTCTTCCTGACAAGCAGATGGGCATTTACCGCTGGCATCAGTGAAGGGCGCTGAATTAGATTGTTCAGTAATGTGCACTAAAGTAGATTGTTCGGAGATCATGGCTCCAGCGTTACAATTTCCCATACAGAAATCATATAACACCCGGGTAAAGGTCACGATGAAGATCTAAAACCGGTTTCCATAGAATTCACCAACTGAAACGGGATATACATATTATTGTTGAACAGTGCAATTGTGTTCTGAATGAATGCGTATGTCTACAAGCAGGTGGTTGAGAGGTCTACAAATATTCATAACAAACTTGTGGTGTTAAAAATGCTAAATGTATGAACAGAGCTGGGAGAACTCACGGAACTCTAGATGCAGGGATATGCTAGATGCTTGAAAAAAAAAGTTGATTGTAAACATAAACTTTATATTTTCCCTACACAAAATACATTTGATAGCTATATACACAAAAATAGCATATCCTATTCAGGATACAGCCATTAACCCATCATTTAAAAAAAAAATTTTTTTTTTGGCTATAGTTGATTTTCTAGTCAATATAAATTCATTCAGTAGTTTGTAATTGTTTTCTGAAAGGACCTGATGCACAATTGCCAGTGGCAAGATTTGAACACAATACCTTAGTATTCATACACGCGCACTGTACCACACCGAATTTAAAAACAGGACTCTGATATACTGCTGAAAATTGTCTTTTGGACGATATAATCAGTTTGACCAAGTTTTCACTAATATAGCTAAAATAAATATGGCACATAAAAGTATAGATAACAAATAACAACTGCAGAAAAACTGTAATCCGACAGACACATCTTGTAAAAATGGTAATGAAATTGCGTTAAAACGTGTACCGTCCGATTTTACTCCAAAATGTAAAATATTTTTTCTTGTATCAAATGAAATTTTGCATGTGATCTTATATTTAATAAAATGTTACGATTTTATAGTGATAATGTCATTTTCTAAAACATCAACTTTCTTTGATCTCTGTCCGCAATAACAATACCGAACCCCATAAACACATTACTGTTATTTTGTACATTAAGGTTCTAAGAGTCAACGCTAACCTTACGAACTGTAACACAGACACTCACTGTCCTATAGAGAAGCCTCCGTCGAGGCCAACTCCTTGAAGTGGATATGGGGTTTAGTCCAGAGGCTGGAAACTAAGATTGGTCCTGCCCAAGCAAGCACATGTGCTGAAGTCGAAGATTCTAGGCCGAGAGGCGCACCAGCAACCATCTTATCGCGCAACAAGACTAGATAACATGTTTTCACAGTAGAGGAGCATAAACCATAATACGTATTCGTCAAAGTAGAAGTAACAAATGGAAGACAATACCAATACAATACATAATACGTATTCGACAAAGTAGAAGTAACAAATGGAAGACAATACCAATACAATACATAATACGTATTCGTCAAAGTAGAAGTAACAAATGGAAGACAATACCAATACAATACATAATTTCCAAGACACCAACAGACTACACTATTCCACATTAGAACAAGTCACTGCAGATTGTTGGCAAACCTGTACAACTACGGATCTCATACACAGATAGAATGTCCATATGGATCCGGAATTAAAACCCCTGAGCACATACTCCAAGGCCTGTCCGACATATAATAAACAAAGACGACGGACCTGGCCAAAGAATACAGATTTGAAGTAAAGACTATATAAAACATGGAGCTGTTTTAACATGGAGAAGACATTTGACTTCGCTGTACGGCGGAATTGACAATCTAGCATGTCCCCAGAAACTAAACACAGAAGTAGAGGTAGTCTGTTAGAAGGAATTACTTGCAACTGTCATTTAATAACTAAATGTATGTATGTATGTGTGTCGAATAATATTCCTCAATTTCTCGTTACGTTTACAATCCAGGGGATTGTGCTGCGTAAATCCAAAAAATAATTGTGTTATCACCTTCAAATCTTGCACACATGAAACATCTTTAGCAAAGTGTTACCAGAAAAGCTAAATTACATAAGATTAGAGCAAGTATATGCCCAGTAACAATTTATGACTTTGAATCATGGACACTATATAAAACGGTGAAAAGAGAATGGATGCGTTCATAATAGGATGCTACATACGAATTTTTGTAACAGAGCTAGTATGATGGGGTCCACAACATGAGAAGGAGGGGACCAAGGTACAACTAAGTTTAGAACACTTGTTACGTTCATGTTGTAAACAGTTAAAACATAATCAATGTCTTTATGTCACTAAAACTTAAATATAATAAGAGTACGAATATGCAAGGGGAATGTTGTTTTGACTGGAACAACTATTGCTAGCAATTGAACAAACTAGTATTGCTAGCAATTGAACAAACTAGTATTGCTAGCAATTGAACAAACTAGTATTGCTAGCAATTGAACAAACTAGTATTGCTAGCAATTGAACAAACTAGTATTGCTAGCAATTGAACAAACTAGTATTGCTAGCAATTGAACAAACTAGTATTGCTAGCAATTGAACAAACTAGTATTGCTAGCAATTGAACAAACTAATATTGCTAGCAATTGAACAAACTAGTATTGCTAGCAATTGAACAAACTAGTATTGCTAGCTATTGAACAAGCTAGTATTGCTAGCTATTGAACAAGCTAGTATTGCTAGCAATTGAACAAGCTAGTATTGCTAGCAATTGAACAAACTAGTATTGCTAGCAATTGAAAAAAACTAGCATTAACCACGAAAAACTAGGATTCGTAAGATTAAAACCAAAAAACCTGCAAACGAATTTTAGATAATAGAAATTGTAGAGAGATATCTACTCACTTCGGCTGGAAGCAGGCTATGAATATACATCGAATATTGTAATCAGATAGATTTGATTTATGACCGGGCGAATTGGAGTCTGTGAGGTAGTGTGGAAGCTTCCGAAATCTCTTGTGGTAACGTGGAGAATTATGCATAGGATATGATGAGTTACTGTTAAATGGAATTCCTAGGGAATATTACTAGGTTATATTGTGTACTAGAGATCACAGAAGTTGTGAAAAACCGTATGACGGTAACAAAGAGTTATAGTTGAAATCATAGTGCAAAGACATTGTATTGTGCAGATATACCGTATGGGGTTGAAGTATGAGCTTATTGCTGAAGAGATATTACTATTTTATAAAAATGCCAGAGAACACATCGTTAGAAACTGTGACTTTAAATAGCTAGACGATGAATTTGTGAACTTCTCACATCAACAAATTGTTGTGGGCCAGCCAACATTATTGTCAGTTACAAAGTGTGAACATCCTGCACTTCGCGATAAATTATGGAGGACGGAGAGAATACCGTTATGAATCTGTATAGCCTGACTGTAAACGTGTACTCTGTAGAGTCGAGTACTTGTTGTGATATAGTCTTTTATTGGGGATGTCAGTCATACTTTAGGCACTTAGTATATTTGAAAAGTGACATTTAGTAGTTACGTGGCTAGGGATTCATGACTTTGGACAATATCAGGAAGATAACGTGTGCCAGTAGCCATAACTTTAGCAGCGTATGGATAGAAACTGTTAACTAGGAAGTGTAAAGTTGGAACTAAATGATGGTGTTGCCAGACATTCAGAAACTCAGTACAATTGGTTGTACGTATTGTTACGCAAAGTATAGACCGCATATGGAACGGAAGGAAGACGTTATATTTGGTCTCTAAATCCTCTGAAGAGATTAACTTTCATCAGATAAACTTTAGTTGAGAATAATTTGATTGCCTGCTAGTTAGTTAATCGACGATACTGGTGGAATATAATAAGTACTGTCAGGTCAGAAGATGCGTGTACCTTAGAGGGATGAGTATAACGTGTAGCTGAAATGGTCAGATTGTGACTACAATATGGCTCGTGCCCATGATTCTGAATAAGAATAACAAAGCTAATTTTCATTTTGAGAATACCATGGACAACGAAAAAGACTAAGAAGTGATAACAACATTAAACTTTAAAGATGGATAGCTCTTAAACGACATTATAATAATAAAGCTGACATTTTTGGCAGTATAAAGGAACATAAATTTATAATGGTAAATATAATGGTTGTTGGAGACCGCTCAAGACGACGATGGGTAAGAGACGTCTCAGATTGTATAAACATGCCCCTGGCTACGGTAGGTCAATTTGTCCAGTATCGTGAGGAGTTGAGAACATCCAAATTGAAGACTACATTCTAAAATAATGTCACCTGATTTATATCGCATCTTTAAAAAAAACGATCTTCAAAACGCTTTAACTTCTCAGCCATGCGAAAGACGTAACATTGTATTTTTGAATTGATTTATAGACATGCAAATCGATCATATTAACGACATATCTAACTTGAAACGAACGTAAATCAATATTTTCTTCTTACAGTTCTCTTCTTCTTGTAAGACAAGGTCAGCATATTTCGCCATTAATTATTGTGTCAGTTTGAGAGGGCGTCGTATGTAATTTCTTCGATATAGCACAGTTTCATTATTCTGCTCGGAAATCTATGATATAGCAAAATGTGAATATTCTGCTCGGATATCTTTGATATAGCACAGTTTGAATATTCTGCTCGGATATCTTTGATATAGCAAAATGTGAATATTCTGCTCGGATATCTTTGATATAGCACAGTTTGAATATTCTGCTCGGATATCTTTGATATAGCACAGTTTGAATATTCTGCTAGGATATCTTTGATATAGCACAGTTTGAATATTCTGCTCGGATATCTTTGATATAGCACAGTTTGAATATTCTGCTCGGATATCTTTGATATAGCACAGTTTGAATATTCTGCTCGGATATCTTTGATATAACAGTTTGAATATTCTGCTCGGATATCCCAAACAGCGTCACTTATCTTGACTGATACGACTAATCACTGGTCATTTTGCGTATACTGTGTGTCCCCAGCAATGAAAAACAAGGAAAAGTGGGATGAACCCAGATAATTGATACTGTTTGGGATTAGCGATGGGCTATCCTGGAGAAGGACCTGCCTGAAACCAGTTATCTTATCTCTCTTATTAATATGTAACCTAACATGTCGGACACAGGAATGGACTCCAACCGTTCATATCTAAGCCATCTAGTCTGTACCTTGCGGTCATTGAATCGAGCCTCACAAAATGAAAGTTTAAATTCAACTACGATCTTCGCCAAACCCTTCCCCAGAATGTGTCCGTGCACTAATCCCAAATCGCATCACTTATCTTGGCTGGTCATAATATGTCCGTGCACTAATCCCAAACCACGTCACTTATCTTGGCTGGTCATAATTTTGTTGTAATTGTTATTGGCTGGTGATACAAATAACGTAAAGTTACCAATTTTGAACAAAGTGATCAAGAATCAGCCTACATATGTGACGCTGTTTTGGGGATCATCGCGCCGGACATATTCTGGAGAATTGCGATTCCTAGTACTCTGATGACGTAGAATCTACTTGACACCCCATTGACATAACAAGCTGTGTGACTACCTCCAAGTTACCTTGATCTCTGATTAATGCCTGTGAACAAGCATATATTATTGGCAGGGTAGTAGATACGTTTTTTTCCGTCAGGATGGAGTTTTACCGTTTAAAAAAAAGAAGAAAGAAAGAAAGGGGCATTATCCCATTTTCTTGTATAATACTTTTTTTTTGTGGAGAAATTTAATGACCTCTCTGAGGAAAACAAGAAAATATACAGGTGCACATCAAAAGCACTTAAAGTTGTGTTGATATATCAGAGGTTTGTATAGTACAGGTGAATGAATACATGGAAATTGACGGTACACCTGTACCCGGGTTAAATAATTTGTTCAGCAGCATTCATTGAGTAGAGTTCGAAAACCTGATGCTAAGGATTGGGTCGGAAGGTAGTAAACGTGTAACCTGGTCACTTCATCAGCAGGTGCTGTCTCCGTATCGATAGTTCGCTGCAACGGATTTTCAAAGAAAATTGCAAAGAATAGAAATGCGTTGCGTCGGTGTTTTATTTGTGCCAATGATCCGAGACATCCGTCGTCAGTGGAGTTGGACAGTTTAAATATAGATGAAATAAAATGAACATTTCGCTTGCTCTACAGGGAATTACATTTAGGTCAACCTTCCCTTGAACCCGGATATTCTTGCATGACTTGAGTTAGATCCGCCCCTTTCTTTCCTAGGAATGTAACTTCAATTACAGCATCAGTAACGCATAAGAGAATGAGTAGCCGACTTTTGAAAATGGTCCTTCTAAGGGCAAAACGTCAAGATAAAAATAGGTAGGTGTAATAAAATAAAACAAAACAACTTAACAACGAGATACAGTTGTTTTATGTTTTATTTTGGTAACACACCTACCTATTTTTGTTTATCTTGACGTTTTGCACAGTGTTACCCCAGCCACCTACTTCCTGTTTAGGGTTGTTACCCTACACTGGTTGATTTATCCTTCTAAGGGCGTAGCGGAGATCACAAACAGTGTCACTTATCATGGCTGATCGCCCGTGTGGTAACCGGGATATGGGCTTTTAATGTAGGGAGCAAAGAATAGGACCACTTCTTTCCAAGTATGTAATTGGAGACGACTAAGTAAAGCTGGGGGATAGACTGTCACCAGTTAAAAAAAAATATTGCCACATCTTGTCTAATTTCTTATTTGTGTCTTTCATCAAATAATCCCCATGGATGACGAAGAAATGTAGTCCATTGAGCATTGCACGTTTGCCCTCTTGTGGTAGACTACTGTAACAGTATATTCTTGTGAGGATGAATGTGTACTTTTGAATGAATGTGTACTTTTGAATGAAGAGGAACAGCATTATTATTATTGCGTTCCGAACCCTGGGTTCTATGTTTGATCAACAATGACTGGTGATCTACGATGTCTGCTAACGTAGATCTCTTCTTGGCTTCAATAAGTGCTTATCAATGAACACAGAGGCACTTCTTATTACATAATCAGAATGTCGTTTAATATAATTTCAAACCAATGACACAAATCAATATTAAACTCTAGGGTAATTGATATATCCGAGACGTGTAATATATCATCAATATAAAATGTACAATGTCGAGATATTCATAAACTGCTCTAGCACTTCCGTTAAAGGCACACGTTATAACATGAGCTTAATGAGATTATAGACTATCTCATTATTCTACTATTTATCTCTATGATACTTCACTAATACAAAATGCTAAGGTTTCACAACTATCCTACCTGCGGGGGATACCGACCCCTACCAGGAGCGTCCACAGGTGGCGGATAGTGGAAAAGCCTCTTGAGGCCAGCTGTGAATAACCCTCTGGGCAAATAAACAGCCGCTGACCAAACGGTGTCGCTGACCACGAGGACGGGGTGGGATATCAGTCGGCGCTGATATTCCCACTGAAATACCCCATATGTCCATTGACTGGCAGCATCAAAGCGAGTATGAGCCGCTATAAGCTCATGTTGCTGGAGTGGGGTCAGTGACCCCACTCCAGGAATGTGCCAGGGGGGAGGGGAGGGGGGTAGGGATAGGGTTTAGGTAGGGTTAGAGGGTTGGGTAGGGTAAATGGGAAATTATAGATATTAGAACAAGAGAGAGCAATGTTCTTAAATCACCTTCCCTGAGTGAGGGGTGTCTTAGATTACAAGAAATAAACCACAGAGGAGGATAATGAATACCTGGCAACAACAAAATTATCCTAGGAGAGGGGAACTCTACCTCAAAACCCCGGGCAGATGGTGCTCGTTAACCCTGTTAGGCAAGCTGTCTAGGAGAAGGAAAACTCCAAAATGAAACCTCCACTGCCCTGTGGACAATCCTTGGATGGATAAGGGCTAGGGAAACACATCCTGACTCAAAAGTAAGATGGAAGACGGAGACACTGGACCGAAAGGTACAAAATAGTCCAGCCAAGGCTGAAAACCACAGTGTCACGCAATGACTTCACATGTCAAATAAAAGGTTACAGATGATTCGTTTTGGTGCTTCATCTGTGGAATCCCGTCAGGTGGATGAAGTGCCGGGCTCTAAGCCTCGAAGGAGCCCACCCTCAGCGACTGGTGGTACCTCTGTCTCAATTTGTGGAGCCAGGAAAAGAGATCAGAGGAAAAAAACTACTGGTTCAAAAAAATCACATATAGATCATGATGCAGACAAAAATAAGCACTTAAAAATATTGCAGTGGAATGCAGAGGGCGTGTACAATAAAAAGACTGCACTTGCAAACCGATTACACACAGAGGAAATCGACATAGCATGCATACAGGAAACACACCTCACAAACAACAATAGATTCAACATCCGAGGATACCAAACATTTCGGAACGACAGAGAAAAAAGAAATAAAGGAGGAGTTCTTATACTTGTGAAAAACAATATCGTTGCCTCTGAAATTCGAGTAGACACAGAAGAACAGGCTGAAATCATTGGAACCTGTCTAACCCTTCCAACTAAAGAGGTCACAGTATATAACTATTACTGTCCACAAGACAAGAGCCTATCTCTACACACAATTAACACAGAAAAAGATAACTGTCTTGTAATTGGTGACTTCAATAGCCACTCACAGAGTTGGGGATATACAGAACAAGATACTAGAGGAGAAGAAGTGGAAGACTGGCAGTGTGAGGTGAAACTTCAACTGCTTAATGAACCTGAAGACCACCCAACTTTCTACTCTAGAAGATGGCACACCACCTCAACCCCTGACCTAGCCTTTGCAACAGACGCCTTAGCGAAAATAACATACAGGGAAGTGCTGGAGCAGCTTGGTGGAAGTGACCATCGCCCCATCAAACTCACCATTGACATTAACCATACCCCTGCTGGCCCTACAACCACACCCAGATGGAACTTCAAGAAAGCAAACTGGAGTAAGTTTGCTGACCTGACAGACAAATTCACAAAAACCTTAAATCCAAGGATTAAAAACGTGAACAAAACTGCACAACTCCTGGCTTCTGCACTTCTTCAAGCAGCCAAGCAAACCATACCAAGAGGTGCTAGGAAAAATTACAAACCGTACTGGTCTGACGAACTCGATGAGTTGGAGAAAGAAGTGTCAAAGGCCAGAGACACAGCAGAAAAAAGCCCATCCACAGAAAACAACATATCACTAAAAGCTGCTGTAGCCAAACTAAGAAAAACAACAATTACAAACACAAGGAAAAGCTGGCACGAAAAAACAGAAAATTTAAACTTCGACAAAGAGGGAAGAAAGCTATGGAAAATAACAAAAATGCTCAACAATGAAGATAACAAAACAGCACCAGTAGCTATAGAGAATGGTGGAGATGTACTCACAGGAAAGAAGGCTGCAAATCACTTTATACAGCATTACCAAAGTACTGCCTGCCACAAAGTCGATGAAAATAGGAGAAGAGAAGTAAGAAAAGAACTACGGAATATCGAAAAAGAGATCAGCAAAGATAAACAAGATGTCATGAATATTCCTTTCACGATCAATGAACTAAATGAAGAACTAGCAGTATTAAAACTTAGGAAATCACCTGGCCCTGATGACATACCAAATGAACTGCTAATTCACATCGGACCATCAGCAAAAAAGAAATTAATAAAAATTTTTAACAACTGTTGGGATAGAGGTCTAGTGCCACAGGTGTGGAAAACCGCCATAATGATACCCATCCACAAGAAAGGCAAGCCAAAAAATAAGGTGGACAGCTATCGCCCAATAAGTCTGACCAGCTGTGTTTGCAAATTAATGGAGCGCCTGGTAAACAAAAGAATGATGTGGTTCCTAGAAAAAAAATAAAATCCTGCTAAATCAGCAAGCTGGCTTCAGAAAGTGTAGATCAACTGAAGACCAGATTACACTAATTGCCCAGGAAGTAGAGGATGCTTTCCAGGAAAAAAAGCAGACATCAGTGGTGTGGGTAGATATGGAAAAAGCCTTTGATTGTGTATGGAAAGATGGACTCCTCCTTAAACTACAACAAAACAAAGTGACAGGGCGCATGTATTACTGGATAAAACACTACCTGCACAACCGAAAAGCAGCAGTGAAGCTTGAAATGAAGCATAGCAGAAAGAAACTCTTTAAGCATGGAGTACCACAGGGAGGTGTTCTATCCCCCACTCTGTTCCTTATATTTATGAATGACATTGACCAAATTCTCTCGCGTAAAGTAAATGCTGCAATGTACGCAGACGATCTGGCGATATGGTGCAGTGAAGAGAGCGTAGGCACAACAAAAATAAGGTTGCAAGAAACTATGGACAATTTGGCCAAGTGGACAGACCAATGGGCCATGTCTATCAATGCCCAAAAAACTACCTATACCATCTTCAGCATGTCCACCAAACCACAGAAAATCCTACTAACCATAAATGGTCAAACATTGCCAAAAGATGAGACACCTACATACCTTGGAGTCACTTTTGATCCAAGACTTACATGGAAACAGCACATAGACAAGTGCCAAACAAAAGGTACAATGAGGACAGCACTCCTTAAAAAATTGGCTGGAACAGATTGGGGTGCAAATGGAAAAATTCTAAGTAGAGCATATACAGGTTATGTAAGACCAGCTTTGGAATATGGAATGTCAGCATGGGGGACTGCAGCCAAGAGTAACACTCAAAAGATCTCAAAGATACAAAACCGCAATCTCAGAATTATAACAGGTGGTATGAATACTACCCCAATCACAGAAATGGAAACATGCACAGGTTTGCCATCAATGGAAGAAAGAAGAAATGAAAAAATCCTCACACAGTATGCAAAGTTCAAATGTTTGGAGAGTCATCAAATGAACCAAAGACTAAGCAGACCTACAAAAGAGCGACTCAAAAGAGGTAGCTTTCTACACTCCGCTAAACAGCTCCAGAAATCACTCACAGATACAGACCTACAAAACCTAAAACCACTAAACACCTTTAACACATACCCAACATGGGACAGGAAAAACTTCCCAAGAATTATGGACAATATACCAAGCATCATTTCGAAAACAGAAACTACTATAAAAGTACTAAAGGAGACAACTAAGAATCACATACAGAAAGCATACCCAAAGGATATATGGACACATGTATATACAGATGGATCAGCGAAAGAGGCAGTATTAGATGGAGGATCAGGAATATATATAGTAACACCAGATGGAAAAGAAATAGAGAAATCCATACCCACAGGCAAACATTCCACAAATTTTAAAGCAGAAATGGAAGCCATAATAGAGGCAGCCAAAATGCTCATAAATTGCTTGCCGAGTCACAACAGACATGTAGTATTTCTAACGGATGCAAAATCAGTATTGCAGGCATTGAAAGATCCAAAGAACACGAGCATGAATGAACTTACGGCCTGCTTACTACACCTCAGCAGTACCACCAAAGAAACAGTACTGCAGTGGATCCCAGGTCACTGTGGCATACCTGGAAATGAAAAAGCTGATCTCCTGGCAAGGAAAGGGGGATCACTGGAACAAATAGAAAATGATAATACGTACTATGAAAGTAAGACCATGTTAAAAGCAGAATATAAGAAAAAGTGGAAGCAAATGCACCCAACTGCAGAACCAAATGACCCCTACCACCAAATGTCACGCAAGGAACAAACCATCATTTTCAGACTACGAACTGGTCACAACAGACTGAGAAGTCACATGTTCCGAAAGCTGAAGATTGGTGAGACAGACCTGTGCAACTGTGGACTGAGCCCAGAGACTGCAGAACACATTCTTCATGCCTGTCAACTCTACCAAGAAGAGAGGGAGAAAATATGGCCTACTGAGACGGCACTGCTTCCAGACTTGAGGGGTTCCATGGATGACCTGAAGCGAATCACACAATTCATTGAAGCTATTGGTGCTGTAACCTGATATCTGACTGAAGAACGATGAAGAAGAAGACAACTATCCTAGCACATCCAGGAATTTGGCGCACGTCGTGGTATAAGCTTAATGAGATTCTAGACCATCTCATTAATCTACTACTAATCTCACTTTTTGGTCAACTAACTTTGTTTCCAGTTGTTGAAGTCAACAAGGGACTTGTCTCCTGTGAGACAAGTGCTAACTCTCTCCACACACGTCCCGGGGACTCTGTGTGATCCTGTCGACTGATTCTTGAGTGAAATGCGACCGCCCTGCTCGGCAGTCGATAATGCAATCCTTCTTCCTCCTCCATTCCTAAGTTTCTCCAAACTTCCAGAAACTTCCAACCAATCAAAAGCTTTCATTTCCCCAGAGGAAAAGCTCTGGCCAATCAGAAATTGATCCTTCTGGTTACAATAAACCCACGTTGCCTCAGACCAACCAGGAAGCTTCTACCTGGTATGATTCCCGTCTGTCTATTATCTGACATGTTCTTAGGTAAACAAACGTTGCACTTGAGCATAGCTTGACACGTTCCTATAAAAACACACGTTTGTGTTTTATCGTCGCTTGACACGTTCTTAGATAAACACACCTTTGCATGGTGTGTCAGAGATGTCCGTGGTGACAACATTTACCCAAGAGATGCAATGTGTGGCATTTCACGCAGTCAATATCTCGATATCTGTGAAGGGTTCTCGCTTCTTACTGTGAAGCCCCCTGTCTGTGAAGGGTTCTGCAACCAGATACTATCACACTCGCCCCCTTGTCACAAAAAAAACTTTATGCGGCTTTGTGTCGAGGCGAATCTATGTCTATACTTAATTCTGCTGAGGCGGAAGGCCAAGCATAAATTTTTCCTGATATAATAATTAAAAGAACGGTGATCCCTCCAACCATTCTGTCTTTTTTTTTTTTTTTAATCAAGCTACAACTATGTATCATCTATGTACATTCCATGGGACGCTATATACAAATTACCTAAAAACCCACTTTCGCCATCTTTCCGGTTAGTTCTGTTTCATATGATCCATACCTAGAACGATTTGGCGAGCTAATCTGAACGCTGCCTCATTCCTCGGTTTTCTCCTTACCGCCTGTATCGTAGGTTGGGTATTAACGGTGTCTGCAACGTCGTTCCGTTGTCTACTCGCGGCATGAGTGTTCCGGAAAGGTGCGTCCTCCGTAGGCTGAGGTGGTGCCACCACTTCGACTGTCTCACTGTGAGTCCTCGGTTCCGTTTCGGTGCTGTCGTGTGACTCGCACTCGATTGTATCAGTGTAGTTATCCGCTGCGATTTCGTTGTCATCAGTGTCGTGGTCTGATGTGCTGTCGTCCTCGTTCTCTTCGAGCCTTTCCGACGTCACCTCTTCCAGGTGTTCTTCCGTGGCTGGCTCGTCTGGAACCCTGGACTCTGGTCTGGGCTCCTGAATCTCTTCAGAATGTTCTCTCGATACCTCACTCAGAGACATCAACTCTGTCTGAAGCACGGCCGTTAGCTTCTCTGCTGTCTGTATCTCACTGTCAGACTTCCGTTTGTCTGTCTTGCAGACTTCTAACTTCTTCAAGATTTCTATAGGTCGCCCTGTGCGATCCGGGTTCTCTTTATTGCTCGGTCGGACTCTTAAGGCATTTACTCGCCAGTTTCCTCTATCTATCTCTCGCCGCCTCGAGTAGGAGAAATTAGCCTTACTGTCGCCCCTGTTCTGTTTCGCAAACGTCCGACTGGGTATTTCGTTCGTCCTGGTTCCTCTCGTGTGCCCGTTCCTGGCTACAACTACCCTTTTCTGTATGGTCATAACCTGACCCCTCTGGTCCCTCCTGACCACTGCTCCTATCCGTTCAACCTCCTGTCCTCTTCTTGTGGGTACTGTATCTTGGGCTACTCTCTGGTAGGCCCCTATCTCTGAGCGGAACGGTCGTTTCCTGACGTCCAGGAATCGCTGGGTGAATCTCGTCTCTTCTCGACATTTTCGATCTAGCGGAAATTCGTGCCTATACCGTCCTCCCCTTTTGCAGTCTGCCATGAAGTGACCGACCTGCCCACAATCATAGCATCTTCGGTCTCTCTCTGTTCTCGTGCCTCGTCTCTCTGGAAACTCCTGTTTCCTTTCCAGGAATCTGTCAAATCTCCCCTGGTTTAGTGGGAGTGTCTTTTCTACTATATCAGATTCCCTTTCTTGGGGCTCCGTGCCCAACCTGAATTCGATCCACTTAATAGTGCGCTCCTTCGTCTGTGCTAAACGGAGAGCCTCGTCTAGCGTGCTGGGATCAGTTTCAATGAGGTGACGTTTAATCGCTCCTGGCAGCAACCCTTCTACAAAATAGTGCAGGAGTATTCTCCCTACACCTCCTTCCTTCATTTCCTGGGGAAAAGCTTCTTCTGCCAGACGTAACAGTCTGTCTCCGAAAGCTTCCACTGTTTCAGCTACGTTTTGTCTAACCTTTGTTAGCATTACCAGCGCATATTCGGCTCCGGAGAGTCCACCATATCTCCGTTCTAATCCCGCTTGGAAGTCCTTCCAGGATTCTGCTGGTACTCTCTCTATCCTGAGCCTAATCGTCTCTGCTACTAGGCCGTTGCTAGATTGCAGAGCTAACAATTTCTTGTTATATTCGCTGGCTCTTGTCAACAATGCGCACTTTTCTATCTCTGCTATCCAGCTCTTGAAGTGCGCTTCGTTCCCTGAGAACGGCGTAATAACAGTAGCCGAGCCTTGCCATCTTAAGGCTTGTATTAATTCGCGCAGCTCAGACTTCTCTACCTCTTCATTGTCGGCTACTGGGGATAAGGCCTTTTGTTCCATTTTCTACCAACACCTCTTTTGTGAGTTTCTCGTTACTAGCTCTGTGACGTTCTCTCAACTCTACTATTAACCCTGGATAGCCTTAATCTGCCTACCGCGAATCTAGGTGTGAACAACAATCCTACTTGAGTTATATTATCAAATTGACATACATATATAAATGCATGAAACCAATACGTCAAGTAGCTACTTATCTCCTCTGTGGAATGACATTTATAAACTCAATATATCTCTGTGGCATGACATTTATGAACTCAATATATCTCTGTGGAATGACATTTATAAACTCAATATATCTCTGTGGAATGACATTTATAAACTCAATATATCTCTGTGGAATGACATTTATAAACTCAATATATCTCTGTGGAATAACATTTATAAATTCAATATCTAATTAATTGTTAACTTCACTATTAATGCTCAACACCAAAACAAATGTTCATTTCTCTCAGTCGTCCTGGTCCTGTCGGGGAATTTATGAATTTAACTATAGTCTCCACATAATAATAGATTGTTCGTAATTTATATAACAATTGTTCACTTCTCTCTGTTCTGTGATAATTAGTTAGCAAGACATACTCACATCCATGTCCGTCTGTTCCTTGGAATTTTACTAATTGCACACGCACTGATTACTTAACGAACAGGTAACTGAAATTCACGACAGCTCGTGTCGTAACTTTGAAAAATATAAATTTAACACACCGATTTTCTCTTTGAAACTTCTGTGTTTCAGTATAATTGGCCTTCGTGATGATAAGGTATAGGGTAGCACTTCGTGTTGGCCGGGAACGTACTGGTCCTAGGCCTCAGTGTAACAGTATATTCTTGTGAAGGAGGAAGTGTTACAGTATATTACTTTTGAATGAAGATGTTTATTCAACAATGACTGGTGATCTACGATGTCTGCTAACGTAGATCTCTTCTTGGCTTCAATAAGTGCTTATCAATGAACACAGAGGCACTTCTTATTACATAATCAGAATGTCGTTTAATATAATTTCAAACCAATGACACAAATCAATATTAAACTCTAGGGTAATTGATATATCCAAGACGTGTAATATATCATCAATATAAAATGTACAATGTCGAGATATTCATTAACTGCTCTAGCACTTCCGTTAAAGGCACACGTTATAACATGAGCTTAATGAGATTATAGACTATCTCATTATTCTACTATTTATCTCTATGATACTTCACTAATACAAAATGCTAAGGTTTCACAACTATCCTAGCACATCCAGGAATTTGGCGCACGTCGTGGTATAAGCTTAATGAGATTCCAGACCATCTCATTAATCTACTACTAATCTCACTTTTTGGTCAACTAACTTTGTTTCCAGTTGTTGAAGTCAACAAGGGACTTGTCTCCTGTGAGACAAGTGCTAACTCTCTCCACACACGTCCCGGGGACTCTGTGTGATCCTGTCGACTGATTCTTGAGTGAAATGCGACCGCCCTGCTCGGCAGTCGATAATGCAATCCTTCTTCCTCCTCCATTCCTAAGTTTCTCCAAACTTCCAGAAACTTCCAACCAATCAAAAGCTTTCATTTCCCCAGAGGAAAAGCTCTGGCCAATCAGAAATTGATCCTTCTGGTTACAATAAACCCACGTTGCCTCAGACCAACCAGGAAGCTTCTACCTGGTATGATTCCCGTCTGTCTATTATCTGACATGTTCTTAGGTAAACAAACGTTGCACTTGAGCATAGCTTGACACGTTCCTATAAAAACACACGTTTGTGTTTTATCGTCGCTTGACACGTTCTTAGATAAACACACCTTTGCATGGTGTGTCAGAGATGTCCGTGGTGACAACATTTACCCAAGAGATGCAATGTGTGGCATTTCACGCAGTCAATATCTCGATATCTGTGAAGGGTTCTCGCTTCTTACTGTGAAGCCCCCTGTCTGTGAAGGGTTCTGCAACCAGATACTATCACACTACTAGGTGGCGGGAAATGCTATACGTGCCATCACTATTGATGAATCAACAAATCTGACAGACGACTGATGTGATAGATGGTGCAAAAGCGTGTGTAGGACGTGGTGATTATGGGATACTGGCGCAGTGTTTCCAGGACTAAACATGTATCCGTAAACACCACTTACATAACTAAGTCTTTGTGACAACCCTATTAGCCCGTGTGTCATAAATAAACATAATAATAAAAACGAGTACAGAAGAAAGAGTAATTTACAATTATTTTTTTTTTAAATATAAACAATCCGTGTAACGGTCTGGTGTCCGTTCAGACGAAGATCTCTGATCGAAACTTCAACCGTGTTCGTCGTTAATATTTTTTATTGTAACTGTTTGTATCATCTTTTTCATGTTTAGTGGTAGCTATTTGTGAACACATATTTTCTTATTCACTATTACTAATCAGAAGTAGAAGACTGCTCAGCTCGTATCATTGAACCCTACACCCACAATGGGTAAAACAGTCGTCTGTGAATTGACAAAGCTCTGGAAAACGATGCCAGAGGAACGGACCGGATTGATGATGTTGACAGTAAAACTACTCGCTAGCATATGGGACAAGAGAACACGCACTATCTCAGAGTTCTTTCTTCTTCTGCGTTCGTTCTCAAACGTTTGCAAAATAGCAGGATGTATAGTCCGGTGAACGGAATGCATTGCATCATGGTTTACAACTTTGCTGCATTATATGCGCTTTTGCGACTGACACATCATCACGGTTTCTGGGTCACTATGAACCTATGGGAATGGGAAAATTCACCCCATAACTTCCTTAGTCATCTCTTACGACACGCATGGACTGTAAACAGTGTTTCTATTCTTTAATCCTCATTCGGGCCCCAACAAGATCCAGGTGACTTATATGACTATTCCCTTTATATTCTCTTAATTTTCATTGGCTGTCACGCAAAGTATAATCATAGTGTCCAATGAAAATCATGGGAATAATCAAATGAGTCATTAATAAGTCTTATTTTCCGATTATCCAATGGGTTTTATATGTCGACGGTCACTGATTTCCTGCGCTGAAACAAATATCGCAACTGCACTGACCTCCCAAAGAAAGTTCACATGATCTAAAACCGCAAATAGAAACCTAAGTGGTTTATAAATAGAACCAGCACAGATGATTTCACTTAACATTTAAGAAGACACCAGTTGAGAAATGTAAACGTCCAATTTTACATGGATATTAATTCAACCACAGAAATATGGATATCCAAATGTGTGTACTACGGCGTCATAAAAAGCAGTCGGTTGTTAACGATGTTGTGGGAATTTCCATCCTTGAAAAAAAATTTCGCCAGTATTTCTAAGAAATGTGTGAACGTCTTGCATATCAGTTCCTTCTTCAGAATAGTCCACATGTTAATTCAAGGACATCAATATATATTAGCAAGACCTCTGGTCTCCTAGAAAGAACTCATTATTACGAAGCGTGACCTTTGATAGACAATTATTGGATAGCCAATAATAAAGCTATTGCCGCTGTTCCCATGCTTTTAATTGGCTGGTGACACAGAAATATATATTATATAACATCTGTATAGCATAAAAAAACCATTTGCCTTATCACGTAGACGTCCATTACAATGGCACGGGCCATAAGGGGGGGGGGGGAAGAAAATTCAGGTTACGGTCACTAAGTCGTGCTTCTCTGACGACCGGACCTGTCTTGCGCTTGAGAACCGCTACATTTACCAATATGGCGATCTTAAACCCGACGACATCAATGAGCGCTTGTCTCATGTATGATTCTAGTTGTTCCATAGTTTCTGTTTGATTCGTGTCACATGTATGTAGCCATTTTTGTATATTCCTTGTCCATTGTCGTTCCACTGCTTCCGGTCAATCTACATTACACATGCCAATGTGAACGTCCATATCCTTACTGTCCGTTTTCTTTTGTATATTTTAATTTTGTTTAAATTTTTTTCTTGATAGCGGCCTTTTGGTCGCAACGTCGGTGTGTGTGTGTGTGTGGTGTGTGTGTGTGTGTGTGTGTGTGTGTGTGTGTGTGTGTGTGTGTGTGTGTGGTGTGTGTGTGTGGTGTGTGTGTGTGGTGTGTGTGTGGTGTGTGTGTGCGGTGTGCATGTGTGGTGTGTGTGTGTGTGGTGTGTGTGTGTGTGGTGTGGTGTGGTGTGGTGTGGTGTGTGCGTGCGTGCGTGCGTGCGTGCGTGCGTGCGTGCGTGCGTGCGTGCGTGTGTGTGTGTGTGTGTGTCTGTCTTTAGTGATTAGCAAAATTTCATTACCCTATTCCTGGATTTACCGGTTGGATTTCAGTTTTGCGCAGTAAGTACATATAGAAATGTATGTACCCCGAGCATACCAAGTCCTCAAGAATATTACCGCGTGTTGATCTCACGTAGAGCAACTTAATCTAGACTTATCCGATTTATCCCGTTCAGGCCAGACAAATTATACGAAAAGTGATCAATAACAATCTGATCAGCCAAGATGAGTAGCGCTTGTGAGATCAACCATAGCCACCTAGATAAACAAACGGACTAACTACGTGCGGCACAATAAGTGTTGGTTGTCAGCATCATTGCTTCCCGAACAGTATTTATTAGGTCCTTCTCCAGTTAGTTATTTTGGAAAAGACATCAGCCTGATTCGAAATATATATTGGGAACAGACTGCATCAATAAGGTGTGAAAAAAGCTACTCATCATACATAGAAATAAGAAGAGCGGTAAGACAAGGATGCATTTTATCGCCAAGCATATTTAATATCTACACAGATATATATACAAAGAAATGCCAGGACTCAAGATCAATGGGAAAATAATCCACCTGAAATATACAGATGACACTGTTCTTTTAGCAGAAAGTGAACATGATCTACAAAGACTAATAGATCAAGTCAATAAATCAAGTAAAGAATATGGACCGAACATAAATATTTTTTTTAAAACCATGATAATCAGCAAAGACACAGAAGAACAAGAGATAAACATACATGGAAACTACAACAAGTAAAACATTATCAATATCTTGGACACATAGTGACAAATGACGGCAGATGTGAAACAAGTTAAAAGGAGAATAGGAATGGCATGAGGTAAATAGTAACATCTAAACAAATTACAAAAAAGTTACAAATACGATTTATAAAATGCTACATTTATCCTATATTAATGTATAGCTCAGAAACATGGACACTAAGCAAACAATTAGAAGACAGAATTGATGCCTTTGAAATGTGGGTATATATAAGAATATGGAGAACATCATGGAAACATAAGAAAACAAACAAAGAGGTTCTAAACACACTTAATATTAAGAAAGAATTACTAAGAGAAATACAGATCAGAAATATAAAATATTTTGAACACATTAAAAGACATTAAATTACCTTATTTAAGCCCTTACTTGAGGGTAACGTCAAAGGGAAGCGAGCAAAATGTAGGCAGAGATACAAGTGGGAGAGTAACATTACAAGGAGGACAGGTTACAGTCTAACAGAGTGCACCACCAAAACAAGAGACAGGGGATGTTGAAGATCTGTTGCAGCCAACGTTCGTTGCGGAGACGTCACTTGATGATGACTGATAACGATTGTGTGTGTGATGACGTCACATATTTTGTAATCTAGAAAACCGTCACGCAACACAACACGCTGAGAAAGGGCGTTGATGCGGGTAACAACCACAATATTAAATAGTTACATTTTTCTAACGTGTTGTCGTGTTAGTGTTTTCTGCATCTACTTGGTTTTAAGAATACGCGTCTCGTTTGTTTGTGTCGTCCGTAGTTGTCCAAGAGTAAACATGTATACATAACCGAACCCCTCGTCAGATATACAATCATGTGAACTCATTTGGAATCATCCTTCAAAAGAAACGCTTATTTGACCAATCCAGTGATTTTCATTGATGAGTCGTATCCCGACAAGGAAGCAAATAATAACGACACTGTTGGCTGTCACATGCCCTATGGAGCCAAAGTGACCCAGAAACCCTGCTGAAGTCAGATGTTTCAGGGCTAAAGGCACTGATATCGCAGCTAAACTGCAAAACATGACACAGCTCATTTCGTCCTCGGGACTACATCCTGCTAATCTGCAGCAGTTTGAGAACCAATGCTGAAGATAGGAAGATAAGTCAAGACAAAAGTAAATTAGACTAGAATAGATTACATTATATTAGGATATATTATATTACATTATGATAGAATGTAATAGATTCGGATAGGTATTAGATTCAGATAGATTATATAGTGGAATACCTTTATAGCGCATTCCAATCTTTTCTATCATAATATAGTCTGATATAACGAAATATATCATATAATAATATATTATATCATAATCTAAACTAATTTTTCCTAATACATTTTTTTGTCGGTCCGGAACAAGTTGTTGTAACGGGATACCGATGTATTACATTAGAATAGATTATTATAGAATAGATTCAATTAGGATATATTATATTAGATTAGATTTTGATAGATTATATTAGTTTAGATTATGATATATTATTGTATAATATATTATAATACCTCATATTATAGTATTATAGAATAGACTAGATTATTATAAAAAAAATAATCCTGGAGAGAAAAGTCCCAGGAAAGAGAACAAGGGGCAGACCAAAACAACGTTGGGTACAGGATATCCCTACAATATAGAGTAGACTAGATTAAGTTAGCTTACAGTAGATTAAATTGGATTAGGATATACACACAGAAAGATAATATACTTAAGGATGCTATGAGCTCCTCGTGATTTGGGTAGAGTTGCCCAGCTGCAGCCAAGGGCATGCCAAACTCTATCTGGTGTATTTTGCCCTTCCTCGTCTTATCCTATTTTATCTGTAACCATGAAATCCATTTATAGTTTTCCCATGCTCTTATATCTATTTAAGACTTCAATTCCCTTTTAAAATTGTTGTAGCATAACATATTCAGAATTAAGCCATCAACACGGTATTTCTTTTGGGTTGTTTTGATTTTCTTCGCAATATAAATATATTCTATAGTTTGCCATTGTTTTTTGAACGGTCCAGATGCACAATTAATTTTCTGCGGCGGGATTTCATCCCGGCACCTCGTCGTCATAGAACCGGACTCAATCTCTTTATTAAATAAATAATACAACTATAACTGGGATAAACAATGTAAAAAATGCAAGCTAACATATTTCAAACAAACAAAAAGGACACAATGGTTTAGAAAGATTAAGAAGCGATAACAACTATGACAATGTATTATTGTCATTGGTAACTAATATAACTAAAGTGAAATCCCTCTATAGTGCATTCTTTTATAACGAACTTCCCTATATAACAAGTTTAAAAATGTCCAATTATATTTATTCTATATTGTTTTTACTGTTATAGCAAATGTATGTTATTACATACATATTTTGTCGGTCCAGACCAAGTTGTTATAAGAGGACTCCACTGTAATTAATAGTAAAACTAATATATTTTTACTATTTTACTATATTTTTACTATTTATTAGTTACATTGGTTGTCAGTGACAATATTATATTATCATAGCTGATATCGCTTCACAGTTTTCTTACTGTAGCACTCCCCACCTTGTCGGATATCCTCTTACAGTTTGTTATTTATACTTAGAAAAATTAATCCTGGAGAGAAAAGTCCCAGGAAAGAGAACAAGGGGCAGACCAAAACAACGTTGGGTACAGGATATCCCTACAATTGACACAGGATATCGAAGTCCTTCTGTACAAGAAACCGGGAGAGGCTAGCTGTTTGCTGATTGTAAATGAGTTTACCACTTTTTGGAGAGGGGCGCCTCTTTCAACCAGCGGACAACAAAGTCCAATTAGGTTATATCAGGACTTACTACCATAAAATATTAGATGTAACAAAGACCCCAAGTCATTAACAGCTAGCAGTTTGCATAGAAACGAGAGGCTTAGGCAGATGACTACGTCCTGTAAAGCACGTGTGCCATAGATCAGATAGATGAGATATATTATATAGGTGAATAGGAAGATATGTAGGTAGATAGGTCGATTATTAAGAAGAATCAAGAAATTATTGACAGGATGACGGATCGAAAGATAGTAGACTATTTGTGAACTATGTTCGTTAATGGAACGGTATCATGTACAGGGCATTACTATTCAACTTCTTCTTCTTCTTCTTTCGTTCACTTGAAACATGTCTATATCTGTAATTCTGTCTCCTTAATAAAACTCACTTTTTGTAGTTATTGGTCGTTTGTTTGTTTGGCCAGTAGCTCTATTCCCTTGCCTCCTGGCTCCTCGAGGCAATTGAGAAGGACTTTCAGTAACTGAGGTTGGGCCCTTTCGAGGTATAGGGCCCAGCACCATCCCTGCCTGAACGTCCGCCACAGGGCAGGCACCATAACTTTTTATAGAACAGACATGTTTCCATTGTGTTTTGTGCGTGGCATCCTGATTATCTGTGCGCCTTTTGGCTGGATGCCTCCGTCTTCAGCACTCTGCTTACTTGGGCAGGACTATGGTCCTGCTCGAATGGGACTGCCCGACCAGTCTTAGTTTCCAGCCCCTGATGGCTGAACTAAGCCCCATCACCACTGCAAGGTGCTGGCCTTGATGGGGAACTATTCAACTAATGTTGCATGTTAACTGGCAGCTAATACAGCCACTAGTGTCACTAGTACAATGTGACTGATTGGCTTTTCAAACAGGAGCTAATTCCACGAGTTGGGTTTGCCTGGAGAGCTACTATCAACTCTGCTACATGACCGACCAATTCCGTTATGCGGTCATGAATTCGCTGCACAATTTGGTCTAAGCGACAAACAATTTTGGTCAATTTTTTACATTTTTCCACCCCTTGTAAACAGCTGTCAAGAATTCAGGGATTCCCCCCCCCCCTTTTTTTTTCTTTATTAATTATTTCAACACAAATTTAAAAGAAAATTATGATAAAGTAAGAACTTCATGATAGCTTCTTGATTACTGTGTAATGGAATGATAATCACTGGCTGGTAACACACATTTTAACGTTTCTTTATTCGCTGCAGTGTTATGTCGTGTCCTTAATACATGCATTTGGTCGAAACGTCGATTTGTGTGTATTACTATGTGTACTATCAGGGATATTAAACAAGCCCGTGGTTAAGGGAAGGAGGGTGGGGTGTTAAACCTCCTCCTTCCCGACGGATCAGAACATGCCTGTTAGTATTAGGAATATAGCCTAAAAATTGGTAACCCCCCCCCCCAACCCCCGTTTTGCGATTTTCCATAAGAAGTTCATAACTTTTCTCATCAAAAATAGATAATTACAAAAGACAGCGGGCGAATGTCCACCCCTCCCTCTCTTAAAGAGAACTTGATAATCCAATTCTTATTGAGAACGTATCTACGACCCTGTTAACAAAACTTCATTTCCCAGTTCCAAGTTTCGCCAAGAACAAACATGGAGAAGGCTTGTTAAAGACCTATGTTCCCTAGAGACCTGAACATGCTACGCTGCGTGATGAGAAGCTCTCATTTATAACTAGAGTATAATCTTGAACTATGTTATCGGAGTATTGCGCAATCCAGGCCCTGGGTCAATAAGATGGCTAAACATGAGCTGATATAGCAAATACGCGAACTGGTTGTAGAATGGGCGGTAACACGCAGTTCAAACATTTAACAATCACTGGTCGTGTCATTTTTACGTTCGCATGGTTGATTACATAATTGACGTTTTGATTATATACCTTCGTCGAATTCTGCAAAAACTGCTCTAACAGAGCATGGGAAAATACAGTATTTCACAAATACGAGAAAGAAAGACAGTTTTTTTACAAAAAGGTTTAGTTTTTTGTAAGAAGTTAAAAGAGTATAACGAAGGCAAATACACGAGGTAGCTTCAAAAAGTTCCCCGAAACAAAATATAATTATCTACACTATATTTCCTTCAAAGTATTTCTTTCGAGAATTGTACACTTTGCCAACGTGCATACATCTGCTGGAAACATTCGTGGAACCCATTCTTTAACATCTAAATTGTCTTGTTAAATTGGTAATAACGACCTCTGCATCTTTGAATCGTTGTCCCTTCGGTGCCGATTTCACTCGAGGGAAGAAGAAAAAAATCAGCCGATGCAAGGACGGAAGAATTTTGAGGTTGTTCCAATGTATGCAGTATGATGAGTACTGGTTGATATTGGGCTTGCTTACTATCCACTGATTACAGAGTGCCAGGTTCGACACCACATCCGAATAAGCAAAAAACAACCAGGGTCATGATGTTTCGCCTCACCCGAAACATCATGACATGGAGAATCCAAAAGTTACAAAAGAAGTAAAGAAGGTACGAAGGAAGGGCGATAGATAGGTGTGACAAGAAAAGTAACTAGGAAAGAGGGAAGTGGAAGGAATGAGGAAGAGTAGAAAATAAATAAAAGTTGGAAAAATACGCGAATAGAGAAAAGGAAGTGAAGGACTATAAGGAAGGAAGAATGTAAGAATAGATGAATGGGATAATCGAAAGAATATATGGAAGGAAGAATAGATGGATGGAAGAATATATAGATTGAAGGACGGGTAAATGGAAGAATTAATGGAAGAATGGAATAAGTAATGGTTGGCGGACGAATAGATGAACGGGAGACAGAATAAACTGATGGAAGGAATGAAGGAATAATATATCAATGAATGGATGGAAGAATGAATGGATGAAAGGAATAAAAAGCGGAATGAAGAATGGATGGATGGATGGAAGAATGGATAGATAAAATAATAGGTGGATGGAAGAAGAATATATGATGAAAGGAAGAATAAATGGGTGGTAATAAGAATGAGTTAACTGGATGAAGGAGAAGTGGATATAAGAAATAATGCATGGATGGATGGATAGGTAGAAGGATAGATTGATGGTTGGATGGATGTATGGATAAGGAATGGATGGAAGGAAAGAAGACTGGATGGATAGAAGACTGGATGGATAGAAGACTGGATGGATGGAAGAAAGAATTAGTCAACTGTATGAAGGAGAATGTATGGAAGGGAGATGTACGGAAGAGAGAATTGATTGAAGGTAGAATGTATGGAAGAGAGAATGGATGGAAGAGAGAATGGATGGAAGGGAGAATGGATGGAAGAGAGAATGGATGGAAGGGAGAATGGATGTTTGGAACAAATAATAGGTGGATGAAAGAAGAATTGATTATGAAAGAAAGAATACATAGATAGAAATAAGAATAAGTGAATTGGATGACGGAGAAACGGATGGATGGATATGGATAATTGGATGGACGGATAGATAGATGGAGCGACGAACGAACGGATGGATGGGGTTAGGGGGACCACCAAAGAAAAATGGTCCCAAATGGGAGCCACGGGCTAAGAAAAGGTTGAGCCCTGAACTGGCATTTGGTGACTTCTAAACGAGCTGGATTAAATCAAGTACACACTCAATTGCACTGACTCAAGACCTTGGGCAAAAAAGTCTATGTACACAAAGTAAACACGCCTTCATTTGTTACGGTTTAAAAAAATTATAGTCTTGATTCTCGTTGGTCATTATTTGTATACTTGGAGTCGCATGACAAAAAAAGCCAAGGAGACTAACGAAATGCATGGAAGTAATACAAAATCAGCTTCTCAGGCCATGTTTACATTTTGTACACAGGTCTTTACTGGCGCCCTGTCATGATTGACTGCGGTAAAAGTGACTTTACAGAAACTTGACCATGCTTCATGAGGATGGATACCGCCCACCTCCATCGCCTTTTAACCTTCCCAGCAATAAGTAATCATAGTACCATATTTATACGGAATCCACATGTGAGTGATATCATACAAGTTTTCTGTAAAACTATTTCTTCTTGGTACTGAACCCAGATTGTTTTGTTCAAATGAAAATGCAAAAACCTGTCCTAGTCATGTAAATCAGTGGTTCTCCGCATTTTTTTACATGTCGTCTATTTTTTTAGGACAATTTTCTTCCAAGGCCGCCATTGATCCGTATTGTTTGTTTGTTTTTCGTTCGCTCCATTGTAACCATCACGGATATCCGTGCGATTTCCGCCGGGAGCGTGATTACGTTGTGCCACCGTTATGCGCCTTGTAGGCCTAGCACATCCGATTTCGGCATGCCTTGACAATTCGGGTGGGCTACCCTTAGCCTGTGACAGCCTCTATATCTGTCTCCAGGCACGCGTAGTGGAGACTCTTCGCCCAGACGATATTGATCCGTAAAACAGCTTATTGACTATCTTCAAAACTTACTACTATATAATTTACTAAATATCATTCACAGTCACCCTTTTTGTCATCTCCACGCAGGCGCATGTCTCCCTCCCCCCCCCCTACCCCAATATTTAAAAAAAATTGTAACTGCCTGGAAGTTTATGTAGCCCACTGGGAGTCATACAGTACACGTTAAAGTCCACGTGACTAAGTCAAGTTTCAACAAATACTTTAACTAGAAAAGTCAAAACGGATACACTGGAGAAAAACATCTAGGGCGTTGAAATAACAACACAGTAAACGGATAAACCTACCTCTCAAGAAAGCGTGACTCACAGAAGAAAAGATAAATTATTAAAGTTTGGGGAAAACTTACAAAATTAATAGCCGTTGCGATCTGAAAAACATTTCCGCCCAACTGGGGAATGAACCCAGGACCACTCATATGCGAAGCCAGTGCACTACCACTGCGTAGTGCGCTAAACACTCCCAATCTATCTATATATCTATTTATATATATATATCACCTATATATCTATCTATGTATGTATCTATCTACCTACTTATGCATCTATCACCTATGTATCTATATATGTATATACCTATGTATATATCTTCGTATCGATCTACCTATGTATCTATCTTCCTACCTATTTATCTATTGTGATGTATTGTTGTGAGAGTTGGACACCCACAGCGGACATTGAGAGACAAATACAGTCCTTCGAATACAAATGTTACATAGAAATTCTACGAAATCTCCTATAGAGAGAATAAGACTCATGTGCACGTACGAAATAAAATAGAGATGTATACAGGTCCACAATAACGAATGCTTTCAATAGCGAAACGAAGAACATTGCATGTTTTGGATGTGTATGTCGACGAGATTCCTTGTCTAAAATGATACCAAAAGAAGAGATAACCAACACAGAACCGGAACAGTCAGTTATCACATGCTGAAGTAACAGTCAGTTACCACATGTTGAAGTGCAGTCAGTTAGCACATGCTGAAGTGCAGTCAGTTACCACATGCTGAAGTAACAGTCAGTTACCACATGTTGAAGTGCAGTCAGTTAGCACATGCTGAAGTGCAGTCAGTTACCACATGCTGAAGTAACAGTCAGTTACCACATGTTGAAGTGCAGTCAGTTAGCACATGCTGAAGTGCAGTCAGTTACCACATGCTGAAGTGCAGTCAGTTACCACATGTTGAAGTGCAGTCAGTTACCACATGCTGAAGTGCAGTCAGTTATCACATGCTGAAGTGCAGTCAGTTATCACATGCTGAGGTGCAGTCAGTTATCACATGCTAAAGTGCAGTCCGTTACCACACGTTGAAGTGCAGTCCGTTACCACATGCTGAAGTGCAGTCAGTTTCCACATGCTGAAGTGCAGTCAGTTATCACATGCTGAAGCGCAGTCAGTTATCAAATGCTGAAGTGCAGTCAAAAATATGCAGAAATTATATTCAGCGCTAAAAGCAATATATGGCTCTCAGTCTTCAAGAACATCTCCTCTTCTCAGCGCAGATAGAAAGCATACCATCATTAACAGAGAGGAAATTCTCAAACGGTGGGCTGAACATTTTGAAAATGTACTAAACTGCCCCTCCAACATCAACGACGAAGCGATTGCACGCATCACTCAAACATTAATAAACAATTCATTATCGGAGCCACTTTGCCTTGGGGAGGTGGAGAAAGCCATCTCAAATTTGTCCGTAGGAAAAGCGCCAGGTCCAGATTCCATTCCAGCCAAATTTTACGTCAGTGGCCCTGTTATGACTGCTAAACTCACAGAGCTCTTCCGGAAAATGTGGAACCTGAAAGCGACACCACACGACTTTAAGGATGCTTCCATCATACATCTATACAAGAGAAAATGAAATCTCCTAGCTTGCGACAACGACCGAGGTATATCCCGCACTCTATAGCAGACATGATCCTAACTAGGGTCCTGTTAAACAGACTTCTGTTAAACAAACAAGCCCATCTTGAGGCAGGTCTCCTCCCGGAGAGCTAATGTGGCTTCCGACAAGGCAGAGGTACGGTTGATATGATATTTACTGCCAGGCAACTACAGGAAAAGTGTCGCGAACAGAACATTGGTCTCTACACCACATTTGTCGACATAACTAAGGCATTCGACACTGTAAATCGCGAAGGACTATGGAAGATCATTGCCAAATTTTAATGTATCGAATAATTAACCAACATGGTTCGCCAGTTCCATGATAGTATGACAGCCTGTGTGTAAGATGACGGCGCACTTTCCAGTAGCTAACGGTGTCAAATGGGGTTACGTCCTGGCTCCGACGCTCTTCAGCATGGTGTTCTCTGCCATGTTAAATGATGCCTTCCGGAATAGCAATGCAGGAGTTTGCTTTCGCTATCGAGCTGATGGAGGGTTCTTTAATTTTAGTAGATTGGAGGTTAAGTCCAAAACTAAAACGGACATTGTTCGTGACCTCTTGTTCGCCTACGATTGTACACTAAACGATATCAGTCTGAAAGACATGCAGGACAGCATGGACCTCTTTTCTTTGGCCTGTTATGCGTTCGGTCCCACCATCAGCATGGCGAAGACATTAGTAATGTATCAACCAGCGTCAGGTGTCACCTACACAGAACTAGTAATCACAGTAAAGGGACACAAACTCAATACTGCCAATACGTTTGTATATCTCGGCAGAACCCTATCGAAAACTGACAATTGACGAGGATTTTGTCCTGCGTATTGTTCACGCCAGTGCGGCATTCGGGAGTCTTCGTTCCAGCGTCTAGATCAGGCGTGATCTCAGTTTGACAACTAAGTTGAACTTTTACAGCGCAGTGGTTATACCAACACTGTTTTACGCTGTGCCATCCTGGACTGTCTATGCGAGACACGTTCTACAGCTTAACTCTTTCCACCGTCGGTGGCTAAGAAACCTCATGGGAGTACGTTGGTATAATCATTTACCAGAATCGGAAATCCTTCAAAAGTCCCCTATACAAAGCATTCATGCCCTGTTGACTAGGTCCGAACTCCTCTGGACTGGCCACATCGTCTGTATGCCAGACAAGCGCCTTCCAAAGAGAGTATTCTATGGAGAGCTGTCCAATGGTAAACGTTCAAGCGGAGGGCAGAAAAGGCGCTTCAAGGATCACCTAAAAGCTCCTGTAAGACTATAGTCCTTGATCTCTCAGCGTTGCACACCCAGATCACTGCTGGTATCACTAAATTTGAAAAAGAAAGAACAATGCGGGCAATTTACCGGCGACGAAAGTGAAAGGACAAATCCGAAAACTCTATTACTCAGGAGCATCTGCACTCCTGCATGCACTGCAATAGAACTTTCCTGACACGAATCAGACTCATTCGGCATCTACAAACTCAAAAACCCGAACCAAATTAGACAATCACAAATGTGTTTTTTTTTCTACGTGTTAACTACATTTTTTTTTCATGCCATGCTCATCTTCGCTTGCGAAGGAGGAACATCATCATCTACGGGCATGAACGCGTCACTTTCAACCATGGTCGCGATTCCATCCTGGTTATCTCAAGGTATATGACTATAAAAACATATGGGAGGTCGAAGTTCAAGTAGTATCGTCACAACGACTTACATTGATATTGACATCAGTATGGGATAGAAGAGCCGGGTGATAAGCTTTTGTGTCGGAGATCTGGATTTTATCTTGCGGAATGGAGGCCAACAAACTGTTTGGGATGGGAGCCATCAAGCTGTTTGTGAAAGGGACCAGCAAGCTGTTATGGATGGGGGCCAACAAGCTGTTTAGGATGGAAGCCACAAGCTGTTTGGGATGGGGGCAACTAGCTTTTTTGGAGTGGGGCCAATAAGCTGTTTGTAATGGGGGGGGGGCACTGAGCTGTTTGTGATGGGGACCACGGAGATGTTTGGGATGGAAGTCAACAAGCTGTTTTAAGCTGTTCGGGATGGAAGCCAAGAAGTTGTTTCTCGTACCTTGGAGAATTTTTTCTGAGATCAGGGGCCAGTGCATTTTCAAAACAGCCTGATCGACCAGTAAAATATCTTGGCGGGTCGGATTTTGTCTACTTATAATTTAGAGTATGGTGCAGCCCACGTGTTGCCGGGACCCGAAAGGGGAGTAAAGAATAGCGACACTGTTACCTACCTAGCATGTCCTAAGAGAAGAAGGTGACGGTTTTGCAGTGGAGTTGGCTGTTCTATCCCATAAAGTCAAAGTGACCTAGGGGCCATGCTGAAGTCGGATGTGTCCGGTCGAAAGGTACATCTATCACATTTAAGCTGTAAACCATGACACAACGCATTCCGATCACCGGACTACATCCAGATGATCTGCAGGAGTTTGAGGACGAACTCAGAAGAAGAAGGAGAATATGGCACATCATCATGAGCAAACACACGAACACTCGTTGGTGCAGTAATCCAATGGTCGAAACATCGTGTTATTGATTATATGCACAGCAATCACCAAGTGTAAACATCGAAACATCGTGTTATTGATTATATGCACTGCAATCACCAAGTGTAAACATCGAAACTTCGTAGATATACTATATGGAACACAATTGCCCAGGGCAGAGTCATCATTTACAGTTTCATGCCAGTGAGATGTAATCTATATACATATAAGGGAAGAAATCCGTAGCTCTATACTTTTCCTGTAACGCATACGTTTCTCAAATTTAGCACGTAGACGGACGAAAATTGGCAGGTCGCAAATTGGGGGCCTAATTTGACCCCCAACCCTCGTGGATGTTCTATCCAAAAGGCAATCTTTTAAAAAATAATTTGTTGGCCGATATGTTGAAACAGAAACATATCAAAGTCATCGCTACAATGTAAGAAAAATATTTATATATATTCAATTTTTCCACCCAAGCAACGCCGGGTATTGTTTTCTAGTAAAAGATAAGTAAACAAAGGCCGTTTCTTCTTATATCCTTTTACTGGGAGAGAAGGATGTGTCATAAATGTAGGTGGTATCTCTGCTGAAAACATGAGATGGAACATTTCATGTACACTTACAGGGACGGTTTCTGATGAAATGTGTCTTTCACATAAATTTTTCCACCGAGAATATTGAAGATATTGTCCAATTTGGTTATATCAGAGCTTGTTATCCATTAAAAAATAGATAGGCCACGGATAAATAGGTTTCGAGAATAGCCACATAAATAGCCACGGTTCTGGTATTCCAGCAAACAACATCTTCTAAGTTATGATTACACTAAAATTACTAAAATGGGTACCAGATGGTAAAAGAAAATGCGACCAAGATACATTCTTCGCAGAATAACCATCAAGAGAATATGACTATAGGTTCAACAACATGTAAGAATTACAAACAGCAGTGGCACATCGCTCAAACCTGAGAGCACTGGTTGATGTACTATGAAACATGAGAGCACTGGTTGATGTACTATGAAACATGTGAGCACTGGTTACTGTACTATGCACCATATTCGGTGCTGAAGAAACATACTTGTAAATATATACCCCCTCCCCGCCCCACTCCACAAACAAATGCAGACAAATGGGCACCGTCACTCATAAAAACCATTTTTTTTTAAAACAAAGATTAACTTTTTTTTTAAATTTCAAATATCATTTTTTATCTCATAGGAGCGTAGTAGCTTAGCTGACGGTGAGCATACTACTATCACCGGGTTACAGAGTGCCAGGTTCGAAACCATGTCCTAACAAACAAAAAATACGGGTCGTGATTTCTCACATGACACAACCGCCCCTCCAGTCAACACAGCTGTAAATGTGTACCTGACGTATGAGTTAGGGAAGGTACATACAGCAAGGAAAGGAACTGGCCAACATACCTAATAGTTGCTGCGGCTTGAGATATGACGAGTTATCTTCATCCCCGACATCAGGTTGCTACCACAGAACCTACCTTTACGTTTTTATGCATATCTGAACCTAATACACGTGAATACCCTGTTTGTATCCACCCAAAACCGTATATGTTGTAATATAATTAAACGTTTGAATACCATTTCCTTATGAAATGTGAGAGTAAATGGGAAACTGCAGTAAAACAGGAGCAGTTGAACGTTACACACAATGTCAACACAATGACCAGTGTCAGCACAGAAATAGCAATACAAGAATTAAACTCATTTCTGGTTGTTAGTGACTTTCGCAATATTTATAAACAGATCTGGTGACTTGTTACAATCAGATGGTTGCAAACAAGAATCGATGACGTTCAGCACAGTCTAAGCACGACCTATTTCTTCGAGTACATACAGTCTTTACTTGCTAGTCAATCATCCCTTAATTGATAAGACAGTGGTTCTCATTCTTGATTAGAAACTGGCTTCACAGCACGCGGGACATTCCCATAAGTGCTCCGCCCTCCGCTCCAGCAGCCATCCCAGTGTATGTAGACTCATAGTTCCAGTCAGGTGTTGATTGTGTGATCTTCGGGATTTTCCAAAAAATTTACTTTTCCTCCCCTCACCTCTGAATACTCCCATGTCTAACATTCTCTGTATGTGTACGTTCTCAACCTCATTGACATCATCTGCATCTTGAAATGAATTTATTACTGCCTTTATTAAATCTGCTTTATCTTTTCTCAGCAATGTGCCGTCTATCGCCGCATTGCCTGCCAGTAAGTCGGCTCTCTCGTTTCCTCTGACCCCAGCATGACCAGGGCAGAATATCCATGTAATGCTTTGGACAACTGAGTTGTTCAATAAGTCCCACCATTTTTTTCTTAGCATGAACTTTTCTATCTTGCGCAACATGCTTTGAGAGTCTGTGAGTATTACCGCCTGTGTTGATGTATCAGTTATCAACCAATTAAGAGCTGCTGTAACTCCCTCTATCTCCATCCTCTGGCTCGATGTGACAGTAGAATATGCTGAAGATTTCTCAACCAACTTCACGCCATTTCTGTAGGCAACAAAACCCCAGCCGCTTTTATTTGTGTTTCTGCTAACAGAGCCATCTGTGTATATAATTATGTATTGTGGTTTTGAGTGTAGTCGGGCGAGTTCTTGCACTGTATCCTGAGTCCTGACTGCCGTCCATTTTCGACACGCTTTATCTAGATGTATTATTACTTTAGTCAGTGATTTCTTCTCAGTGTCTACCTCCACCCATTCACTGCCGTTTCCTATTTCTTCCAATTCACATACTATTCGCAGTGTTATTCTCATTCTCCACCATATTACTCCTATTGGGAGCCACAGCGATTTGAAGAGCATTGGAAGAAATACAATTGAAATATGTTAGGGAAAAGGGGGGGCATCACTCTAGGGGTGTCAATATAAGGTAACTATTTGAAATATATTTAACAACTTTTAGTAGACAAAATATTTAAGACATTCAACAATCAATGAGTTTATGATTGGCGGTTTCAGTGTGGTATCGCAAGAAACGTGTCCCGACAGGAGGTCTAGGACGAAACATGTGTCCCGACAGGAGGTCTAGGAAGAAACATGTGTCCCGACAGGAGGTCTAGGAATAAACATGTGTTCTGACAGGGGAGTCACAGAAGAAACGTTTCCCGACAAAGAGTCACTATCAACTAGGCTACCTCGCTCTTCAGTGAACTTATATAGTGGCGATTAAATGTCACTTGGACGTTTCATGAAAATTTCTCTGGCAACCAATGGCTAGCTAGAAATGAAACGGCTAAACTACATACACTTTCTAGCTTTAATTCTGAAAATTTTCTCAAAGTCGCTACAATCAATTTAACAAATCTTCACCAGTATAGTTCGAAAACTTAAAAAATGAACTCATAGTACTGTAAAGGAATTTTCATCAACGTCAGTGCTTACGCCCAACCATTTCCTTGGCGTCACAAAACCCGAAGCATAGCATATCCTTGTACTTACAGAACGGTGACACATCACATATTTAACTTAAACTACTTGGCGTTACTTCGAAAATTGCTTAACAAGTACTGACGAAAACACAATGTTGTACGCTTTACAGTTCATAAAACTGACACGAAAAAAAAGGATAGTTAACAATTTACACAACACACTGAGTGACACATGAAAAAGTATAGTTACAATTTACTTAATAAGAGAGATACAAAAAGTATAGTTAATAGTTTACAGAAAAGACCGACACAAAAAGTATAGTTAATATTTTACACAGAAAAAAGACCTACACAAAAAGTATAGTTAAAAGTTTACAAAACATACTGATACGAAAAATTATAGTTAACAGTTTACAAAATATACTGATACGAAAAATTATAGTTAACAGTTTACAAAATATACTGATACGAAAAAATATAGTTAACAGTTTACAAAACATACGAAGACAGTAAATTGTTAACTGTATTTTTTTCCATACCATTTAAACCTGTTTTGTAAACTGTAACACTCAAATGTAAAACATTTTTAAATCAGATACGCCAATTATCATCTAAGATGTGTACAAGTTTTAACAAGCCTAATTCTCTCGACTAGAAAATACAAACCCAATCGATCCAGACACAGATGAAACAACACACACATTGTATGGACATGTAAATTCCTCGTCTAGAATAAACACAAATCAGCAGATATCGAACTAATGACTAGATCGGGCAGCTTTGTGCATGTAGAATGACAGGACAAAAAAATACTATTCACGAGCAACGGCGACGAGAAGCTGACAGTACAATCAGATGGAATTGAGTACTGTGTGTATATTTAAGATATGAATGATGGTGCGTAAGGTGACTAGGTAAAATTGGTTATCAAAATATTGATGTCACGTGGTGCACATATGAACATTTCTGTCGGTTTTATTGCTGCGTTTTGAGGATACCGGGATGTCAATTAATAACGTCAACAATTGAAGTGAGCGGAGATGGGCAAGGAGTATTAACAAGTTTGCCAATTATTGACAGGGTTTGTGTAAGGTGGATAAAAGTTGACGTCAACAAGTGTTTTTATACAAATAAATTGAATTAACAAAATATAATTCTGAAAATTTAAAAGAAACCTATTTTTAATTATTTTTTCTCCTACCAATTTTATTTTTAATTAATTTTTGACATAATGAAGAATGAGGGGTCCCTGTATTTTCCTGACAGTTGTTGACGGGGGAGGGGAAAGGGAATTAATGAAGATATGTTCTCCCCAAGCCCCTCCGCCCACCCTACAAAAAGTATTTTGTGAATCACATCTTATTTAATGAAAAATGTCATGACCTTTTAGTGAAAAATATATGAGGGGAGGGGGAGAGAGTGAGAGAAGGCAGTTTGGCTTTTGGCCAAGTTCCTAGTACTAAAAATCATGCTCAAAATTGATAAGAAGAGGAGGCTGAACACTCCAAATCTCTCCCCCCCCCCATAACTACCGCTTGGGGTAGGGGTAAATTGACCAAAATTGTTAAGGTTATTTATGAACAGCCCAGCACCTAAGGCTTCTTGTACGTGAGGGTTGTTTATTTACATCATGTATATGATTGGGGCCATCATCTCTTCTTCTGATGTCTCTCAAACTCTTTCCTGATAGCAGAATGTAGTCCGGAAAATGGAATGAGTTGTGTCAAGGTTTACAGATTGGCTACAATATTTGGCTTGCAGTAAAATGGCGCGGGACAACAGTTGTGTTATTTCTGAATTGCCAATAATGGAAGTATCGGAGAAGAGATGACCTCAACCAAGTGTAATTATGTGCACTGAAATATTACCGATCAGGTATCGATATAGTATGGCACTTTTTTTTGTGTGCTAACGTCCAATGTCATCCTGAGGTTTAGTATTATTATTACATTATGTAATATAGTTTGAATATTTGGTTTCTTATTTCCTACACAATCGACTGCAGTTGTGTGACTTTTGTGTACCATTGACCATTAGTATAAATGCAGGTTACATTAATTGCGAGAACAAAGCTTTATGGAGTCCAGACAAGCTCTGGCTCAGACCCTACATAAAATACATTCATTTTTGTTGTTTGAGTCCTGTAGATTAGTTTTGGCTTATCCAATCAAAGCAGCTGTCCCTGCCTACTTTTGTTGTCTCAAATTGTTGCTTTCTCTGCTCCTCTTAAATCCCCTCATGCGTGAAATTATTCCACGTTTCGTCGATGTATTGCTTCATTGAATACAAGTGATAACACTTAATACGTTGATAATGATAACGCCCCATCCAATCAATTTGGTAAAATACATACCACATACTTTTCAAACATCGACGTTTCCGATACACACAAAAGCAAACACAACACTATCATATATATGAAAACGTCGACACCTCTAATGCACAACACATCTGATCGAAGCCTGTAGATAAGATGGGGGGGGGGCGGTTTTAATTCTTCTCCCCTTACGAAATTATAACATCACTTTTAGAACTATGAATATAGCCAAAAAATGCTGGTACTCCACACACACTTAACGTTTTTCTGCAAATGCCTTATCAAAAATTATAATGGAAAAGATACAACACAATTTGGCGAATGACATATTGTTAGGTGAAACCCACTCTCCTTTATTTTAACCGAAGATATATGTACGGCCCTAAGCTGTTTATTTTAACCGAAGATATATGTACGGCCCTAAGCTGTTTATTTTAACCGAAGATATATGTACGGCCCTAAGCTGTTTATTTTAACCGAAGATATATGTACGGCCCTAAGCTGTTTATTTTAACTGAAGATATATGTACGGCCCTAAGCTGTTTATTTTAACCGAAGATATATGTACGGCCCTAAGCTGATCTCATTATTTTTATAAAACGAACCAGCTGTATTACACAATCAAATACAATCACAAATAATCGGCCTGCCTAGATAATATGCTACTATTGATACCGGTACAAATATAGAATTAAACATCTAATGTAAAATACACAGGCTAATTATTTTTTTTTTACAATTACATAGAAGTGTGATATGTCCATGCATTCAGTAAGAGACCGATAGGCAGGCAGAATCACTTCATTGTATGGTCGTGACTTTTCCACAGAACAAGGTCTTTCACTCAGACATTGCGCGTCAATGCGAGAGTCTAATTCATCATTTTCGTTGGCTATGAATAAAAGTGTGCAGAAAGTGACAATAGAAAGCTCAAGGGTAACCTCTCACCGTTAAAATAATAATAATTTAATCATGTACAGGATAATGATATTCAACTATTGTTGACTTTTGAGGCGACACTAATACATCCAATTGTATCACCTGTACGCAGGGCCGGATTTAGACTTGATAGGGGCCCTAACCTATTTGAGATATGGGGCCCTAAGCTATTTGAGATATGGGGCCCTAAGCTATTTGAGATATGGGGCCCTAAGCTATTTGAGATATGGGGCCCTAAGCTATTTGAGATATGGGGCCCTAAGCTATTTGAGATATGAGGCCCTAAGCTATTTGAGATATGGGGCCCTAAGCTATTTGAGATATGGGGCCCTAAGCTATTTGAGATATGGGGCCCTAAGCTATTTGAGATATGGGGTCCTTTAACGATTAATAATATATAGATAGTGAAATTTTAAAAATTGGGGGGGGCACGGTTTAGTGTATAAGTAAATCCAGCACTGCCTGTACAATGTGGATGGTCAGCGTTCGAACCACTTAGTTTGACGAATTGGGTTTACGAGGCAAGCTTCTTCTTCTTTCGTTCACTTAAAACATGTCTATACCTGTAACGAGGTGAGCTCCCTATCAACCCGGCTACCGAGTCGACTCATTACTATCTGTCAACAATGCAAATTTCCCCGGTATGGAGTTGCAAGGAGGCTGTACGTGTCGTGTGTGATAAAGGGTGGTTGTCCTTGCTGTCGTCACGTCATGTACAGGGTAAGATTTTTAACTTACCCTCCGACAGAATTAAAAAAACAGTCTTTACCGGGAGTCACACCCTGAATTTCACGGTTGTGAGGAGACCAACGCTCTAACTTCTCGGCCATACGTTCTAATTCACTGTACTTTATATAAATTTCTCATAGCCAGATGTAGAACCTTTTAACGACGCATTAAAACACGTTTAATTTACATATTTCAATTTAACAAAAGAACAAAGGATAACAAAATCATCCAGCATTGAAGTTCACTTACAACGAAATAAGAAAAAGCCCGAATAATTACATTAATTCTCCAGAACTCATTCAAGTGTACATCAAACGTTTCTATATTAGCAACGAAACAACACAGCCGAACCTTGAAACGAACAGAGATGGTTTTATATACATTACCAGGAAGTGGTATAAAACAGACTATCCGGTAATTAGAATCAACCACACTGAAAACGTACTTCATAGCATTTCTATATCAAATGTTATACTTTACTCTAGGACCTATATAAAATGTTCTGTTTTCCTATATATATATATATATATATATATATATATATATATATATATATATATATATATATATATATATATATATATATATATATATATATATATATATATATATATATATATATATATATATATATATATATATATATATATATATATATATATATATATATATATATATATATATATATATATATATATATATAGTTCTATACGTGGCACTCGTGTAAAGTAGAACATTATATATATATAATATATATATATATATATTATATATATATATATATATATATAAATATAATGTTCTACTTTACACGAGTGACACGTATAGAACTAATGAATTACAAGATACACATTCAAAGCCCGTATACACATTGATGTAAATTACATCATGGCAGTATTTGTTATACTTAATAAAAAAAACACTTAGAAACCCTGGTCTACTTTTTTCATTTCCAATGACATAGCCGGTCCTGTTAAATTATGTGTATTTGTAACAGTCGAATGTATGTGATAATACGTGAGCATAAACACCAAAATTGCACTATATAAAACGTTCATCATACAATCACTATCAAACGTGGACACTAACAACATCATCCAAATGAAAACTTGTTACAACAGAAATGACTTGTCTACGTAGAACACTTGGAGTAACAATAAGAGACAGAATCAGGAACGAACACAACAGAAAACTAACAAATATAAATATACAAAATATCGGAGGATGTCCGACAAAATGGAAAGTGCGCAGTAATCAGACAAATAAGAGGTAAATACGAAGTTTAATTATAAAGGTTACTGAATATAGCCTAACTATCAATACAAATAAATCAGAAATAACAATAAAACAAAGAACAATGACAACTAACAAAATAAAACTAACAAACACAATGCCAATCCTGAATTTCAAGACAACAGATTAAGTGGTTTTCGCATGCTTCCAGACTACCATTAGATAGTGCCCCTCAAAAATCATTACTATATAGATAAGATGGATACAAAGCTAGGGGCAGACCATACAAAGGATTGATTACATAAAGAGAGTCAACGAAAACAAACATATATCACGCAACACACAAAAGCCATCTTCAGAGAATTCCACCCCTGATGCTGCAAGGCATAAAGAGGTATTGAGCGAAAAAAAAAGAAAGAAAATATGTCCGATGTTAAATTATGTATATTTGTAACAGGCATATGTCTATTGTTAAATTATGTATTGTATTTGTAACAGGTGCTGTGTGTATATCCTGAACTCAATGTTATTTCAATGAACGCGCTACTGCCCTTGTGCGCGTTGTGGACACGGCAGGGGCGATTTAGACTGTCACAGTTAGTGAGAAGACACTACTTTGCCTGTTTGATGTCCAAATGCATGAACTCGGAAATAGAAGACATGTTGGCAAACAGTCGTCTAAAGTGACTCATTTGACATTTCTCGTGATTTTCATTGGCTGTTGACAAAAAGTATAACCATAATGTCCCAATGAAAATCACAGGAGGCATTTTAGAAGGCTGATTTCCTAATAACCTAGAGGACTTATATCGTGGATGGTTTGATGAAACACTCCATAATCTTTTGGGGAAAATCGTTATTGAAAGGGAGGGGGGGGGAATTGACTTTTGGTTAACCCTTTGGCTAAGTTATTAGTACTAAAAGTAATATTCTGATTTGCTAAGGGTGGGGTTGAACCCCCCCCCCTCCCACTATCAACGGACTTGGTCTCACCAAAGGTATGAAATGATTGTATGTCGTTTCATTGTGTATACTTTAGCTGTATGACTTACAGAACATATCATGTGGTATTACACAACACAAAATGTTTTTTAACCAACAGAGAAATGCAACTAAGTTGTGTAATTATGAAAATACTCGGGGGGGGGGGGGGGGTTAGGAGAACCTATGGATGTATCATGTGTGCAGTGATGATGATGATCTCTCAACTAACTAACTAGATTCATTCCAGAACTTAGTTTTTCTTAATGCTGTTTTGAACTCCCTACAAACCTGGGCCAGCTGACCTGCCTCTGCCAGTGTCATCTTTAAACACTCCGATATATCTATTGTTCGTCTTGGTCAACCGCTGCTTATGTTACCTTCGACCATGCCATCTATAATTGTCTTTCGATAACATTATGTATCTTTATATGTCTAAAGAATATCAGCTTTATTATAATTGTATAATGTTAAGAAGTCAGTCCTCTTCGACAGTTACCCTACTGCTCACTTCTTGGTTTGATGTTTTGGTACTATGATCGAATCCCCCCCCCCTTGCGCCAATTAGTGTCTACCTGTGTGATTATTTCCCTTGCCTAATTTATTAGTTTAAATATAATTAAATTTAGCGTTAGGGTTAGTTACGTAGAACATTACTAACCCTAACCCCTAACACTAACAATAAAAAATGAATATTTCAATTAATTATTGTTTATTTATTTATAAATATTTAGATAAATTAACTACAAAATACGTAGGTAGGCACTAATGGGAAACAATAATGAAAACGGGGGTGTGGGTGGACTGCAATAATAGTACCAATGTTATCTCCATCCATAGAGCATATAAAAAATGGATGTATGTAAAATACCCTTCACATCAACTGTTATTTTATAATTACAGGAATCGGTCAATATAATGGACAGAGTTAGTCTAGGTTCCATGGAACCAGTCAATATAACTGTGATGGATAGAGTTAGTCTAGGTTCCATGGAATCGAGCAGAAGAAAATTTGTTTCAAATGTGTGGACCAGAATCCACACAAAAAAGTTTAAGAACTACTGATTTAAACAATTCTTCGATATCTGTGAAAACTTTGAAAATTAAAAGAGCCTAGCGAATGGCACAGTAGAAGAAGACTGGTTGCATAGTAACTTAATCCCACTACCAAAGCCTGGCAAGAGTCATACGAAGATAAAGGATTCCAGGCTCATAACCATGCAGATTACGATCGACAAGTTGTTAGAAAAGATTGTTGCATGGAAATTGTTCCTACATCTAGAGAGGAATAACAGACTACCCTCAACGTTGGAAGGCTATCGTTCAGGTAAGCAAACTTGGCACAACGTCGTCGTATTCGCGCAAGAAGTGTTCGAAAGTTGTGAAGCACGAATGGAGGCGTGCGGCTGCAATAGACCTGGGAGATGCTTATAACAGAGTGCCCTTGGATTTCTTGATGACCATAATGCTGCAACTCCAAGTAAGTCCTTTTATTGTCAGGTGGATTGTCTCGGAACTTTTTCAGAGACAGGTTGTTCTAAGTGTGGGAGTTGGTCTTGTGTGGCAGCAAAAATCATTCACCTGGGACTACCACAAGACTCACTTATGTCATCAGTATTAATTAATGTGTATGCAGCTCAAATTATAAGATGTCAGATTGCAGTACCGGGGAGAACTATGTCCTATGCCGATGGCATCTTGGTATATAGGCAGGGCAGAGATACAGAAACGAGCGCCTCGAATTTTCAGAGGGAGCTTGATCGTATAGGGGAGTGGTGCAATAATTTTGGAGCTTTTGCTAATCCATCAAAAGCATCGATACCATGGTTTTCTCCAAACAATCACATAGTAAACACGTCCACGCCATCGGTTACTTTGAGAGGGATGTCCTCGAGAGAACCAGCACAATGAAGTACTTGGGGGTCATGTTGTAAAGGCTTATAAAGGTCTTGCGGCGATAAAAGTTAAGACTGCTGCTCAATCTGAACAGGGTCTGTTATTTCTGTTGTATCAGGTATTTGTGGTGGCGGTGTTATAGTACGTACTGGTGATTCTGATACTGAGTCAGACTCAAACAGAAAAATTGGATAGAATCCAAAATGAGGCAATGCGAATCATTTTGGGGTGTACGAGAGATACATCGGCAAGGGATATGCGATACTTACTTGATTGCCTAACTGCTGAGAAAAAAATACAAATGTGAAGGGCTCGGACTCCCTACAAATTACCTCTGATAAATAGCACTCTCTACACCCTGAAATTCTCAAAGTGAAAGGCAGTCGACTTAAAAGAGGAAAGTCGTGGAAGGGCGCGTAGACGATATTATACAGATTGTGTGAAGATTGGAGGATGTGCTACCTGGTGCGGAGTGGAGTATGGCGGCCTTATATTGTCCGACAGCCTTCAAAGTAATAATAACAGTCAATAGAGAACGCAGGGAATTGTGTCCGACAGTGGTGGAGTTGGAGGTCATCGCTCTGATCGGTGAGAATTACAGGGAAGGTGATACGATTATATATACAGATGGTCGGTTGAGAGACACATCAGAAGTTCCTGGACCTTCACGGCTCAAAAGGGGGGGGGGGTCCATCAGAGAGGAAAGTGGTGCATTCGCTCAGATGACAAGAAGCATGACAATCGAGATTTTGGCAGTAACAAAAGCTTTGAAATGTGTGTGCTCGCAGACTATCTGCGAACATGCCTGTATACTTGTTGCTTCGATTAGTATTACTGTGAAAACTCATGTGGAACTCATTCGGGAACAGTGGCTGAATTCAGTGAAGAAGTCCTGTGCGCGTAAAGTGACTTTTATTTTTGTGCTGGGACATGCGGTAGTCCGGGGTAATGAGAGAGCAGATAGGTTGGCCGCACACGCTGCTACTACGGCTGTTAATGGAGCGATGGATCGTGCAGACATTTTGAACGCGATACTGGAAAACGCACGAACAAATGATTATAAAAGTGACGATGACTCTTGTTCCATGACTAGAATAGATGAGCTTGGTTTGAAATGTGGTGTCGCTATAAAGGAGCGGATTCGTTGGCAGGGAAGATGATGGTCAATCGACGGCGTACTGGGACCGTCAGTCAACGTGTAATGACGGATACACTCAATGAGAGATCTGAGCATCTATGGACTTGTCCGGAGTGCAGTGACGATAATCCAACGACTAACTAACTTTGAAAAGTCTGACAAAATACGTCTACAGCACGTTTCACTAGCTTTGCCCTCAAACAAATGTAATTATATGAGTAACCGTCTAACGTATTAATGACGTTTTGCATGCGATGTTATCTTTGGTTAGACTCCACAAATTTATACTTTATATTTGTGCATCATGCCTAGTTTTTGTGCACTTATGAAATCCTTTGATCTTTGTCGGCATACTAACTATTATGTTTGAGAAAAGAAGTTTTACCACTTCAGGCATTCAACCGGATACAACATTAAACCATGTATGTCTTGTGTTCGAGAGTACAAATTTCATGCTTCAATAATACCATATGTATGATAAATCGTCGTCGTCATCATCATCATCATCATCAAGTGCCGTCTTCGCAACGACGGTTGGCTGCAACAGACCTCCAAAATCCTCTGTCTCTTGTTTCGGTGGTACACTCTGCCAGACTGTAACCCGTCCATCTTGTGATGCTACTCTCACATTTGTATCTCTGTCTACCTCTTGCTCGCTTTCCGTCGACTTTACTCTCAAGTAAGGCCTTCAATAAGGTGTCATGTCTTTTAATGTGTCCAAAATATTGTATGTGTTTGATCTTTATTTCTCTTAGTAATTCTTTCTTCATATTAAGTGTTATTAGAACCTCCTTATTGGTTTTTTCTCTCTCTATGATGTTGTCCCTATTCTTCTATATATCCACATCTCAAAGGCATCAAGTCCGTCTTCTAATTGTTTGTTTATTGTCCATGCTTCTGGGCCATACATTAATATAGAATAGATGTATCATTTTATAATTCTCATATTTAGCTTTTTTTGTAATTTGTTTTGATGTTAATATTTTCTTCATTGAAAGTACTTTTAGCCATTCCTATTCTCCTTTTAACTTCTGTTTCACATCTGCCATCATTTGTGACTATGTATCCAAGATATTGATAATGTTTTACTTGTTGTAGTTTCTCTCCATGTATGTTTATGTTTACCTCCTGTTCTTCTGTGTCTTTGCTGATTATCATGTTTTAAAAAAAAATATCCAGACCATATTCTTTACTTGATTTATCGACTTGATCTATTAACCTTTGTAGTTCATATTCACTTTCTGCTAAAAGAACTGTGATATCTGTATATCCCAGGTTGTTTATTATTTTTGCCATTGATCTTGAGTCCTGGCATTTCTTCTATATGTTTAAATATATTCTTTCTGTAGATATTAAATTAAATAGGCTGGGTGATAAAATACATCCTTGTCTTACCCCTATTCTTATTTCTATGTATGGTGAGTAGCTCTTTTCACACCTCACTGATGCAGCCTGTTCCCAATATATATTTCTAATTAGTGTGATGTCTTTTCCATCTATGTCTATTTCTTGAAGACATTTTATTAATTTTTCGTGTTGGACTCTATCAAAGGCCGTGCTGTAGTCTATGAAGCAAATTTATATACCTTTTGGGCTTCTATATATTTCAATGTAAGTATAGTTTCTATTGTTCCTTTGTTTTAAGTTTGACATGTATTTTGCACAGAACTGGATTATGGTCAGAGGTGATATCTGCTCCTGGATATGTCTTAGTATTCTTGACTATTTCTAAATCTGTTGTTGATCATAATATAATCTATTTGGTTCCTCTTTCTGTCTCCATGACTTTTCCATGTATATAATCTTCTATTTTCATGTTCAAATAATGTATTACACTTGGTCATGTTGTTCTCCTCATATACCTGTGTGTCTTTTTTCTCTGTCATTTGTTGTCCCTAGTCCACATTTTCCTACAATGTTCTTGTGTCGTCCTTTCCCTATTTTTGCATTCATGTCTCCCATAACGATTAGATGTCAGTTGATTTTACTGGCCTGAGTAGTTGTAGGTCTTCGTAGTCATTTTCGATTTCTTCTTCGTGTAGTCTGTAGTTGGTGCGTATGTTTGTACAATGGCTAGATGAAAAGGTTTTGCTTTGATCTTTAGCAGTAGCATTCTGTGATATATGTCCTAACCCCCCCTCCCCCCCCCCCACCTCCGTTCAAGGTAATCTTCTCCTAAATGCATAAAACTAATATTTTCCTTTCTTGTGTAACCAGCATCTTTCCTTCTCGTCTCTTCTACTCCTAGAATATCTACATTTAATGCTTCTGCCTCTAATATTACGTTTTCTAGCTTTCCTGACTGGTGTAGTTTTCTAACATTCCATGTTCCTATTCTAATATCTTGCTTCCTAATCTTCAGATGTTATTGGTTCGTTGCTTGGCTTTGCGGTGTACATCGTAAGGTATCAATCAATTCCACGGTGGCCAGCCATCCTTGTTATGCCCTGAACTTGCCTCTTGTATGATCAATTTGGATTCCTCCGTCTCGTGCACCGTCAAAGCTTCACGTCAAATCTTTCGTGAATACTGGTAAAACGTGCTATAAATAGTTGTCATTGGGAGACTTTTAGCATCTACATGACATTGTCCTGCGCTTTCGCTGAGAAGCTGGTGAGAGGCTGTGCAAAAGTAGCAGGCTAGGTATCAGTAGCAGGCAGCCAGGCTGTTCAGAAAGTAATTGCAGTCTACACAATGAAAACATTACTTAGAAAGCCACAAAAGTGAAACATATTGGGTTGAACGCCATGTCCTGAATAGAATATACTACACATTTGAAAGAACGTGTTCCTGAATTATGCTCAGTTTCTTTTTGTTGCTTGTATGAATTCCATATCTTTACACAGTTCCCACTCGTAAATTATACAGTCCTGCTAGATCATCGGTATTCATCCTTTTAAAGTGACTCGCGTGATTTTTCCCCTGATTTTCACTGGCCACTTTGTAATTAATTTAGTGTCACAACAAATAAAATCAAGGGGAAAAAACAAAAGCGTCACGCTAGAAAGATGATTTCAAATATAGCTAACATGTAAATTGTCGATGTCTTTACATACATCAACATTGTTAAATTGAGTCCCTCAGTATTGCGATTCTGTTGATATTAGGAATCATCCTTCTAACGTGCCGCAATTTTACATAAACCGTGATTTTGTGTGGTCACTTTGTATCAACAACCAATGACAATCACGGTAAAATGCAAACAGCATCACTTTAAAATAGTGATTACCGGTGTGTTCAAATGGCTAAATGATTGTTATGCCAAGGGACTCGGCTAAATATAGAACACGTTGGAAGAATAAGTGTCCCTACGATCAAAACAAGTTTCACTGATATGGCTGAATCCCTATTCCATATTGTTTTCATTATAATCTAACAACACGTGTCAAGGATTTGGCTGAATCCCTATTCCATATCGTTCTCGTTATAATATATCAAACAACAATACTTGATACCCGTGTTAATCATCGGTTATTAAAAGCACAATATTGTCAGGTCTTCTTCTCGATACTTCTGGAATCACACTGAATCTGATGCTTACCTGAAAGTCAAAAGTAATTCATGTATACAAGTCTCACAGGAAAATGCAATGTGGACAAATCTATCGCATGCTATATACGAGTAGATTCGTTATGATTAGCTTGACTTAGACCTCTGAACAGAAAGTAAACACGTTTTCATTCGTGACGTTTATGATTATTGTCGTATTTTTGGTTGGTCCCTATTTATATACTAGGAGTCACCAGCCAAAAAAGCCAAGGCGAATACACGAAATTCACGGAAATAATCAATAATGAGCCTTTTAGGTCATGTTTACTTTCTGTTCACAGGTCTTATAGTCTAGTCGGTGGTTACGGATTGGGTGTGTTGACTTTCGCTTAAAACCCCATAAAGCTTCGTCACGATAGACTATAAATAGATAATGATAATAGTGAATAAGTAAAAAAAAAAAAGTGCTACAAATACCTACCATTACTAAAAAATGATAAAAGCAATGATAATAAAATAAATACGGACCAAAACGGTTGACGTTACGAACAAAAGATCTTGGTCTGAACGAACATATAATAATAACAATTAATACAGAAAAATATATTTATTTAGGAACATATGTTAGAAAATAAATAAATTAACGGTCGGCGTAGCCAAATGACTAACAAATATGGGAACACTTTAGGGTCTTATCTGTCTTCTTTTTGTAATTATATATAAATAGATATTTAGTCTTCGTATAGTCCACACCATCTGGCGTTGGTGGTGTCATATCTGTCCGCTGCATTCTGTCGGTGTACTGTCATTCATTTCTGATACCAGTGTCCTTCCATGCCACAATATCAGGATGTCAAGCATCTCATATTTTTATCATCATCAATTGCAATCTCAGCAATGAAGGTTAACTGCAACAAACCTTGAACATCTTGCCTCTGTAGTGTACTCTGCTAGACTGGATCCTGTCTATCTCATGATGTTTTCCTTCTATTTGTATATTTGGCTACCCTGTGCCCTCCGCGCCTCGGCTCTACCTAAAATATAATAAAAGAGCTTTATTTTCTAGCATGGACTATAATGTGATCGTGAGATTCCCAAAAGTGGCCTCAACTCCAAAATGTGACCTCAATTGCCAAATGTGATATCAATTGCTAAATGTGTCTTGAGTTACTTGTTGACTCTGTGAGGATTGATGAGATACGTATATATCCAGCGGAAACAAATCCTACTCCAGATTATGCCACATCAGTTGACTAACCGTTTGCTCATACGTAGATTGGTTGGTTGGTGCAACAAATTGAACGTAAGGTCATCAATTAAAATATCCGTTAGGTCGGATTAGCAAAGGTGAGTGACGCTTCGTCATGTGGGTTCTGTATCTGGGGAACTATTTCAGCAGAATTACTATATATCTTTCAATATAAATCTGTTGATTGGTTGGTTGGTTGGATGGATGGTTAGTTGGTTGGATGGATGGTTAGTTGGATGGATGGATGGATGGATGGATGGCTGCTGATCGAGCGGTCCATGAACTCATACCCGTTGACCCAATACCATTGTATGATATCAGCATGTGTTTGTGAGCTCCTGTTTTGTTAAATATAAGGTGCTCCATATATCTGGTCCTGGAAGTACAAGCATTTTTTCTATTATCCAGTGCTGGACAGTGACTGTCGATAGATATAGAAGACCTAACTGCTAAACGTGAACAGGACTTCATTCGGTACGTTTTAGATTATTGTCGGGCTATTCATTGGACTTCCACATCATGTCTTTACATGGTCACCGAGAGGAAAGGGAAAAGAGGGAAGACCAAAAACAACACTGAAAAGAACTATCGAAAAATCACACAACAGTTGGTATGAAAACGAACAATCTGGAACAACTGTCTGTTGCAGTTCGACAAGCATGGAGAGCTATGACATCTGACCTATGTGCCAAGCTTGTCGACAAGCATGGAGAGTTATGACATCTGACCTATGTGCCAAACTTGGCACAAGACAAAAATGATGAGGATGATGATTCATTGGACACTACTTATATAATTGGAGTCGCCCGCCAAAAATAAATAAGGACGACCAATTAAACCCTGGGCAATAATCCCAATCGACCTTCTAGGTCATTAGTCCACAGGTCGTGACTTGGCCGTGGCTGGATATTACATATATCTATCGCGAAGATTGGGTATCTGGATCGAAGCTACGACTTTACTAAGACGGTTCTTGGCGGAAGGTATCTTTAAAAATACTTTTAACTTCCCACATCCCTATTCGGTGTGTTGTATACAAAATGTATATGAGAAAACCACTTGGTGAAAGGGCACAACTTGGGACCCAACCACAATAATGGGGAGGGGATGTAATGGTTATATTGCCAAGTGTTATGTTCTATTTTTTCTAGGAAAGACGGGGGGGGGGTTAAAATCTGTAGCACCCCATTTAATTCGTATCTGCAATCCTGCTGAGCACCCGTGGATCTGTCTCGAGTACATTATCGGTTCTGTTAAGTATAACTTCGATCATAAATAACATTCTATAAGGAGACACATGAATAACATAGACTACAAACATGAATAATCATGGCATAGTTAGCTTGTCAATGACTCAACAAAGTGCAGCAAGAGCTAATCACCTTAGAAGTAGGACTACAACATCGCAAAACTTCTAGCCAATGATATAGCTAAACACGGAATAGTCCTGACCTATATACATTATGTATATATGTGCCATATATGTATGACATTATATGAAGTATGACGCTTCTGAATAGATTACCGCCGTGTGATTGGTCAAGAAAGCACGTTGCTATAGAGACGAGTGTTTATATAAATATTTTGCTTTGACATTATCTAACGTGAGATACGGAAGGCGACTGTTGTATCACCTTTCCATTTCTGGGTCGTTCTATAATAGGTAATAATTCAGGACAATGTTGCTATATTTATCTCCTGGGTTATGTGGGGCATATATATTTATAAAAACATTGTACATTCTGTGTGTGTGTGTCTATATATATATAATACATATATATACATAAACACATCTGTATGTGACCTCATATGTAAAGTCTGTGTGAAGCTTCACTGAGAGGCCACTGACTATTGCCATAAGGTAGGTAGGTAGTTAATTAGTTTACCTCTCTTTTGGAGTGGCGCGCTACTTTCAACCAGCGGACAACAAAGTCCAGTTAGGTTATATCAGGACACTACCATAAAATATTAGAGGTAACAAAAACCCCAAATTTTTGTATATTACAACTAAGACAGTGATGTCATTGATCATTTATTTATACTGTTTCGCAAGCCAATAAAAACCCAGAAATAGTCGCATTGGCCTTAAGCAGTGATGTAAAATTGGCTAGCACTCCGGTTAGCTTGGACAAGGAAGGACACGGTTCGTTGAACAAGGAAAAAACATGGTGGATGAGACGATAATAATATTGAGGAAGTTTGAAATTGCTGAAGGAGATAGTAGATTAGGGATATTGGCGAGTAGGACTAGGAAAGTATACAAGTACAACGCCACGGTAACTATCATAATGCATAACCTTCAACATCTGCTGAAAGAGATGGAACTACTATGCGGATGCTCAGAGAGCACCGTTGTCGCTTCAGATATTCACTAAACAGGACAACAAAACTAAGTATAATGCTCTAGATATTATTACCAGATTGTTTGCATTCCCTTATAGCACAAGTTTCTAGCGAAGGCATTTTGTTGAAACGTCTGAAACGGTAAAGTAATACAGCTTTCAAAAGTTTACTATTTCGAGTTTTACTCTCATTTGCTTCTACATCTCTATAATAGTGGTTGTTTTTTTATATTTTAAAAACCGCTTCCTCAAATGAAAACCAAAACAAGAAACAGATTAAATGTTGAGAATTACAAGAGAAGAGAATTGACAAAAATTCAACTGCAAATTTTGAAGCTTTTAGTCGAGTTACAATTTTCAAACTGTTATTGACAAGTAATAGAAATCTATTTTCTATGTGCTTTCTTTTACCAAATTAAAAAGCCTATCCCCCATCGAGGCCAGCTCCTTGGCGTGGAGATGGGGCTTAGTCCAGCCAGCAGAGGCTGGAAACTAAGACTGGCCGGGCCCTCCCACATTCGGGCAGGACCACAGTCTTGCCTAGCAAGTAAAGGTGCTGAAGTCAGCGACATTTGGCCAGAAGGCGCACTGCAACAATCAGAATGTCATGCATTATCGCACATGGATGTCTATATCTGCATTACCCCGTTATGGTGCTAACCCTGTGACGACTCACCAGGCAGGAGTAGCACCGGGCCCTATACCTCGAAAGGGCCCACCCCATACGACTGGAGGTCCTATTCGATTTCCTTGTGGAGCCAGGAGGCACAAGAGTAATATCACTGACCAACAAATATTACCAACCAATGAGACACCAGTTACAATAATGCACTGGAATGCTGAGGGTGTAAATAGCAAAAAAAGATGGCTTTAGCATGAAATTAGAATTAGAAAACACCCTTCTTAAGGAACAGGTCAGCATTTGTTGCATACAAGAGACACACCTCGGCAAAGATGTAGCCTTTAAAATTGCAGGTTATCAGTGCTTTAGAGCTGATCGAATAGACAGAAGAAAAGGAGGTATACTAATTCTAGTCAAAAATAATATCAGCGCACATCAAACTGAGCTATACATGGAAGGAGCAGAATATCAGGTCCTTCAACTAAAGACCAAGAACACAGACTTCAACCTACTAAATTATTATTGTCCAAATGACCAGTCCCTTTCCCTGGACACAATACCGTACAGAGGAAGACTGATAGTATGTGGAGATTTTAATAGTCACTCTCAAAGCTGGGGTTATGACCACATGGATAAAAGAGGAGAAGAACTTAAAATCTGGCAAGACGATAAATGTCCTCTATTGCTTAATAAGCCAAAAGATCCTCCAACATACTACTCAAGAGCATAGCAAACCACTTCCACGCCATACTTGGCATTGTACTCAGCAGACCTAAACTGGGAAATCAACAGAACAGTGGGGAAGCAACTTGGAGGTAGCGACCATCGACCAGTCCTCCTTAGTATTAAAAATGAACTCACAGGAAATGCATGTAGCCTTCCAAGATGGAATTATAAAAAAGCAAATTGGGGACTATTTAAACACCGCAGTAGTGTTTTAGCTGGACAAATAGATATGGAAGGAAAAGACATAAATGCCATAGTCAAAGCGTTCAATAAATGTATTCATCAAGCTGCCAAGGAAGCAATACCAAGAGGAGCACGCAAACAATACAAGCCATACTGGAGTGAACAACTAGAACTGCTGCAAGAGGAATTAGAAAAAGCACGGACGGAAGTGGAAAATAACCCAAGCCAGGAACATCACAACAAACATCAACACGCAAAAGCTAAATTCCAAAGAGCCAAACTAGACGCTAGAAGAAAGAGCTGGAAAGAGAAAACAGAATCCTTAAATTTTGAAAAGGATGGAAGAAAACTGTGGAAACTGGTCAAACAACTAAATGATGAGGGAACAGGAAGAAGCACGAACATAACACTCGTACAGAATGGCAAAATGATTATAGGAAAGCAAGCAGTAGATAATTTCGCTAGGATATTTGCTCAAGACTGCAATATTGAAATTAGTCCAGAGAAACAGCATACAGTGCGGAGCGAACAAAAAAAGTAAATTGGAACATGCTCAGACTAGAATAAGTGATGAAAACAGCGCAGATGAAATTATGGATACATTGTTCACATATAGTGAATTGGAATTAGCAGTCTCTAAACTAAATCTAAATAAGTCCCCAGGTATTGATGAAATATCAAATGAAATGATAAAGAATCTAGGAACAACAGCCAGAAGGAAACTATTGGACATCCTAAATATTAGCTGGACTACTGGGAAAATACCACAAATCTGGAGAGAATCAATTATGGTCCCTTTGCTTAAACCTGGAAAAGATGGAACAACACCAACTAGCTACAGACCAATTAGTCTTACAAGTTGCCTGTGCAAAACAATGGAGCGCATCATAAACCTAAGACTAAAATTTCACATGGAAAGTAGAAAATTCCTTGCACCACAGCATGCAGGCAGGTTTCAGGCAATGCTACTCCAAAGAGGATCAAACCACATACCTCTCACAGGAAATTGAGGATGCTTTCCAAGACAAAAACTCAGTTTTAGTGGCATGGATTGATTTACAGAAGGCCTTTGATAAAGTATGGAAAGAAGGATTGCTTCAAAAAATGAGAAACTACAAGATATGTGGAAATATGTATAGATGGACGAAAGCCTTTCTTCACAATAGAAGAGCCAGAGTACAAGTAAATGACAAAAAAAGTAGGAAAGTATTACTACGCCATGGAGTGCCTCAAGGGGGAGTTCTATCACCCACTCTTTTTCTCATATTTATCAATGATCTAACTGAAGAAATACCCTGTGGAACTAAGGCAGCACTATATGCAGATGAATTGGTTCTATGGTGCACACATGAGAGCGCCATGGTTGCCACAAAAATGCTTCAGAGAGCCATGGACATTTTGACTAATTGGGCTGACAAATGGTGTGTAAGTATCAATATAGAGAAGTCAGCAACAACCCTTTTTACACTTTCACCAAAACAAAGAGCAGGAAACATCTATGTAATTAAAACTATCTTAAAGGTAGATGACCAACCCACATATCTTGGTGTAACATTTGATGCCAAAATGACATGGAAACGTCATATCAGCAAAGCAGAAACAAAGGCTAGAAGGAAGATAGCTATACTAAGAAAACTGAGTGGGACAACTTGGGGAGCTAATGAAAGAATTCTAAAAAATGTATACCAACAAGCCATTCGACCACACTTGGAATATGGTTCTACAGCATGGAGTTCATCATCAAACACTACACTACAAAACCTAGATAGAGTACAGAACCAATCACTTAGAATCATTACAGGCGCAATGAGATCCACACCAATCATAGAAATGCAGAATATCGAAGGGATGCAGTCATTGAAAGAGCGTAGAGATACTAAAATTATAATTCATGGAGAAAAGTTTCTTTACCACCATAGTCACCCAATGAAGGAAAGATTCAAGAATCTGTCACAAGGACGGCTTAAAAGAAGCAGCTTCATACACCAGGCCAAGCGTCTACGTAGACAGGTATCGGATCTGCCAGAGGTAACAATACCACTGACATCTCAACCAGAACACATCCCATGGGAAAAACGGACATGCCTACCAGTGACCATCCAAACAACAGTAGCAGGTGTGCATGGGGATGAACATCAGAGCAATCTGCAGAAAAGAGTAGCAGCTCTCAGTTTCCTTGATGATGTTTACCCAAGTGATCTATGGACCAGAGTATATACAGATGGATCAGCACAGAATTCAGTAAAAAATGGAGGAAGTGGTGTATATGTAGAATACCCAGATGGCACCACTGATACCACTTGTATACCAACAGGGAATTAGTGCAACAACTATGACTCTGAAGTCAAAGCTATTTATACAGCTGCAGAGAAACTGTTAACATTGGACAGGACCTCACACCCTATTGTAATACTTACAGATGCAAGGTCAGTACTAGAGGCATTACAATCCCATAAACTTCCAGAGTTAAAAGAGGTATTGTCCATAGTACAAAATATGTGTAGAGTTATACTGCAATGGATTCCATCACTCTGTGGAATAGCAGGAAATGAGAGAGCTGATCAACTCGCCAAGGAAGGTGCTAACATGCAGCAACCGGATGTACCAATCAGCTATCACCAAAAGAAATCCATGATAAAGGCACAACGAAAGCCTAACTTACCTCCACGGGACGACTACCACCTACTTAACAGACAAGAACAGGTCATCATATTTCGACTGAGAACTGGACACAATAGACTAAACAGCCATATGTATACAAAATTTAAAATTGGCACAACAGTAAAGTGTAATTGTGGACAAGTCAACCAGACTTCAGAACATACACTTCAAGAATGTGCAAACTATGACACATTAAGATGCACATACTGGCCTTCTGATACACCAATGAATGTTAAACTTTATGGTACAAAACAAGAAATGGAAAACACTGTCCAATTTATACAAGAAACAACACTGCAGATATAGACATTATTAGCGAACGAAAGAAGAAGAAGAAAAAGCCTATCGGGGTCGAAAATGTTTCTGTTAAATGAGGTCGTGACTCCAAAACGGTTGAAAACCATACCTTATATTATAGAATATAACACTAATGCAGATAGTTTAATTGCAATTACCTTAAAGCTAAAGTTCAAGTAAGTTGAGTTACGAACCAGTGATATAGCACAGGGTTTCCCATAAATGTTCTGCTTAGTCAGTGGTTGATCAGAGACCGTCTAACTAGCGTAGCCTAATGCACTTGTTCAGTATCGATGGTGCCATTCCTCGACCTTCTAATAGCATGAGCCCTGCTACCCTACTTCTTGATGGCTGCGTGTATCACAAAAGTAATTTTTATTTCAAACCACGAATAATGAGTGGATTTTCTTCTTCTTCTTCTTCGGCGATCATTACTCAGTCAGGTTGGGACTTTGGATTTTATGATATAGGCTGCTGTCTGTTTTAGAGTGTCCACCGTGCCATACAGTTTCTCTTCAACAATGAGTGGATTCGAAACCCTGACCTGCTGGTCAGCGAGCAAATGACTTAACATTCTACTACCACTATACAAATATTTATACTAGTTTTTATAAAAATATGTATACAAGTATTATACAAATATTTATACAAGTATTATACAAATATTTATACAAGTATTATACAAATATTTATGCAAGTATTATACAAATATTTATACAAGTATTATACAAATATTTATACAAGTTTGTGTTGTTAATAAGTTAAGTTGCTGGCATTCTGGTTCATGTGGAAGAAAATGAAACCAGTCTGTAAAATGCCTGATCGGGTTTCCGTAGAATGCATTAGTTGGGGAAAGCACAAGATGACGTAATAATTTCCCGTGGTGTGTTTGAGTTTTGTGTAGGACACAGAATGACGGGTTTATTAATGTGAAAGAATGCGTGCATTAATAATTTTCAACCAACACAATCTGCGTTTATTTTTCATTTGAACAGTTGCTAGCAGTTAGACGCTGTTCATGATGAAAATGTAACAGAATTAGCAGATGTGTTTATAATATGTAGCAGAAAAGTCACAGACAAAAATGTCGCAATCATACGAGTACGAATGTTTATCTTCCAACAAGAAATGACAATGCATTCTACGGAAGCCCGTGCACAAGTTTCGAACGAATTTTACATTCCAGTATTATTTTGTTTCTGTGCACCGACATTCTCTCATGCAATAGTGACAACGCATTCAGTAACTTCTCTTTTTGTCTTCCTCTGTCTCTTCTCCCCCAGATCTGCCCATTGGTTCAAGTTTTACTCTTCTCATCATGTGCCAAAAAATATTGTGTGCTTCATATTTGTTTTTATAATCTGTGTTTTTACTACAGAATCTCACAGGACTTCTACATTAGTTTTCGTGTCTGTCCGTGGTATTTTCATCCAGAATCTCACAGGAATTCTACATTAGTTTTCGTGTCTGTCCGTGGTATTTTCATCCAGAATCTCACAGGACTTCTACATTAGTTTTCGTGTCTGTCTGTGGTATTTTCATCCAGAATCTCACAGGACTTCTACATTAGTTTTTGTGTCTGTCCGTGGTATTTTCATAATTTATCTTTTTTTTAAAACACATTTCAGTAGCATCCAAATTACTTTGAGCTTTTTTGCTTACTGTCAATGATTCACATTCATATAATAAAAGAACTGGTTCGATATAACACCCTAGCACTGAATATGCATGTGTAATGATATTTCTGTGTAGAAATGCCTATTGTTTTTTGTTTTGTTTAGACAAACAAAAACGATAATGCGCAAAACATATGAATCAAAGTGAAAAAAACAAATAGAAAGAGAAGACAAACCCGGTGCAATACGTCGTCTCCAAAGGCATCAAAAGACCACAATATATCGCCTTAGAAGACGCCACTGCAGAATACTGGGCCACATCTATCGACTAAGGATCTCATACACGGGTGACTTTTCATGTGGATCCAGGATGCTAACTCCTGAAGATATACTTCAGAACAAAGTGTAGAAACAGCTCGTCTGGCCAGCGGATACAGTCTGAAGCAGAAGTTATGGGGCAATCGTTCTGACCGTGGCTATCGACAGAGTACTAACAAGTCTTCTAGCTGAATTAATGAGGCCTTCTTTCGTTACTTTTCTTCATTATTCCCATATTTTCCGTTGGCCAATACTTATATACTTGGAATTGCATGTCAAAAATAGCCAAGGCTACTCCAAGTATATAAATAGTAACCAATGGAAAACGTGACAATAATCACAAACATACCAAATGAAGGTTTGTTTACATTTAGCAGTTAGGTATTCTATTGCCGACGGTCACGCTCTGACCCAGAGAAGACTGGACTTCGCCCTGGCGGCAGGATTGACAATCTGGTATGCCCTCAGAAGCTGAACGCAGGTGAGTAGAAATAGTAAATGTCCAATTGTGTTGAAAAAGTCATGTGCACTTCACGCGATCTTGCTGTCCTTATGCCAGCGCCCCAATAACGTATACAAATAATAAGTAAGAAGCTTACAGGAAATATTTTTTAAAAAGGTTATATGCAAGACTCGACCCCGATACCTTCATGAGACGCCAGCCACTAACAAAGTGACCCAAACTTTCTGGTGAGTTTCACTGGCTGATTTTGTAACAATGCTTTGAGTCACACTGTTTGCGGTTGCTACTGCATGGGCGTATCCGGCTCTACTACTGTCAGTAGAATTCTCAAATAATTATCCTGCTGCTACTATTATTGCTACACTGCTGCGATTACTAATACTATTACCACTGCTACTACTAGTACTATTACCACTGCTACTACTAGTACTATTACTACTGCTACTACTACTATTACTACTGATTCAACTACTACTAATACAGCTACTACTACCTTTACCACTGATGTTACTACATTTACTGCTGCTGCTACTACTACTATTACTGCGACTATTACTACTACTGCGACTATTACTACTACTGCGACTATTACTACTACTTCAATTACTTCTGCCGCTTTTGCACTGCCACACCTATTACTACTGCTGCCACTACTACTACTACTACTATTAATACTACTGCTGCTACTACTATTACTATAGTTGGGGAGCCGCGTAGCGCAGTGGTTATCGCACTGGCTTCGCATATGAGTGGTCCTGGGTTCATTCCCCAGTTGAGGCGGAAATGTTTTCAGATGGAAACGGCTCCCAAGTCGACCCAGCCTTAAATGGGTACCGGATTAATCCGGGAAGTAAAGACTGCGAGGGAGAGGAGATGGCTACCGCCCTCATTTGCAGAGCCTCTGAAATGTGAGATCGCTAACATCTCACACCCCTACGGCATTAATAAATGTTATGGGTTACTTTACTTTACTTACTAGTACTACTACTATTACTACTGCTGCAACTACTACTAATACTAGTGCCGCTACTACTACCTTTACTACTGATGTTACTACATTTACTGCTGCTACTACTACTACTACGACTATTTCTATTACTTCTGCCGTTTTTGCTACTGGCACAACTATTACTACTGCTGCTACTACTACTATTGCTACTGCTATTACTACACTACCACCACTACTACTACTGCAACTACTGTTACACCCCACCACCATTACCACCACTACTACAGCTAACCGCTACTATGACATACGCACACACACACACACACAAAATCAACAGAAGCAGGCAAGAATACATTTCACACAAAAAAACCTGCAAATTGGACGTGATCAGTTCGTAGGAAGCTAATGATGTCTGTGTGCATACGTCGTAAGTCCTATAATGCCACACTTCGATAATCTTCGAGTCATTTCTTCTCAAATCACTACAGAGTTGCAACATGCTGAATCATACCTTGCTAAACTGTCATTGCTGAACCCAGAAACAAAAAAAACGTTTCAAGAGATTGCGAAAGGTACACATGGCCTCGATACCGGTCGAAGTTTCTCAAAGTGTCAAACGTGGATCGAATGAACCAGTGGTTTTTAACTTATTTCCCCGTTCGGAACAAATTTTATTTCGCCCCACCCCCATCTCGACCTTAAAAAACGTTTCAACTTTCTTCACAACTTATTGACTTTTATGAAATATTGTTCAAACAATTACTTCTCTGATATTGTTCAAACAATTACTTCTCTGATATTGTTCAAACAATTACTTCTCTGATGGGATCAATTTCAATTTTTCTTTTCGCATTTTATAAGCAAAACTATGTAGCCATCGCTGGGATACATGTGGCACACTTTGAGAACACTGGCTGATTAATAATGCTACCCAACTCTACATTTTGTTGCATATTTTTTTCTGCACTGTTATCGTTGATACATGGTTCGTGTATAAGGCAGCGGTTCTCAATGTTGGCTATATATACCCCTGGAAGACCACAGGTGCACAAACCGTCTAGAGAGACCACAGGAAGATAACTTAATTGTGTTAATTGACAGCATATCCTATTCAGCACGTAACCATCAACCCAAAAAATTGTTTTGCTGTAGTCATTTTCTAGGAAATATACATATGTTTAGCAGTTTACCATTGCTCTCTGAAAAGTTCCGATTCACAATTGTCTGCGGCGAGATTCGAACTCGGTACTTTGGCCGTCAGAAACACAAACACGCTCTGTACCACGTCCCCAATGAGAATTACTTGAACGATAAACAATAAAAATGATATTACAATACAGTTGTAAAAAAGCCTTGATGACTTGTACTGAAAGGTCATGCATGGGAGATTCTTTTTAGCACCAAAAGGGGGGGGGTGTCACGTGAGAAGATTTGTCCCAAAATGGGGTCACGGGATAAAATTTGTCATAACAAGAGGGTCAATGTAGGAAATGTGACCTAAAAAGGAAGTTACGGGAGAAAAAGTTGTCATAAAACGGGGATCACGGGAGAAAATTAGTCCCACAAGGGGATCACGGGAGAAAATTAGTCCCACAAGGGGATCACGGGAGAAAATTAGTCCCACAAGGGGATCACGGGAGAAAATTAGTCCCACAAGGGGGCCACGGACCAAAAATGGATGAGTACCAGTTATCTACGATATCTCCATCTTTCTTAAGTATCAATTTGTTTTTAAGCACGCCCTTTCAACCATGGAGGGTAGCCCCCATTGTTATATTAGAGATATGATCATTAAAATTTATATTTGTGTTAAGAAGTGGAGGGGCAGGGCACCAGACCTATGACTTCACATCTGTGACTCCAGACCTATGACTTCACATCTATGACTTTAGACCTATGACTTCACATCTGTGACTCCAGACCTATGACTTCACATCTATGACTTTAGACCTATGACTTCACATCTGTGACTCCAGACCTATGACTTCACATCTATGACTTTAGACCTATGACTTCAGACCTATAACTTTCGTCATTTTTCTTTTAACTTCCATTTTGATCTTCGGGTGGAAAAGTAATGACGGCAGTTGATATGTTATTATACCTGCGTTCTGGCATGTTGTCTAAATTCTAACCAGTGTGTTGTCAATGCCCGAAATGGGTGCAAGGAATAACGATACTGTTACATGCCACGTGATGATGTTCGTCCGTCGTGATCGACGATGACCAAAAACTCAACCATAATAATAATAACAATAAATAATAAAATAATAAAGTTAATAGTGCGTTTTTAAATGACTAGCAAGTCCAATGCGCGCACAAAATGTTCTTTTACAGAATTGACAACAATAGAAGGTATCTGTGTGAGGTTGAGATGTTTTTCTTTTCTACGTGTCCGCTTCTGTCTTGCAGTTTCTTGTCTGAATTCTTCTGCCGCTAGTGCTCCCGTTCTAATGCTGTAACGCCATGCTGTTCTATCCTGAGCGAGGCTCTCCCAAGCGCCTACGTCAATGTTAAGATGTTTCAAGGATGACTTGAGCGTGTCTTTGAAACGCTTTTTCTGTCCACCAGCTTTTCGAAATCCTGCCTTGAGTTCTCCATAATATATTTGTTTTGGCAAACGCGAGTTCTCCATACGCACAAGATGGCCTGCCCAGCGTGCCTGCGCCTTCATAAGTATTGTGTGGATGCTTATTGAGGTTGATTTTTCCAAGACCTCGTAGTCTGGTACTTTGTCCCACCAATGGATGTTTAGTAATTTACGTAGGCAGGTAAGATGGAAATGATTTAACTTTCTTGCATGTCTAGCATACACTGTCCACGTTTCGCAGGCGTATAGTAAGGTTGGTATAACAGCAGCATGATATACTTGTAGTTTGGTGGTTGTTCTTATACCTCTTCTGTCCCATACATTTTTGCGTAATCTGCCAAATACAGCACTAGCTTTTGCCAGTCTATTGTTAATTTCCACATCAATGTTGACATCGCGAGAGAGAGTGCTTCCAAGGTAAGTAAAATTGTCGACTACCTGCAGTTTTTCCTGATTGACGATGATGGAAGTAGCAGTATGTTGGCTATTTGATGTTGCTTGGTGCATGACTTCTGTTATGACTTCCTGCCACGTATATCATAAGAGGCGACTAAGAATATTTTCGGATAGATTGGCAGTCTTATCCAGTAGAGTCAAAGTGACCCAGAGGTCATGATGAAGTCAAATGTGTCGGGCCGAAAGATGCATATATCGTAGCTAGGATGTAAACCATGCCACAATGAATGTTTCATTCTCCGGATTACATCATGATACCCTGCAGGAGTTATAGTCCGTGGTATTAATGTGAGAAAGAGAATAAAGACCCGTGAAGAGATTGAACACCAAGAAGCAAGAGTCTCACTTATCTGTACAGTTTAATGTTTTCTGGGTAGAATTTGTCTAAATATTTGAACTCTGAGCCTTATTTAACTTTGCTATTTATTGGTCAATGATCAGGATAGATTATTATTCCAGCTGGATGTAAGCAAGGAGGACTCGCGTCCTTACCTCACCAACATCTACACACCAACCAATCTAGTCACGTCCCGTTATAACAACTTGGTCCGGAAAAAATAAATATCTATGTAATAATAGAAATTTGCTATATAAAGTATAAACAATAACGAATAAATCTAATTTGGAATATTAAAAAATTGTGTTAAATAGGAACGTGTTATAAAAGAATGCGCTATAGAGGAATTCCACTGTATCTGCTCTTTCCAGTTTCTCACTGTTAATATATTCTTCTGTGTTCGTTCACAAACTTCTACAGAATGGCCGAGTTTCGTTCGGGAAAAGGAGTGGTGTTATGCTAGTTTAAAACGTGGCTGTGATATCTGCGCCTTTCGACCTGAAACATATATCTTCAACATGTTTTTTGGGGGGTTAGTTGAGCTTTCTTGGTATGAGGCAACCAGCTTCACTCCCACACCTCCTTCGTTGACTCTTACGACATGCAACACACGGGAGTATCACATATATGACGGGATCTACCTGAACTGACCTGGTCCATCAGGGGATATTCAAGATTTTTAAAGTTAACCCATAACATTTATTAATGATGTTAGAGATCTCACATGTTAGTGGCTCTGCTATATAAGGGTGTTAACCATCTCCCTCTCAGTCTTTACTTCCCGGGTTAATCAGGTGCCCAATTAATGCTGGATCAACCCGGGAGCTGTTGCGATCCGAAAAACAGTTCCGCCTCAACCGGGGAATGAACCCAGGAACACTCATATTCGAAGCCAGTGCGCTAACCACTGCGCTACGCGCTCCCAAGATAAGGCTTTGATCAATCCCGTAGATACAATCGAGGAGGGAGGTAGTATAAAAATCCACCGATCCCTCTAGGAAATTAGAACATAACTCTTAGTACAGTACTAGGAACTTAGACACAAGGGGGGTTAAACCCACGTTCATTTCCCCCCTCCCTAAAAAATGTGCATTTTAAAAATAGGGAATTGGACAAGAAATCGGGTGAAACACCTTTTTATTATCAGAAAGTTATCATCGGTTTGATAAGTTTCATCAGTACCAAGTACATAAAACAGTGCCAAAATAATAAAACAGTACACACAAAAATTGTACCAAAAACACACAATGCCACAAAAAAAAACAGAAAAAAAGTACTAAAAATGTATAAGAAAGCCCATAGTGAAAGTAACTTATTTTTTTTCAACCAGAAATTACCGCGCGGAACTCGAGGCTGTGAGACCAACGTTGTAGCCTCACAGCCATGAAAAGTAAAGTACCGATTCGAAATTACCCCGTGGTACATACTTGCATCAAGAGATCCGTACATATCACAAACTATTCAATTTTTTTAGCATTTTTTTAATGAACTGCTCAAGTCTTGACTGATGATATTTGTACGCAGAATAAATAAACACTCCTGGGTTCAGTAGGTCATGGCAGCTTAGGTTATCTTCGATTTCGCGACCTCTTCAATTACAGCAGTGGTTCCCAATCTAAGAAGCATGTTCCCTCTTTTAATTATCCCATTAGTGTATATTATTTTACATTTAAAAAAGGACACCATCTTGATCTTGGTTAGAAAGCGGAATCAAAGCAACGGGGCATTCACATAAGTGCTTCGCTCTCCATTCCAGCAGCCATCCAAGAGTATCAAAGTCCCAGTCAGATGTTTATGTTATCCTCTGGATCTTTCCAGAGAGAGGATACTTTCTTCCCTCTCCCCTGGTCACTCCAATTTCTGTCATAATATGTATGTGTATTAACTTCAGCATCGTCTTTTCCATTTATGTTCACAAGTAGACCTAAATGTCCTTGCAGTATTGATGCCTAATGGTACGTACTAATGTTAAATGTATGTGGTGCTCGAGAAATCTATGTGTGTCGATCAATCGAGAAATCCATATTCACAGCCAGTAACTTCAGAATATATACACTGTGCAGTCTTGACGACAGTCCTTAACGAAGAAACACTTCAAACAGTTGATAACTTTTTCTATTTAGGGAGCAAAATGGTACAAGATGGAGAAACAGCAAAATAGTTTTCTACAAAAATTGTATTGGCATCAAGTGCGTTCAACCACTCAACAAACATTTGGAAATCAAAAACGATAAGCAAATATAGTAAAATAGTAAAGTTAAACCATAGAATTTATTAACGCTGTAGGGGTGTAAGATTTTACCGAGCGATCTCACATTTCAATGAAGGCGGTAGCCATCTTCTCTACCTCTCAGTCTTTACTTCCCGGATTAGTCCAGCACTTACATGCATTGTAAATTCCATACATACACATCTGTTGGACCAGTACACCATGGTGGATGAGACTGTTATTAAAAGATTCAGGGAATTTGGAATTGCTCGAGGATATAAAGACGAATGGGGAGGCATGATTGACTAATGGGACTAGGTAAATATACAACCAACGCGTCACGGGGAACTATCAGCATTCATATACTTCGCCATTTGCTGTAAGAGTCAGAACTGCTATGAGGAGACACAGTGTTCCACAGTCAGTTCACATAATCACTATAACATGCGGAAGTCAGATGTGTCAGGCTGAAAGATGCAGATATTGCTGTAAACCATGACATAACTCATTCCGTTCTCCATACTACATCCTGCTAATCTGCAGAAGTTTGAGAATGAATGCATAAAAAGAAAAAACTCACTGTACTGTACATGAATTTCCAACAATAATTGCTTTACAACCAGCGTCATAAGAAAACGCAGATTTGAAATACATGGGTCACATTGTAAGACTAGATGAAAACATAATAAACCAACAAGCCCTTATTTAGACACCTGAGGGTAAAAGAAAAGGATGAAGACATAAAGCAATCCTAAAAAACACTATACTTAAAGTGGATGCAAGATCATACACGAACTAAAACTACAGACAGTAGAATGCAACACATTGAGAATCAAAACCTCTGTCCTATGTGCCGTCTGCGGCACGAAAGGAACATACTAACTGAACACAAATAACGTTATTCAAAAGATCACATAGCTACATTTGGCTTGGACTTTCCTTCTTCTTCTTCGTTCGTCTGTTCTCAAATTTCAGCAGATTAACAGGATTTAGTCTAGAGAACGGAGTACATTGTGTCATGGTTTACAGCGTGTCCTAGATATCAGCACATTGGTCTGAAACGTCCGACTTCAGCATGGCTTCTGTGTCAATTGAACCTGTATGAGATACAATCTTTTATGATGCGCATGGTAGGCAACAGTGTAAATATTCTTTGCTCCAATTCAGGCCCCAGCAACATATCAGTGGCTAGGACTTTTGTGTCTGCATACTTTTGGATAGCGGCTGTAACGGAGAGCGGAGAACTTATGGGAATGTCCCGTGTACCACCACGCTCATATCTAATCTTCTTCTTCTTCAGCTTTAATTCTCAAACTCCCGCTAGTTCTCTCTTATAGCAAAACAATGGTCCTAATAGATTTCCAGCAGGACACAGTCAAGAGAATGGGAATGCAGTGTGACACAGTTTTATATGCGCCAAAACACATCCGTTTCCGGTGGAGGTTTCTAATCAAAAATGCATCATCTTGGCTGATCAAAATGTGTATACTTTGTGTCGCTATCGAATGAAAATCATAGAAAAGACTGAATTAGACAAGATAATGACGCTGTCTAGGATCAGCACGCAGGACTACTATGAGGAAGGCCTTGGATAAAGGAAAGTACACACTTGGCTTTCATGTAGCAAGACACGCTTTGTCAACCACAAAAAAAACATCTTTTGTGGTTCTATCAGGCGTACCGTCCGCACAGAGTGTGTTCTACATACCTACAATATCTATGTACAAGTAGCTATGCAAAGCAACAAGCCCTGGTATTCCAGATAAACAAGTCATGTTTACGAGGACAACCACAACACATTCTTCAACATGATACATTGCTTTCCGGGCATGTCGTAGGAGGTGACTAAAGAAAGTTGAGGCATATGCTGATAACCTATCACCTATGAAAGAGATAATTATTGTCACTGCACGTCGCCCGCCGAAGATGGATGTGTAGGGCCATTGGCGCTTATAAAACGGCGACACAGCGCATTTCCATTCTCTGAACTACATCCTGCTGGAAATCTAGTAGGATCATGGTCCTGCAACAAGAGAGACCCAGCGGGAGTTTGAGAATGAACGAAGAAGAGAAGACTGCACGTCGTCTTAATATCTTACTTTTGTCTTACATCAAATAATCCGCATAGATGACGAAGAGATGTTCGCAACACCCTGTATACGTTGAAAATTGCTCAATGGCAAACCTCAAGCGGTTGTAGTAGATACGCTGATGATATCCTACTATACAACATGGGCAGGAGCATAACATATATCGCTGACAGTGTACAGAGTAGACTAGATCAATTGCCGATACGGTGCAGAACATAAACGCTGTGATAAATCCCTCAAAAGCCTACTAACACTGTCACAGACACAAGTTGATAGATTGGAAAAAGTCTAACATGAAGCAATATGAGCGGTAATGGATGTACTAGGAATACACCCATCTCTGCTGAGATTTTTTCTTGATCTCCATAACATTAGAGTGCGACATCAGGTAGCACAGGTTAGGTCGTACCTTAAAGTAACAGAATACAAAAACTACCCATTACCAACGTCTAGATGAGTCAAAGGGAAAACGAATCAAGCGTGGCAGATCATGGATGGCAGAGGCTGAAGACAAACTTCGAAGAGTATGTAAATTTGAAGAAATAGGAAAGTGAAGTGAACGGGTGGAGGTAGACATTGAGAAGACATCACTGACTAAAGTAATAATACAACTAGATAAAGTGTGTCACAAAAGGGCAGGTGTCAGGGCCCAGGTTACAGTGCATGAACTCACCCAGCTACACGCAATCAACAAGACATAATTATGTACATGGATTACTCAGTTAAAAGAAATACAAATAAAAGCGGTTGGGGTTTTGTTGCCTACAGAAATGGCGTGAAGTTGGTTGAGAAATCTTCAGTATACTCCACTGTCACATCGAGCATGAGGATGGAGATAGAGGGAGTTACAGCAGCACTTAATTGTTTGATAACTGATACATCAACACACTCGGTAATACAGACTCTCAAAGCATGCTGCGCAGGATAGAAAAAGTACATGCTGAGAGAAGAATGGTGGGATTAGTGAATAATTTAATTGTCCAGAAAATTAAATGGATATACTGCCTTGGTCATGCTAGGGTCAGAGGAAACGAGAAAGCAGACTATAGACGGCACATTGCTGAGAAGAGATAAAGCAGATATAATAAAGGCAGTAATAAATTCATTTCAAGATGCAGATGATGTCAATGAGGTTGAGAACGTACACATACAGAGAATGTTAGAAATGAGAGTATCTAGAGGTGAGGGAAGGAAAAATAATTTTTTGGGAGGCACCGAGGATCACGCAATCAACACCTGACCAGAACTATGAGTCTACATACACTGGAATAGCTGCTGGAACGGAGGACAAAGCACTTATGGGAGTGCCCCATGTGTTGTGAAGCTAGTTTTTAATCTAGAATCTCGTAATTCTTGTTCTGACCTAGCTATAAGATCAATATCATCAACAAAATGGAAGTTGCAAATAGGGTGACCTGCAATCAATATAGACATGTTGTAATTATATAGTGTCTCCTGTATGATGTGCTCTAGGTATATGTTGAAAAGTACTGGAGACATTATGCATCCTTGCCGAACTCCCACATTTGTCTTAAAGAACTCTCCAACTGTTTTTCTTGATAAGACAGCACTACCTTTAGTTTTGTAAAGTGATTCAACAACGTCTATGATTCTGGTGTCAAATTTCAATACTACAATGGATAATCACACACAGAGAATATTAAAACATACTACATTATAACTGCTTGCCTAAGGTCTGAATGTCTCACTATTGACCTACCAGACCAACAATTATGTAACAGTAAACTCTCATTAGATGACATGAGGCAGGTCTGAATGTCTCACTATTGACCTACCAGACCAACAATTATGTAACAGTAAACTCTCAGTAGATGACATGAGGAAGGTCTCAATGTCTCACTATTGACCTACCAGACCAACAATTATGTAACAGTAAACTCTCAGTAGATGACATGAGGAAGGTCTGAATGTCTCACTATTGACATACCAGACCAACAATTATGTAACAGTAAACTCTCATTAGATGACATACCAATAAAGTGAGACTTTCTTCTTGTAGAAGCCCCATAGCATTTCATCTGTACAGTACTACAAGTATGTAAGCCTTGTGGTGCAATATTTAGAGAACCTAGCATTACACTTCATGCTGACGGAACCAAATACTGGGTAAGTTCCAGCCCTTCTGACCATTGGACTCTAGCTGCCAACGTGTACATGGTGACCCAGCTAAGAACAGGTGACACATGGGGCATAGTGCAAATAACTGTGGAGGGCATGTCAATTCCCTGGGAGAGCCGAGATTCAGGCAAACATTTTAGCCTCGCATAAATGGAGAGCCTCCGTGGATAGCAGGGAATGCATAAAAACCCATACTTGTGACCATGGCCCAGAGCTGGTTTGCTATGGAGACCTATGACAGAATGGGATATTTGGCAGGGGAGCTGAAGTACATTGACTCCAACTCTGCATGTTGCAGAAAGGTGAAAAAAAAGCCACAAGATCCTTAAAATTTACTCTCTTGAGTATTATTTCTTTTCAAAGTATTTAATATCATTGAGAGTTGGAGTCTTGTGAGTGTGAAATAAAGTTCTAGAGAAACCACCTCCATAGGAAGGAAGACCCTAACTCTTCGAAACAACAACATGATTACTTACAGGGAACAGTTTGTTGAGTTGACCAGGAACCCATTTGGACCAAACTTGCAATTAGGGCTGACACCATACAATGAGTGAGTACTGTGCCTGAAAAATAATAAAAATACATAATAATAATAATAATAATAATAATAATAATAATAATAATAATAATAATAATAATAATAACAATAATAACAATAATAATAACAATAATAATAATAACAATAATATTAATAAGACCAATAACCTGTATGGGTCATAGGAACACTAGAGACATCAAAACAAAAAGCTCTCTGAACATCTCTATCCTCAGTCATTCGAAGGAGGTAGAAAAATCACACCAAGAGAATTCCTTGATGTTATCAATTCAGGATTTCCTCTGTTTTCCTCTTCTCCTTCCACTCTCAACTGTTACACGCAAAATAATTTCAGAAAGTGTATCTTGTCTTGTTACATGTCCAAAGCAAACAAGTTTACTCAGGTTCACAACTTACAGAATACCTCTGTATGGTAGGTACAATCAAATTAAGCAAGAATAAAATACCAGGAGTCTAGTATTATACTTTCATTTATGATTATTATCAGGTTGGACAATCATAAACAGTAGTAGTAGTAGTAGTAGTATATCAGCACAAGCTACGTTCATCAGTGTACTTCTGAAGATGTCTCAAACGTTCAGATGTCTATTTTTTTTCTTATTATCTGAGGTGCAAACAAGTGTGTAGACAACTTACTAAATATATGATAGGTACAGAGAATATTTACAATAGCCATGGTAGGTACAGAGAACAATGTAGGTGCACAGAACACTTACAATATGTATTACAATATACAGAGAACACAATATCTGTCCCAAAAAAACAGTCAAATACTGCGTGTTTCCCGCTAAGGAGTTGAAGGGAGGGATTTTGTAGCTGTGTGATAAAGTTAAGGAGTTGAAGGGAGGGATTTTGTAGCTGTGTGATAAAGTTAAGGAGTTGTATGGAGAGATTTTGTAGCTGTGTGATAAAGTTAAGGAGTTGTATGGAGAGATTTTGTAGCTGTGTGATAAAGTTAAGGAGTTGTATGGAGAGATTTTGTAGCTGTGTGATAAAGGCTGCATGCTCTTGCTGTTGCTACATCATGTACAGGGTGAGTTTTTTAATTTACCCTCCGACCTTGTCCTTACCCTGTCAATACCAGGGATTGAATTCTGGATCTCACTAGTGAGACCAATGCTATAATCTCTCGGCCATGCGCCATACACAATATCTATGGTAGGTAAAGAGAATACAATATCTACGATTAGGTACAGAGAACACTTCCAATATGTATCGTACATACAGAGAACACTTCCAATATGTATTGTATGTACAGATAACACTTCCAATATGTATCGTACATACAGATAACACTCACGATATGTATTGTACGTACAGAGAACACTTCAAATATGTATTGTACGTACAGAAAACACTCACAATATGTATTGTATGTACAGAGAACACTTCCAATATGTATTGTACGTACATAAAACACTTACAATATGTATTGTAGGTACAGAGAGTTGATGTCCTGGCAAAAGCAGGAGGTAAAATGGAATAATTCAGCTATCCTCTACGATACAGTGAGACCAAAACACTAATCCACAACCATTATACATCATAGTGTAAGAAAGATATGGATATTGACTCGAAACCAGACCCCCCCCCCTCCCATACATCAACTTCATAGGCAACAACAGACCATCATCTTTCGACTTAGAACTGGCCACTGCAGGCTACAGAGCCACCTTTACCAGATCAGGCTGGCCCACACAAATGAATGTCCATACGGAACAGGCATACAGACACCTGAATACATACTCCAAGACATGGTCACAATGGATGGAACTGAGACAAAAACTTTGGGACAGTCACTCTGATCTGGAGAAGACTGGGAGCTTATGAAGATTCCTCCTTATGTACTTATGAAATACAGAGAACACTTGCAATATCTATGGTAGGTACGGATAACACAATATCTGTGGTAGGTACAGAGAACACATACAATATTTCAAAATGGTGTTAGTTCTGTGACAGACTGCTCATTAACTACTTGATACTGTTTGGAAACTGCCTACTCCACTCATGCAATTGCAGGATTGACAGTATAAATAACTAAAATGTCCGAGGATGTCTGACAAAGTGAGGAGTGCCACAGTAACAAAACAAATAAGTGATAAAAGACTATATAAAGGTAATAATATTACTATAATACTAACTATCAAAATAAACAAAACAATGTAGAAACTTTCTATGAGGTAGCAAAGGAGATTTCAGAGTGGAATTAGCTGTCCCAACCCATAAAAAATCACTGACCCAGAAGCCATGCCGAAGTTCGATGTGTCAGGAGGAAAGTTGCAGATATCACAGCTAAGCTGCAAACGATGACACAATGCATTCCATTCTCCAGACAACATCCTGTTAATCTGCAAAAGTTTGAGAACGAGCATATCTTCTTCTTCATCATTCATTCTCAAACTCCCGCTGGATCGCACTTGTAACAGGACAATGATCATACTATATTTCCAGAAGAATGTACTCCATAGAATTAAAATGTGTTATGTTGCCGTCTTATTTGCGCCACTGGCCCAACACATCCATCTTCCACTGAAAGAACATATCTAATAAATATCTTCTTCATCTTCTTAGCATCCATTCTCAAACTCCCACTGGATTTTTCTTATAGCAGGACAATGGTCCTACAAGATTTCCAGCAGGATGTAGTCCAGATTATGGAAATGCGTTGTGTCACCCTTTTATTTGCGCTAATGGTCTGACATATCCATCTTCGGCTGGTAATAAATAACTAATAAGAGTGTATCCCGGAAATGGAACATACAAATTACCAAACATCACTAACATACCTTTAACTGTTACTATGTTACACATTACAGAACATCTCTAATATACCTTTAACTGTTACTATGTTACACATTACAAAACACCTCTAACATAGGGCATACCTTTGACTTTATCTCTGTTACAAATTACTGAACATCAATAACATACCTCTGACTATTTCTCTATTACACATTACAGAATATCTCTAACATTCACTGTTTAACATTTCACTGTTTTTCTGTTATAAATTACTGAAATATAGTTTTTTGAATGTTTCACTTGAACAAGATGGACTATCGCTAAGGGGTTATGAGGTTTAAACATGAAAACAGACAAATGACAATACACATGATTCATCATTGTCACCTTGAACTTTGTATTGTTCACATGTTAATAGTGTATCTAGTGCCTCTGTAGTGGTAACATAGTTTTTACTGTTTTCATTGTTTTTCACTGTTTGTTTTGTATATTCTTGAGAAAGGCCTGACGGTTAGAAACGTTGAAAATGTCTTGTGTATTGTCAATTGTCTGTTTTCGTGTTTAAACCTCATAATCCCTTAGCGATAGTCCGTCTTATTCAAGTGAAACATTCAAAAGCCTGTATTTTAAGTACTATTGTTGTTACGTTTCATGCAGTATTGCCTTATATCAATTACTGAACATCTCTAACATACCTTTGACTGTTTCTCTGCGTTCTTCTAACTGAGGCGCTGGGTATTGAACAGCCATATTGAAAACTGTCTTCAAATAATCCACCTGCTTTGAAACACGACTGCCTCGCTTCATCTGGCTGAGATACTGCTCTTCCATACCTAACTTCAGATCGAGAGGTGGAGCTCCTGATATAACTTTTTGTGTCACTTGGGGTATGTTTATGAGAGATGTTGCAGCCATCCGGAACAGACAGATAGTCACCTGTTATCTCATTATCACTCTCAAAATCTAATGTCTTCCTGACTGGCTCAATAAAAATTGATTTAGACATGATGTTTTATTGTGTAGATTGCTCAGTTTTCCTTTTATCTAAGAACTGTTTATCATCTAACTTATTCTTGCTGAATCAAGTATTATCAGATTTAATATCAGTAAAGTCTTTCACGATGTGCCGCTTGAAGCACAGTTCTGATGAAGATCAAACACTGTTTATGCTAGTCATCCCACAATAATGCAGTCATCACTTAAAGAACTGAAGAAATAGAATAGTACAATATAATTACATCAAATAAGTAATAATAGTTGGCTCAGTGGTTGAGTGGTTAGTCTCATTCACACAACTTGTTTAAACTATCTCATGGTTTGAAAGGCAATTGTCCATATTATACTGACAAAACATTTGATTGGTTTAGAGGTGCATAATAAAATAACTTGATTCTTGATTAGAAACCAGCAACCTGTGCACACAGGACATTTCCATAACTATTCCACTCTCCATTTCAGCAGCCATCCACAAATATGCATACTCAAAGCCCCAGTCAGATGTTGATTCTATAATTTTATAATCAGATAGACAAACTATCCAGATAAACAAACTGGAAAGTAGGAGATTGGAGGCAACAGAGATGTGGTTCTACAGAAGAATGCTGACAATACCATGGACTGCCAGAAAAACTAATGTAGAGGTGTTAAAAGAGTTAAATGCGAAACGGACCTTAATCAACAATATAAGAAAAAGGCAATCTTCTTTTTTTGGCCACTTCATGAGACAGGCAGGTTTAGAGAACATAATCACAACAGGCAAGATTGAAGGCACCAGAGACAGAGGGCGACAACGTGAGAAAATATTAGACAGTTTGACAACCTGGCACAGCAAAGAAACAACAACGACTTTGATACATAATACTGTGGACAGAGAGCTGTGGAGAGCCATGACCGCCTACGCCACCCGGCATGGCACCTGATGATGATGATCCAGATAGGACATATTTTCTACTCTCACCCCTGGTAACCCCCAATTGTCCTTTGAATGTGCACATTATCGCCTCCAGTATCGTCTTCTTCACTCTTTAGTAAATCAATGACTGCACTTATTAGGTCGGCTCTATCTCTCTTCAATACTGTGCCATCAACCACAGCATTGCCTGCAGATGAGTCTGCTCTTTCGTTGCCACTGAACCTTGCACAACGACAGCAGTATATCCATGTATTAAATGCACATTTTGTTTGGGTGCATTCCCACTGGAACTCTTTTATAGTGGGACAATGGTCCAAACTAGATCTCCACCAGGATGTAGTCTAAAGAACAGAGATCCGCTGTGCTGCCATTTTATTTGCATCAATGGCTTGACACATTGTACGGAGTGGTAATATACTTTCAGTGTTCTTACCACTTCTACTGAAAGGTGGATGTCTGTCACAATATCACCAGTAGGCCAGCCGTACAAGGTAATTGGTTCCCTCTTACACTCTGGTCACAACCTCAAAGCTAGCCACTATCAAACATCCTTGACCTTTTGGCCACCATGTAGCCTTCACAAACGCAACATTAATATGTCTTCTTCTCCATCTGCTGATAGAATACTTTACTCAGGGAACAGAAAAATGAGAAAGATGTAGGATAGTATGGGACAAAACAGCAAACTTTTCACACTTTAGCACATTCTGACAACTAGACTTAACTATGCCATAAGTGTATAGTTTATCAATCCATCTTACATTAGTGAGAATATTGAAAACAAACAGTTATATAGAAAGTAGAATGCGAATTTATGAACGTATAGTTAGTTAGTTAGTTAGTTAGTTAGTCGTCGGATCATCATCACTGCAAACTGGACACATCCATAGTTGCTCCGATCTCTCCTTGAGTGTATCCGCCATCACACTTCTGCTGACAGTACCGGTCCTATGCTGGTTGACCACCATTCTTCTGCGCCCTCCAAAATGTTCACCTCTAGCAACACCGCATTTCAATCCCTGATCTCTAATCCTAGCCATTGAAAAGGAATCATCATCCACATTAGCCTCACTCTCGCGTATGAACGTATGTAAAAAAACAACCACTTTCCCCCATTTTCTTGAGTAAACAAGCGCAGACAAAAAAGGTGAAACAAATAAGCATGAGATCAAAGGAGAATTGAAAAAAAAAAAGTAGCTTAACAAGATAACATGCTAAAAAACTTTCTAATAAAATATATATTTCAGTTTAAACATGTAAAGAAAGAACATGAAGTAATATTGACAGCAGACAATGAGTGAGAAGTTGAAAAAAAGTTAGATTGAGACCTGCAAACAATAACCTTACCTCATGGTTGAAGAATGATCTGTCCTTGAACTGTCAAACTTCGTTGTGGGACAGAATGTAATGTTGCCGCCTGACCTAGTCACGTGTGCTACTGGCAAAACCTATAGGTTCGAAAAAACCAGTTGCTCAGTTTTACCCCAGACTACCGTACGTATAATCTTGGGATTATGTAACACAAGGCAGATTAGTGCACGTGACACCCATTTGTTGCTGGGGCTTCTTCTGCGATCACTTTCCTATGCTCATAAGTCTATACAGGAAGGTGGGCCGCCTCCACGAATTCAGTCATCAGCAGGAGGTCCTCACAGTTGCCCCGCAGCTTTACCTTCAGATCTGTCTCTTGGGGTCATATTTTAGTTCTCACGTCATCGAAGAGTGGGCATGTCTGCAGAATGTGTTCTGGAGTTTAGCTAGGGACCCTTTTGACATGGGCATTGGTCAGTTTCGACAGCTGTCATTTTGTGGAGATGTGCTTGTAGTCTACAATGTCCTGTACGGAGTCTAAAAATTGTGGTTTGCTGTGACCTTCTTAGCTTTAGAATGAGGTCCTGTGGAAAGTTACTGCCTGTTCTCTAACTCCATGTATGTGTATTTTCTTTTGATGAGAGTTTTGCTTCAGTCAGTGATATTATGTGCTGGAATTGTTCCTTTTTTTGCACCTGATTTTGCCAGTTTGTCAGCTGCTTCATTTCCTGCAATTCAACAGTGTCTAGGTATCCACTGCAGGACAACTTTATTGTTAGCAGGAGACAGTTGATTAAAAAGTTCTACAGTTGTTTTTATTAGATCTTTAGTTTTTTTTTTGATGGTCTGGAGTACTGACATGCAGTCACACAATAAGACTATATTAGCTCCTTTGAGTCTCTGTTCCTCTAGAGCAGGATTGGGAACCCATGGCTGCGAGCCATATGTGGCTCTATTGATGACTGCATCTGGCTCACAGATAAATGTTCGATTATAATCAAAAAATGTTTCTTCAGACTCCTTTGATCTACATATTAATTGCATATCAATATTTCATTCTACAAATGAGTTAAAGTCTACTGCAGCTCAGCATCAGATGTCGCATTAATGGTAAGAAATACTCATTAATGATTAGCAACAGCATAACAATGTTATTAAAAAGAATTCAGAGATATAATTATTGTACTTTTAGTGTTGAAATTACACAAAATGCACACATTTACTTGAATTTTTAGTTTTAAACATAATGCATGGCTCTCACAGAATTACTTTTCAAAATATGTGGTGTCCATGGCTCTCTCAGACAAAAAGGTTCCTCTAGAGCCTCTAAAACCAGTTGTGCATTTATACCCTAGACTACCCTATGTATAATATTAGGATTATGTAACACACGGCAGATTAGTGTAGATGACGCCCATTTGTTGCTGGGGCTTGAAAAAGAGTGTAAAAAGTAGCAACACAGTTTGCCTTCCATGCATGTCGTAAAAGGTGACTACGGAGATTTTGGGGTGGAGTTAGCTGTCCCATCACATAGAGGGTCACAGTGACCCAGAAACTATGCTGAAGTCAGATGTGTTATGCCTAAGGCCACAGGCTCCGTAACTAAACTGTAAACCATGATATTTTACATTCCGTTCTATAGACTACATTCTGCTAATCTGCAGGAGTTTGAGAATGAGTAGGAGAAATATAGTCAGACAAATGTAGAATAATTTACTCCAGGGGACAGAAACATGAGAAAGGTGGGATTATATATATAGCCTAAAGGCGGCTAAAGGCTCTGATCTGGTAGGACTTGGTTAAGCTCTCAAGCTCTCCGCAAACAGATTTAACATCGACATTGCAAAACAAAACCGCTCACCAGTCTCATAATCAGAACTAACCACTATACCGCATCACAGAAAGAAAAATATGGTCATCTGAAACCATTGATGGATCATGCGTATTTTTTCTGCTATATCAATATCGACTGTACAAATATAAATGCTCGCGTACAGACCTGAACTCTTGACAACAGCTGAAGATCACTTGAATATTACAATCTATTTGCTTTACTTCTGTTTCAAGATCGCAATGTAAGATTGGGCGTACCTAAAGATTGTATTTTGCAGAAATCAAAGGTAGCAGACATTTACTCATTGAGTATTTTGTTTTCTTTCCTTCCACGAAAAGTTCACATTTTTAAAACTGTTGCCACTCCTCGGTTATTTCTCCAAGAATCTGGGATTTTAAATATGTTTTCTTTGTTTATTTCCTCTTCTTCAGTTTTCATTCTCAAACTCCCGCTGTTTATTTCTTGTAGGAAGAGAATGGTCCTACTAGATTTCTAGCATGATGTAGTCCAGAGGGAGTAATTACGTTGTGTCTCCATTATATTTACGCATATGACCCGAAACATCTGCCATCAGCTGGGTTTTTTTCTAATTATAAAGTCAGTTAAAGAATCATTGATTGTTGATAATTGTTTCACAAGACGCCCATGTGTTGTCAGGGCCAAAAGGAGAGCAAAGTATAGCGCACTGTTATCATAAGAGGCGATTAAAAAGGAAGGTTTGGCGATAGAGCCGTAAATATATCATATTCAAGGAGGGAGTGGTTTGCCTTTAAATAAAAAAGGTCAGTTGTGTGTTTTTGTATCTCATTGTTCTATAATACAAAATCATCGATGTTTCTATATTATATTATGTATTGGTTGTGAGGCTACATCACTGCACTCCATGAATACCATAATCACCCCAAATTTCCAATACTAAAAGCCACGTTCTAATTTTCTATCGGGGGAGGGGAAGGTGAACACTACAACCCCCCCCCCCCCACCTACCCATCTGCGGGTCTGTTTGGAGGGATAGTGGTGATGGCTAACGCATCACATAGTTGGCCAAAGTTTGTTTGTTTGTTTGTTTTGCGTTCGCTCCATTGTAACCATCACGGATATCCGTGCGATTTCCGCCGGGAGCGTGATTACATTGTGCCATCGTTATGCGCCTTGTAGGCCTAGCACATCCGATTTCGGCATGCCTTGACAATTCGGGTGGGCTACCCTTAGCCTGTGACAGCCTCTATATCTGTCTCCAGGCACGCGTAGTGGAGACTCTTCGCCCAGACGATTTTTTTTGCTATCGTCTGACTCGAACGAGGTGTTCCACTGTCTATGAACTTGCCTCGTGTAATTGGACGTGCTGTGCCTGTGCCCATTGGGTACTGAACCGTTTCTCATCCGTGAGCCTGGTTCCTTAAGGGGAAGAACTCAACAGAGGAGTTGGACCCTGGCTCTTTCGCCCTCTTAGCCGAGGTGTCATTCACCGACATCGTGTACCCCTTGTCCCAGTTCGAGTCTGACACCACGCGTTTGAGAGCAAGGCGTTCTCGAGCTGAGCGTCCTTGTCCCAATAGCGCCTGAGCCCATCAGGTACTGAACCCTTTCTCTCTTCAAGTGTATTTCCGGTGTAGGAAAACCTGACAGTAGAGTTGGGCCAGGGCTAAATCGTTGTCCCTTTTGTGCTTGAGCCCATCGGGTACGGGACCCTTTCTCTCTGCAAGTGTACTTCTGGTAGAGGAAACCTTGACAGTAGAGTTGGGTCAGGGCTACCATCGTTGTCCCTTTCTTGCCTAAGCCCATCGGGTACAGAACCCTTTCTCTTCGCGAGCATATTTCCGGTTTAGGAAGGCTCGAAATTAGAGTTGGATTAGGTCTTCTTGATTTACCAAACGCCAATGAATGGGTCTGGGTCTCTGCCTGTAAGGGACACAAGTAACTAGAAGCTCGTCTCGAGCTGACGAAGCTTGTATTTCCCCTTTCCTAGGGACTTTTCACTGTCTATTTGCAGTTCGCGCTGCCCTCTAGCGCTGTTCTGCCCTTTCATTGTTTCATTGTACTCGGTATGAAATCTATTTGTCTCTCGCCATGCATCTACCTTTACGTGCATTTTACATTGGCCGCCCCTCCAATGTTCGGACTGGACTGATTAGCTTCACTGTATGTCGACAGTGTCGTTATATGTGGTGATGCTGGTGGTGTCGGAGATATTGTCTGTCTCTTGTGCAGTCAAATCTCTTTCCATCTGCTACCTCCACATTCTCGGACACGATCCCCAAATGATTTGGCCAGAATCAGCTCGAGCTGCTGTGTTTCTGTTTCCAGGGTGCACCGCGTGGAGGTACATTTGGGATCTTGGTTATCTGCTAACTCTGGGTCCGCCTAGAGCAATGCGTTCCCTTTGCACCCCGTTGCCAAAGTGACCAATAGGCCGTGCTGAAGTCGGATGAGTCAGACCGAAATGCGTAGATATCACACTTAAGTTGTAAACCATGACACAGCTCATTCCGTTTTCTGGACTACATTCCGGTCACCTGCATGAGTTTGAGAATGAACGCAGAAAAAAAAGTTTCATAAGAGTAGCGAAGCACACATAGCTACATGAAGTTTATGACTGCTACTATGGTTCTAATATGGCTCCCAGCGACTCTATTCCCAACGACAAAAAAGTGAATATGGCTGGTTTGAAGTGAATAGGGTCAGCTTGAAGTAAATAGTGTCGTCTTGAAGTGAACATGGTATGCCTGGAATGATAATAGTATGTCTGAAGTGAACATGGTATGCCTGGAGTGAACAAGGTCAGCTTCAAATGAACATGGTATGCCTGGGGTGATCATGGTATGCCTGGAGTGCAATGGTGTAGCTTCACAACCAATACATAATATAATATAGAAACATCGAGGATTTTGTATTATGGAACAAATTATAAGGCAGTAGATGGGATTTGAACCAGGTCCCTTTAACTGTTCGCCTCTACGTTCACTACGTTTTCCGTATTCGACCATGGCACACACCTAAAGCATTTTAATGCAGTAATGCGATTTTAACCAAGACTTCTTATTCTTTTTATAACCCCCGTTATGCCTTGCAGCGTCAGGGGTAGAAGAGTTCTATGTAGATATTCTTTTTTGTGTGCCTCATATAAATTTATTTTCGTTGATTCTTCTATTTCTGTAATCGATCTTTTGCATGGTCGGCCCCTGGCTTTGTATCCATCGTGCCTGTATAGTAGTGTTTTTTGCGGGTCACTATCTGATGGTAGTCTGGAAACGTGTGCAAACCACTTAATATGTTGTCTTCTGATGTAATCCAGGATTGGCATTGTGCATTTAGTCGTCTTATGTTTTCATTTCTTTCTGTCTCTTATTGCTGCTCCAAGAATTCTACGTAGACAGGACATTTCTGTTGTAACAAGTTATCTTTTGTTGTTAGTGTCCACGTTTGACATTGGTAGCACAGTGATGGTGTAATGATCGTTTTATATAGTGCAGTTTTCGTATTTATGTTCACATGCTTGTTTTTTGTTGTTTTTTAAATGGGAAGCATCAGTTCAATAGGAAACTATCAAGACTTCCAACGTGTATATTCTCAAGTTACTGAGAATATGGACCTGTCGGTCGACACAGACAGCAATTTGTTTTTCGCTATTTGCTACTTTGACTGTGTGGTGTAGAAAGCACCATCCTGAAGAGAAATGTTAGCTTCATGCATGAAGCAATATTTATTTTGTCGAGGTCGCCCTGTGCACTTTAGTAATTACACCATCAAGAAACCTTCTGAACTTGTGTACTTGGGCCGCTAAATGATCAAGAAACTTTCTTAACTTGTGTGCTTGAGTTGCTAGGCCATCTAGACATGTTCTAAACTTGTGCACTTGAGGAACTACACCATCAAGAAATGTTATAAACGTCTGTACTTGAGCAGTTACATCATCAAGAAATGTTCTAAACTTGTCCACTTGAGGAGGTACACCATCCAGAAATGTTCTAAGCTTGTCCACTTGAGGAGGTACACCATTCATAAATGTTCTAAACGTGTGTACTTGAGGAGCTGCACCATCAAGAAATGTTCTAAACTTGTGCACTTGAGCAGCCGGCTATCTAGAAATGTTCTCAAATGTACACTTGAGAAGCCACACTATCTATAAATATATGTAATCTCACCTACAAAAAATTAGCCATTTCCCGCCTACCAAATCCAATTATGTATACTTCTTCTTTAGCGTTCACTCTCAAACATCCGCTGGATCTCTTTTGTACCAGGACACATGACCCTACTAAATTTCCAGCAGGATGTAGTCGAGAAAATTAAAATGCGCCGTGTCTCCGTTTTATTTGTGCCAATGGCCAAACACATCCGTCTTTGGTGGGTACTGAAATAGTATTTCCTAATCTTTTTTCCCGGTGCCTCCCCCCCCCCTCCCGGTTTGGGTTGCTTAAAAAAGGGTAATTGATCGTTGTTGCAAGTCACCGATGACGTTTAAGCTATCTCCCTATAAATATGTTTTTCTATTTTATCAAATACCCGGTATGTTGTTTACCGTTCAAATGGCTGTCTTCTCGTGTCCCTCTTTTATTGAACAAAACGAGGCATTACTATCAGGGGATTGACTAATACTTCCTCAACCACCTATTACACAAATGTCTAGATGTGTCAAAGGGAAAACGAATCAAGCGTTGCAGATCATGGATGGCAGGTGCTGAACACTGCGAAAAAGTATGTGAATTTGAAGAAATAGGAAAGGGCAGTGAATGGATGGAGGTAGACACTGAGAAGAACTCACTGACTAAAGTAATAATACAACTATATAAAGTGTGTCGAAAATGGACGGGTGTCAGAGCCCAGGTTACAGTTCATGAACTAGCCCAGCTACACTCGAAACCACAATATATATTTATGTACACAGATGGCCCCGTTCAGAAACACAAATAAAAGCGGTTGGGATTTTGTTGCCTACAGAAACGGCGTGAAGTTGGTTGAGAAATCTTCAGCCTATTCCACTGTCACATCGAGCATGAGGATGGAGATAGAGGGAGTTACAGCAGCACTTAATTGGTTGATAACTGATATATCAACAGAGTCGGTAATACTCACAAACTCTCAAAGCATGCTGCACAAGATAGAAAAGTACATGCTAAGAAAAGAATAGTGGGACTTATTGAACAACTCAGTTGTCCAGAGCATTACATGGATATACTGCCCTGGTCATGCTGGGGTCAGAGGAAACGAGAGAGCCGACTTATTGGCAGGCAATGCGGTGATAGACGGCACAATGCTGAGAAGAGATAAAGCAGACTTTATCAATGCAGTAATAAATTCATTTCGAGATGCAGATGATGTCAGTGAGGCTGAGAACGTACACATACAGAGAATGTTAGAAATTGGAGTATTCAGAGGTGAGGGGAGGAAAAGTTAATTTTTTTAGAAAGTTTCGAAGATCACACAATCAACACCTGACCGGGACTTTGAGTCTACATACACTGGGATGGCTGCTGGAGCGGAGGGCGGAGCACTTATGGGAATACCCCACGTGCTGTGAAGCCAGTTTCTAATCAAGAATAATCCCTCATGTTATTATCATTCTTATAGCTGACGGGAATGGAACCAGATCCGTTCTAGCGGCACCGAATCGCCTTGCAACTCAAGTAAACAAGTTTTCCGTACTTGACCAACCACAAGAAAAGATGTGATCTCGTCAAGATATTCAACCTATGTACCTAGGACCAATCGAGACAAAGACTATTACAACAACAACGAACATCCGGTACAAGTATTGAATTATCCTCAGTAACACAAACAGAGAACATATATATTCGTACTACAAGGACTTAAAGGCCTTTTGGTAAACATATTTGGTTCAATTCCCATCAGCTGTAAGAATTATTTTCTATTGACCAACATCCTTTCATGCTAATATCAGGGGATTGACCAATATCCTCTCGAGTTACTATCATGGGATTGACTAACACCCTCTTGTATTACTAGCAGAGAATTGACTAACACCCTCTTGTATTACTAGCAGAGAATTGACTAACATTCTCTCTTGTTACTATCTGAGGATTAACTAACATCCCCTGTTACTATCAGGTGACTGACTAACATTCTCTCTTGTTACTATCAACAACTGTGTGGAAAATTAAAAATGGATACTACAGATAAATACATAACATGGAAACATATAGAAGAACCCAGGAGAGACATACAAGTGAAATGGATAAGACCATGAATGAACTAAGCATGTTGGCAACAGATTGCAAAGGGTTTGTCAATGTTTCATTTCTTGAGAACAAATAGATTCACCACCATCGAGTAGTCTGTGCAATTAATGTTGGCTTCAACAGATCTCCATCTTCTGTCTTTTTCTTTGGTGGTGCACTCTGCTAGACTGTAACCTATCCATCTTGTGATGTTTCTCTCCCACTTGTATCTTTGCCTTCCTTTTGCTCGCCTCTCCTCGACTCTACCCTCACGTAAGTTACAACAAGATTAGATCATAAATTAATGCAGCTTCAAACAAAGTACAAGTCTCAATCATAAATTAAGGCAGCTTCACACAAAATACAAGACTTGATCATTGTTTACATTAACAGATCTTTATCACTTAAAGTAAAATATATTCAAAAACATACATCAAATAACAGGATTACATAGGCAATACGATGAAGAAAACCAATGTAAGCCTACCAGAATAAATATAAAAAGATGACTTAAAATAGTAACAAAAGTAGTATTCAATCCAGACAATACAAAAATAAAAGTATCTATAAATGTCACAAAATTAATATTTTTGGTATTTGTACACAAAATATTCAGACTTTCATTGAATATTACCATATTGTCCTGAAGTACAGAACTCTTTGTACAGAATATTGCTGCAATGGTGGGCTGAAATACAGAATGATCCTTGTGGAACATGATCTGTGTGTATAAAATTAGTAGTGTCCATAGGGCAATAAAGTAGTCTATGATGATTATTGCAGATAATAAATTAGTCTAGCCAAATGATATTTTTATTGCACAGAGCAACAAAGTACTCTTATTATGATGATTTTTATTGCGAAGAGCAACGTAGTCTAACCGAATGATGATTTTTATTGCGAAGAGCAACGTAGTCTAACCGAATGATGATTTTTATTGCAAAGAGCAACAAAGTAGTCTAACTGAATGATAATTTTTCTTGCAAAGAGCAACAAAGTAGTCTAACCGAATGATAATTTTTCTTGCAAAGAGCAACAAAGTAGTCTAACTGAATGATAATTTTTCTTGCAAAGAGCAACAAAGTAGCCCAATTATGATGATTTTTATTGCAAAGAGAAATACATCCAACAAAGTATATTATAAAACAGAAGATATGCTGGAATTTTGGCAAGGCATATTGGAAACTATTCCAAGAAACATCTGATTTTTCTGTTTTGTAATATCAACAGCTATGACGAAGAAACATTTACTGCTGAGGTGACAAAAGCTATCCTCAATGCAGCATCACAAAGCATCCCAATGGGCAGTATAAGATCTTATAAACTATTTTAGAGTAAAGAAATGCAAACCAGTATTCTTGAAAGGAATGAGCAAGAGAAGCCCTTGAAGTTATGCCATCACAAGAAGCAAAAATCCTTTACAATAAAACATTTATTAAAGTAAAACTGATAGTGAAGAAGATCAAATATGGGCAAAAACATGAGCTAATTTAGATCTAAGGAAAAATGGTAAAAAAGGCTTAGGAATTATCAACAATTTGTCTTGGAAAATGATGAACCTGTGATGGATGGAAGTAGAACAATCACCAAAGACCAGGAAAAGGCAGAACACTTTAACTGCTTTAATGCTAGTGTGAACAGAGCAGGGAAGAAGTCCGAAACATCTGTACAACTGAAGCAGCAAGAAAAGGTCAGAACTACTAGCTCATCCAATTTCAAGATGACTTCGATATGTAGAAACTCCACGGGCTGAAGAAACTAAAACTTAGAAGTCTCCTGCACCAGACAAAATTTATAATGAAATGTTAACACACATGGGAGCATCAGGGAAAGAAGTATCTTTAAACTAGGTAATAAATATGACTTTGAGAAATATTTAGTTGCCTAAAAACTGAAGAAATCAAAAACAAGTTCCCATCCTGAAAAGTAACAAACATCAAGATGAACCCAAAAACTACCAGCCCCATAACACTAACAGCATCCCACCAAAGACGGATGTGTCAGGCTTTTGGCGCAAAAAAAGGCAACAAAACGCATTTCCATTCTGTGGACTACATCTGCTTGAAGTCTAGTAGGACCATGCTCCTGCTACAAGAGAGATCCAGCGGGAGTTTAAGAATGAACGCTGACGAAGAAGAAGACTAACACAATGTCTTGGCAAATTGGCAGAAAGAATGGTTAATGTGTGACTTTACTGATTCCTCAAGAGCTCAAACATCCTCTGCAATGAACAAGCAGACTTAGAAAAGGCAGTTGCACAGAAGACCAACTATTTAGATTGACACAGAAAATCTATGATGGATTCCAGGACAACAGACACACTGTATCCATCTTCTGTGACTTACAACAGGCTTGTAATCGAGTTTGGAGAAAGGGTGTCTTGATGAAGATGATTGAGGTGGGAATTAGTGGAAAACTATACAACTGGATAAAATACTTCCTCATTGATAGAACAATCCAAAGATAAATGATGCAATCTCATCTAAAGAAGTTCTAGAGGAAGTCTTACCACGGGGTTCTGATTGGAGCTGCACCCTCTTTCTCATTTACATTAATGACCTAGCCAATCATATCAAAGTTCTCTACGCTGATGACCATGGCAGAGCCATGAGAATATTGAAAGTGCAGCCAAAAGACTAAATGGAGATTTAAGAAGACTGCTTGAGTACTGCCAAACATGGAAGCTGAAAATAAACTGAGAAAAAAGTCTATACCATCTTTACCAAGAGTCATAAAGTAGCCAAAGAAACTATCAATGGCATACTACAGTAGTACGGTGCCTAGTGATTCATTTATGGATATTATGATAACAGCATGGAAAGACTAATGGCAGAGTAAAAGTAGAGTAAACTGCAGTAGAGGAAGAGGCAACCCAAGATATGATGGACAAATGATATATCTGAATGTTTAAACAAATGCCTGGAGGAGTCAGGTCAACTTGTCCAAGATCGCAAGGTCTTCAGAAGGTCTATAAAGAAGATTACATTCTGGAAAGAATATGTCACACGATGATGATGATGGTTAGATACACAGAAATTGCCAAGAGAAGAGCATCCCAAGTATCTTGGAGTAATGCTTGATCGGCAGCTCACCCTCAAGAAGCATGTAGACAGTGTCAAAATTAAAGCACTGAAACGGTTGCAGCTACTGAAAAGGCTACTGGCACATCTTGGGGATCAGACAAGGATACCCTCAGAGGACTATATCTTGGTTACATATGTTCTGCTTTAGAATACAACAGCACCCGTGTGTTGCCGAGGCCCGAAAGGGGAGCAAAGAATAGCAACACTGTTTACCTTCCACGTATGTCGTAAAAGGCGACTAAGGAGCTTATGGGATGGAGTTGGCTGTCCCATCCCATATAGGGTCAGTGACCCAAAGCCATGCTGAAGTCGGATGTGTCAGGCCGAAAGGCGCAGATATCACAGCAATGCTGTAAACTATGACACAATGCATTCCGTTCTCCGGACTACATCCTGCTAATCTGCAAAAGTTTAAGAACAAACGCAGAAGAAGAAGAATACAACAGTACACTCCTTGTAACATGTTCCAAGACAAATGTAGAATCTCTAGACAGAGTGCAAAACAATGCCCTGCACCTCATTAGTGGAGCAATGAGATATACACCAACGGATGCATGTGAAATCCATACAAATGTAGAACCCCTTGAGATACGAAGAGATATGGCTGCAATGGAGGCTTATGAAAGAAGCAAAAGAGTAAACAAAGACCTCCTAAACAAAAAAATTGTAGAAAACTGGCAACTAAACCACAGAATAAAACAAAATTCAGTCCTCAGCCAAGTAAATTAAATAAAAGAGTTATCGCCCCCAATACAAGAACTACGGTACAAAGAATAGAAATATGTTTACCACCACACATTGTAAATTGCCAAAAATCAAGACACACTTAATAGATAATGCAACAGAAAGTTCAGACACAGTAAGTCTTATGAAAGAAACACAGAAAATAATAGACACTATCCAGAACAATGGATTCATGTCTATACTGACAAGTCTGCTTTCAAAGCCACCATCAAAGCAGGTTATGGCGTCTATATAGAATATCCATACAAAACATCTGATGAGTTGTTTGATGCCTGTGGAGAGATACATTCTAAATATGAAGCCGAAATAACAGCACTAGAAGTTGCTTTGTACCACCTGAAGACCATATTTGACGCCTTTCCATCAAAAGTCCAAAACATTGTGATTTTTACAGATGTTATGTGCGGTCTTCAAGCACTAGAATGTGATGGATATTGTAAACCTGAACTAGTGAAATATATCACCATGCCAACCAGCTGCTTACATCTTATGAAGTCAGCATTATTATGCGGTGGATTCCTGGCCACTCAAACACACCTGACAATGGCAAGTCAGGCAGACTAGCAAAGAAGGAAGTACAACAAGAACATTCATATACACAAATGACCATGCACATAGTTAAAATCTGTGAACATAGAGAATTGGATGAACAGATGGGTCATGGGAAACATTGAGAAACAGCCCAAATCCTAAAGACAACATCAACCTGGGGTGCAGTCTTGCACTACTCTTGTGAGGACCCAGGTTTAGCAGATAACTAAGATCCTAAAAGTACCTACTCATGGTGCAACTTGGAAACAGAAATGCTCTTGCTGTATTCCTGGCTAACACTTTTAGGCTCGTGTCCATGGATGTGAGGCTGCAGATGGAATGAGAACTGACTGCAAAAAGACAAGAAATATCTCTGAAACCTCTGGGCCAACACGTATAGCGTCACTGTCAACACACAGTAACTCACGACAGTCCGGCTCAAGCATTAGAGAGGCAGCCAATGCAACAGTCACGAAATGGGCAGATGTCAAGACAAACAGTGAGAGTCAAAAAGTTAACACACTGAGTACAATGAAGAGGCAGCACAATGCCAGAGAGCAGCGCTATGTGCAAACGACATGGGAGAATGTTAAAAATAAATTCTAACTAGAGTGGTTCAGTTCCAGAACAATTTCTAGTCCCCGGTGCTTCTAACCGGTCAGGCTTAACTTTAATGGCGATACTTTTCTATATCAGAATCATGTTCGCAGTGACAGTTTTGTTGTACTCCAAAATATGCTTCTAGGCCACGGTTCTTCTCAAAAATGTGTACTCAGACGAAGGGTTCAAAATGTTGGTGAATGGCACCTTGGCTAAGAGGGCGAACAAACCCCGACCCAACTCTACCATTGATGTTTTCTTATACCGGATACATGCTCACAGAGAGAAAAGGTTCCGTACCTAATGAGCACAGGCACCATACATCTAATCACACAAGACAAGTTCACTAGCAGCGTAAGACCTCGTGTACGATAAGTATAGTTGACCCAAGTCTAAATCCATCAATACCATCTCCACGGAGACTGCCACTCAAGGACATGTTTTGACCTGAACAGACCAAGGGCACAGTGGGTGATAAACCATCACGGCATAGAGTCGATACACATTCACAGCCTGGTGACAAATAAGAAGGCTGTCACAGGTTAGGGAAGCCCAATATCAGAATTAAAGATATGATGAAAACAGATGTGCTGTGACTTGGATGTCTGGGCCTCAGATATGCTGGGCCAACCAAGGAGTATATAACACAGCTCTGCTGTGGAACTAGCACCACAACGTACTTCACACTCTCCTGTGGAAATCACACAAACTTTCATGGTGGTTATCAGGGAGCAAATGCAGAATAACATCAACTTCCTGGGAAGGAAAGACCAGCGTATCATTTTCTGACTTCGCACACATGTACAACTTAACAATCACCCAAAAAGAATACAACTACAACACACTCCAGGGTGCCGGCTGTGCACTCATTCCTATGAAACTGTTGATCACCACCTTTTTTGAATGTCCAGCACTGGATGATGTCGGAAAAAAGCTTCTCCCTCCAAGACCAGATAAATGGAACACATTATATAGAACAAAACAGCTCACAAACACTTTGCATATATCACACAATGGCATTGAGTCAAAAGGCATGAGTCCATAAGACCGCTGGACCAGCAACCAACCAACCAACCATTGCAAAGATCAACAAAGTAGTCTAACAGAATGATTATTTTTATTGCAAAGGGCAACAACGTATTCTTCTGAAATTAGATACAGAGAACATTTTGCTCTCCAGACTACATCCTGCTACCCAGCAGGAGTCTAAAAGAAAACACAGAATACCTGTAGACTAATATAAGTTGACTAGTTCTTATCTATAGACTACCGGTAAGGTAATATTTACTACAACATATAGAATAATATCTGTAGATTAAATCTGTAGACTAGTTTTTATCTGTATGCTAATATCTGTGGACTAAATCTATAGACTAGTTTTTATCGGTAGACTACCGGTAATATCTGTAGATGTATTTTTATTTGTAGACAAATATCTGTAGACCAGTTTTTATCTGTAGACTACAATATAGACTAGTTTTATCTGTAGAATGCAATCTGTAAACTAGTTTTTATCTGTAGACTACAATCTGTAGACTAGTATTTTTCTGTAGACTAATATCTGTAGACTACAATCTGTAGACTAGTTTTTATCACAGAGCAATGAAGTAGATGGTCAACTTTTTAATATACTGTAGTAAAGACAGGGCCTGAAGATATGCCTTCTATATAGTAGCTTTGTCCAGCTCAGAGAAAGCCAAAGTATCGGGTTTGAATACCTCCACGACAATTGTACTTCCGGACTGTTCAGAAAACAATGGCAAACTATTGAATATATTTATATTGTCTAGAAAATCATTTTATGTATGGCAATAGCCCGGCACATCCGACTTCAGCGGTAACTACTTTGCATTTTCACATTTCAGCCGACTGGATCAGTTTTACTGCAATTCAACCTGTGAACAAATTTTGTCATGCTTTATTTTCAGATGAGTGATGCTGTGGGAGCCTCCTGCTGATGACTGAATTCATGGAGGCGACCCACGTTCCTGTATAGAATTATGAGCATAGGAAACTGATCGCAGAAGAAGAAGATGAGTAATGAGCATCCTCCCTCCTATGGTACTATCATATTCAATACAATTTGACATCAATGGTAAGATGTGTTTTTATATCACATATAAGATCATATGCAATAAATAATAATAAAGCAATGCATGCTTAATAGATTCTAACAGGAGATAGAATGTTACACAATGTTCTGGAACTTGTCTTCAATCATCCCACAAAGAAGGAAATGGAATTGTTACTTCCCTTTAATGATCTCAACATTTTTAAATGTTTGTTTTAATTGCCAAGAATTATGAGCAATAGACCTCATATGAGCTTGTTTTCTTTTGTGCAATGAAGGTTTACTTTGGAGTTTTATTTCATGCCCTGAAGACTCTAAATGGTATTCTTCTTCATTCTTTCTCAAACTCCTGAAGATTACCAGGATGTAGTCTGTAAAACGGAATGTATTGTGTCATTGTTTACAGCTTAGTTGTGATAGCTGCATCTTTCTGTCTGACACATTCAACTTCAGCATGGGCTTCTAGGTCACTGAGCCTATGTAGGATGGGACAGCCAACTTTGCAACCTCCTTAATTGCCACATGCACAGAAGGTAAATAGTATTGCTATTATTGGCTTCTTTAAGCCCCAGCAACACACTGAAGTAAGTGATATTAAATGTTCTGAGAATAACCCTGCTACTTAGATGGGGACTGTACAGAAGTCATGTTGAAGTCGAATGTGTCAGACCAAATGATGCCGATCTTGCAGCACAGTTGTAAACCCCTACGCAATGCATTCCATTCTCCAGATTACATCTTACTAATCAGCAGAAGTTTGAGAACCAACACAGTAGAAAATGGAAACACATAGAGGCCACTAAAGTTAGGTAGTAGTTTTATAGTGTAATAAGCATGCACCTCTCTGTCTTTCCAGGTGATAGCATTATTGTTGTGCTATAAGAAATATAATCTACGACGCATGGTGATGATGGATGCAACTCACAAGATCAATCTGAGCCACAAAAAGTCTTCCACTGTATGTGCAAGGAATCACAGGCTCCATTTGTACCATCGTATGCTGCGCATCTTCTTAGAAGTGACGCCCGTAGACAATCCAACTTCAGCATGGCTTCTGGGTCACTTTGAACCTACATGGGATGGAACAACAAAATCGAAATCTCCTTAATCGCCACTTGATGAAATGCTATCACTTTTTCCTTTGCCTTTATACCATTCCTGATCATTCCTCTCCATGCAACACGACCCAAAGTACCATGTATCCAGAACTGTGTATCTACACATATATCATCTGTATCCACAACTGTGTATCTACACCTATACCATTCATATTGTGCTTGAAAATGTCCTTATACCTAAATATAGGTCAACCTTGAGATCTTTTCCCAGACTGTAACTCTTTGTATTTTCACATTTCATCCGACCGGATCAGTTTTACTGCAATTCAACCTGTGACCATAAAGTAGAATCTTCAGCCATCTTCCATCTTCCTAATGGTTCACAGTTATCTGAGTCTGTACAGACTGAGCATAGACAATATTGTGGTATTGCCAGTTCTTTCCAATACATCTGTGTTGGTGACTTTGTTCTGACATACATCTGTGTTGGTGACTTTGTTCTGACATACATCTGTGTTGGTGACTTTGTTCTGCCATACAACAGTGATAGTGACTTTGTCCTACCATACATCAGTGTTAGTGACTTTGTCCTACCATACATCAGTGTTGGTGACTTTGTTGTGCCATATATCAGTGTTAGTGGCTTTGTCCTGCCATACATCAGTGTTAGTGACTTTGTCCTACCATACATCAGTGTTAGTGGCTTTGTCCTGCCATACATCAGTGTTAGAGACTTTATACTGCCATACATCAGTGTTGGTGACTTTGTCCCACTACCTGACTCAAGAATACATAAAGGGAAGCAACAAACAAGGAAAATGTATGCTTTCTGGAAGGATTTATAACAAGCAGCAATTTTCTTACGGTAAATAAAACAAAGTCCATGAATATTGTACAAATAAAAAAATATCAAAATATCTATTTACAATATCTTTCAAACATTGTTGTAGCAGTTAAGAAACGACAGAACTGCTTGTCCAGGCAATCACAACAAATTGATTGATTGACCAAATTGCGAATAATATCAAGATAAATGCACATAGCCACAAGGGAATCCCTCTATAGCATACCCTTTTATAAATGATTTCTCTAATTAACAACACTTTTCACAATACTCATTTATATTCTTTATTCTTTTTCTGCGCTCGTTCTGAAACTTCTGCAGATTAGCAGGATGTAGTCCGGAGAATACACTACATAGTGTCATGGTTTACAGCTATGCTGCAATATCTGCACTTTTCAGCCTGACACATCCAACTTCAGCATGACCTCTGGATCACTTTGACCATATATGGAATGGGATAGCCAAATACACACCATAACCTCTTTTGTCACCTCTTACAACGTGTATGGCAAGTAACATTGTCACTATTCTTTGCTCCCTGTTCTTGTTCCAACAAAACATGGTCGTATTCTGTATTGTTTGCACTGTATATAGCAAATTTCTGTTATTACATACATATTTCTGTAGTTACATACATATTTCTGTTATTACATACATATTTCTGTTGTCACATACATATTTCTGTTATTATATACATATTTCTGTTGTTGCATACAAATTTTTGTTGTTACACACATTTTTGTTGTTACATACATATTTCTGTTGTTGCCCAGCCCGAAAGAGAAAGGAAAATCAACATTTCTCATTTTCCATGCATAAGAGGCGACTAAGGAGGTTATAGGATGGAGTTGGTTGTCCTAGTCCATTTCGGATCTAAGTGACCTAGAAGCTATGCTAAAATAGGGATGTTTAATTAACATATAAGATATACACATATGACATACATACATATATGATATACACATATCATGTGACAAATTTTTAACGTGGCATTCCTCGTGGATTCTCTGAACACTCTGTGATTCTGAGCAAGTTGACCTGCCTCAGTTAGAGACATGTTTAAACAATCTGATATACTGCATCTCTTTCCCTGTTGCCATTAACTCTGCCTTCAGTTATTAATTTAATTTCCATGCTGTTATGTCTCTTTATATGACAAAAAAAACTTAGCTTTCTTGTTAAGATGTTAAGGAACCAGCCCTCTTTGACGTTTATTGATCATAACACTTCTTGATTTGTCTTTTTATCTATCTATGGTATATATACATACAATTCTTCTGTTGCACTTCATTTAAAAAGCATTGATTCTCTTTGTGACTGTTTTATTTAATGTCCATGCCTCAAAACCTTATACTGCCACTGGAAATATGCAAGTTCATGTTGTTGTTCGTCCATCACAAGTGATGATGACCATTTGTTACATTCACTTTTGAAAATTCAATTTTAGTTATGTCCTTGATTATGAGTTCGTAGATGGCTAATGAGCCCTATTCGAGCTGTAAATGTCCTTGGACAGTTTGAACATGGAATAACGACTGTAGACGGATCTTGGTCTATCCGTGACTTTCTAGCTGCTCTCCGCTGTTGAGCTGCTGCATTTCTCTTCTTTTCACAAGATGATGCGCTCTTTTTTATACATATTATACATATGCAAGTTCATATTATACATAGTTTAGCTATGCTGCTGGTAGTTTGAAAAAAGATTTTTCATGCGGGCAAGTTTCAATGTCACCATTGCAATTTTTCTCTTCATTTCTACAGCACAGTCTCCTGAGTTATTTATGTTTGTGGACAAATACTTGAAATTTGTTCCATCCTCTAGTTCAAAATTGTCAATTATTATATACTTATGGGATGGGACAGTCAACACAATAACCTCTATATCACTCAATATATATATGATATACATATATACCTGAGACATCCAATGTCTCAGGCCAAAAGGTGCTGATATTGCAGCAGAACTGTAAACCATGACGCAACACAATACGTTCTCCGGACTACATCCTGCTATTCTGTAGGAGTTTGAGAACAAACGCAAAAGAAGAAGACTGTATATGTGTTACCAATATTTTCATTCAATGTAGACAGATTTTAATCTGTTCATTAAAAAACCCATTTTCTTTCTTATCAGTATTAGGTATTAGGTATGTTGATTATCCTTTTCGCACACCGGACAAGTCCATAGGTGCTTAGATCTCCGCTTCAGTAAATCTCTCAGGGTATAATGGCTGATGGTTCCGGTTCTATGTTGGTTCACTGCTCTTTTTGAAATCTTTGTCAGGGGTTCTCTACGGGCCATGCCCATCCTCGCTCCCAATTAAAACATTCTCGATATTGTCTCATGTTCATTCATCTCAAAATCCTCTGATCATGAGGATTCACGAAGAGCAATGAGTATGTCTGCTCGGTCCATAGGCTGACCATCTGTTGTGGTGGCGAGGCTAGCTAATTGGTCGGTTCATTCGTTTCCCTCCACGCCTGCGTGTCCGGGGAAAAAAATAAGCATGAGTCTTCATAGTGATGCCCGTATTTCTGCTCTTTCAAATGACTCCACCCATTCCCTACGTACATCACTTGTTTTAGCTTTCTGAATCATATAGTCTTATCAGTATGTGAATTTAAATAAAACTGACACTAATTTACATAATTTTATTAAAACTGACACTAATTTATATAATTTTATTAAAACTGACACTAATTTACATAATTTAAGTAAAACTGACACTAATTTACATAATTTAAGTAAAATTGACACTAATTTACATAATTTAAGCAAAACTGACACTAATTTACATAATTTTATTAAAACTGACACTAATTTACATAATTTAAGTAAAACTGACACTAATTTACATAATTTAAGCAAAACTGACACTAATTTACATAATTTAAGTAAAACTGACACTAATTTACATAATTTAAGTAAAACTGACACTAATTTACATAATTTAAGTAAAACTGACACTAATTTACATAATTTAAGCAAAACTGACACTAATTTACATAATTTAAGCAAAACTGACACTAGTTTACATCATTTAAATAAAACTGACACTAGTTTACATAATGTACGGTAAGTAAAACTGACATGTTAACATAATGTAAGTAAAACTGACACGTTTACATAATTCAAGTAAAACTGACACTAGTTTACCTTACATAATATTCACTCCTTCTTGACATATTCTTCTTCTGCACTCATTCTCAAACTCCTGCAGATTAGCAGGATGTAATCCGGAGAACAGAATGCGTTGTGTTCATGGTTTACAGCATTTCTGTGCCATTTGGTCTGACACGTCCAAATTCAGCATGGCTTTGGGTCACTGACCTTATATGGAATGGGACAGCCAACTCAACCCTATAACCTCCTTAGTCACCTCTTACGACATTCATGGACGGTAAACAGTGTTGCTATTCTTTGCTCCCTTTCGGGCCCCGGGAACACACAGGATATGTATACCTTATACGTAATAATATAACTTATAGAAAGTTGACAAGCTTTTATTTTTAGGTCTCATTTGGATCACAAAAAATCATTTTTCTTGAAAGAGGTCAATTGCTAACACATTTTGAGAACTAATCAGTTTATATTAAAACAGTGAACAAATATTAAGAAAAATAAATTTCTATATACAAGACTAACAGGAAGCCCATCAAGATATAGTATATCATGTCAACTTTGGTGCCAAATTTTTGCAGCACTTACACTGCATGATTGTTGCTTACCAAAAAAAAAAAATTATGAATAAAATTACATACATTTTGGCACATATATGTTTTAAATATACATTAGAATCTTAGACTAACATTATTTTATGTATATATATATATATATATATTATAGAAAAGACATTCTCAACTCTGTGACATGTGTTCGCATCATACGAGTTAGAGGGCTCATGAGCACCTTGTTGCTCTCATACGGACATGTGCATCATACGAGTTAGAGGGCTCATGAGCACCTTGTTGCTATCATAAGGAAATGTGCATCATGTGAGTTGAAGAGTACTCGCGAGCACCAACAATTACATGTATGTGGTGCTAACTATCTGAAAAAAGAAACAGTACTGCAGTGAATCCCTGGTCACTGTGGCATACCTGGAAATGAAAAAGCTGATCTCATGGCAAGGAAAGGGAGATCACTGGAACAAATAGAAAGTGATAATACATACTATGAATGTAAGACCATGTTAAAAGTAGAATATAAGAAAAAATGGAAACAGATGCACCCAACTGCAGAACCAAATCATCCTTACCATAAAATGTCACGCAAGGAATAAACCATCATCTTCAGACTACGAACTGTCCACAACAGACTGAGAAGTCACATGTTCTGAAAGCTGAAGATTGGCAAGACAGACCTGTGCAACTGTGGACTGAGACCAGAGACTGCAGAACACATTCTTCATGCCTGTCAACTTTACCAAGAAGAGAGGGAGAAAATATGGCCTACTGAGATGGCACTACTTCCAGACTTTAGGGGTTCCATAGATTACCTGAAGTGAATCACACAATTCAGTGAAGCTATTGGTGCTGTAACCTGATATCTGACTGAAGAACGATGAAGAAGAAGATCCTTGGTAGGGAATGCAGAGAGTGGGGTAAAGGGAAGGTAGACATTGAGATCAAGTACTGATAGAGAACAATACAGGAAGTGAGGATGTAGTCATATACAAGTCGATCAGGTGTGGAGAGAAGTCCAGATGGAGATTCTCTGCAACACTAAGAGAAGTTACCATAGCCAAACAGAACAGAGCTTATGTAACAACAGTCTGCAGAATTTTGTCTCAATTTCAATGTCTTACTTGTGTTATAACTTATTTATTCACCCACTGTCTTACACATTAGCACAGAAGTGTCCTAGACTAAGGGGCCAAAGTCTTAATAAAATTCCCACTACCTAGCAAATTAGCCAGGGAGTGCCACAGGTCAAGGGAGTAAACTCCTACAGAAAATCTGGAGGGAAGACGCTAAGGCAGCCAATGGTGTATTAAACCAGTCTTCTGTCATCACCTCAAATTCTGCTCATTTTCAAGCGTCATCGCATTGCCTTTATCTTGTAGCTAATCAATAGAACTGAGATGAGGTTACTGCAAATGGGCAAAGTATTTTCTCCATAAAACTTGCCTTGGCAAGCAATAGTGTGATGCATAAAAACTATGTGTCTCTGCATCTTATGAGGGGCTCATAGTTCATTTGAAATTTTACACTGGCCTGCTTCCTGGCCGTCTGTTAAGACACAAAAAGCCATCTTATTGTAGGATGACAATTCACTGGATGAATCAGTAGTACAGAGATTGCAGGAATATAGAATCAAGAGTCACAAGTAGGGAAATAATTATGATGCAGAAATCCAGACAATTAGTGTGGCAGCTAAAAAACTGATGAACTCCAACTCTGGTCTACAGCTGTGGTATTCCTGACAGATGCAAGGTCAGTGCTTCAAGCTCTCCAGTCTGGAAAACTAACAGACTTGAAAAAACTACTTAGTGAATTGTCATACCAGTATAGGGTAACCATGCAGTGGATACCCTCTCACTGTGGAATACCAGGAAATGAAAAAGCAGACCAACTGGCTAAGGAAGGTGCTGCTGAAGACCAACCAGATATACCAATCACCTACCATCAGAAAAAACAGATCACCTACCATCAGAAAAAACAGATGATCAAGTCAATAAGAAAGCCACAAACACCAACACAAGATGACTATCACATTATGAACAGATCAGAACAAGTTATAATTCTACGTCTCAGAACAGGACACAACCGACTCCGCAGTCACATGTATACAAAGTTCAAGATTGGCAACACGGCCATGTGTACATGTGGACAGGCAGCACAGAGTGCCAAACATATACTTCAAGAGTATTCTGAGCATGAAATGCTGAGGCAGACATATTGGCCAGAGGAAACAACACTGGAATCAAAGCTCTATGGGACACTGTATGAACTACAAAAGACAGTGAGTTTTATTAAGGAGACAGAATTACAGATATAGACATGTTTCAAGTGAACGAAAGAAGAAGAAGAATACAAGTAGGGAAGGCAGAGAGAGAGGTTGAATTAGGCTCATACAAAATTAGCGTGTGAATAAGCATACATACTCTACACCATTTCCTAAATAAGACTTGACACCTATGTGTCTGTTTGGAGAATAATGATATACCGGTAAGTTTCTTGAAATAGAACAAATATTTATTTCATGTCAATAAGACATTGATTTGAGTAAACAGATAAATTAATGATAAATGGTCTGTCAGTTCAGTCTAACGTTAATTCATGAATACAGATCTGTCTCTGCCCAGATTGTACAACAAGAGATCTAGTAATAAGTGAGGATAAGCCATAAAATTGACCATAGATTGACCATAATATAAGCCATAGGATAAGGCATAAGATTGGCCAAAGGATTAGCAATTAAGCCAGTAAAAAAATTGGTCATGGTAACTTTTGTGATGCTTTTGGGCTGTTTCACAATCTTTCTTGTGTCTACATTTGCTGTCATACTACAACAATTCACTGTTTGTGTCTACATTTGCTGTCATACTACAACAATTCACTGTTTGTGTCTACATTTGCTGTCATACTACAACAATTCACTGTTTGTGTCTACATTTGCTGTCATACTACAACAATTCACTGTTTGTGTCTACATTTGCTGTCATACTACAACAATTCACTGTTTGTGTCTACATTTGCTGTCATACTACAACAATTCACTGTTTGTGTCTACATTTGCTGTCATACTACAACAATTCACTGTTTGTGTCTACATTTGCTGTCATACTACAACAATTCACTGTTTGTGTCTACATTTGCTGTCATACTACAACAATTCACTGTTTGTGTCTACATTTGCTGTCATACTACAACAATTCACTGTTTGTGTCTACATTTGCTGTCATACTACAACAATTCACTGTTTGTGTCTACATTTGCTGTCATACTACAACAATTCACTGTTTGTGTCTACATTTGCTGTCATACTACAACAATTCACTGTTTGTGTCTACATTTGCTGTCATACTACAACAATTCACTGTTTGTGTCTACATTTGCTGTCATACTACAACAATTCACTGTTTGTGTCTACATTTGCTGTCATACTACAACAATTCACTGTTTGTGTCTGTGATAAAACTATTACATACTACAACAATTCACTGTTTGTGTCTGTGATAAAACTATTACATACTGAGATACTCGATCCCTGTAAAGATCTATCTAAAAAAGTTTAACTTTGTACAAAATATAAAAAACACAAACTAAATGCATGCCAAACAGGAAAGTATCAAAAAGTTTAAAAAACTACAGCCAAGATATAAACCATGATCTTATGTATTCCGTTCTCCGGACTACATCCTGCAAATATGCAGAAGTTTGAGAACAAGCATAGCAGAAGAAAATGAGTTTTCATCTTAACGAGTTGGCAAATATGAATTATCCAAGGTAAATAAATAGTAGTTGATTAAAAACTAGACTAGAACTGGATTTTTAACAAAATATTATTATATAATTGTTTTGTATTTCATGTGACCAACCTCAATGTCCTAGGACAGAACATATGTAATGAGTATTGAGAAATATATTACATGCATCTATTATACACAAAAAGATCAACATCACCGAGTGTAAGCAGTATGGTAAGTATATATTGGAAAAAATACTTAAATAGCAGTTTGACGTTGAACGTTTTTTTGAAATAGGATTGACGTTTCAACCAAAAGGTCTTTATTAAGAAAAGGAGGAACACAGTTTTACTGAAGTCTCCCGATCATTCAATTGCATGTAAGCTGCAAATATTTCTTAATTTTTTTCATTACTGCAATAGGTAGTTAGAGAGAATATTGGTCAAAGGAGGTGAATACTGAAAGTTGGGAGGATATGCTGACACCAGTGAACAATTCATCACTGTCACATCTTTATCTCAATTTCTGAATTTTGTCTTCAATCAAATAATCAACATGGATGACGAAGAGATGCAAGCCAGCAGACATGCATCTTTGTCCTTTTGTGGCAGACTCTTAGGTGACTAGGAATGCTAGATGTGCAGTCACTGCCAATGGGTCAACAAATCTCACAAGAATGATGAGGTTAGCCCAGAAGTGTGTGTTGTGCTCCCGGTAATCCTGTCTCACTTGAATAACTCCCTTCAGCAATAAAACTTGTATCCATAAACCCCTTTACAAAATCATGCCTTGGATACAACATATGAACGAGTTGCCTCAGTTACACAACTGAAAAGAATCTATGTTTTTGTTAAAAAGGCTATGGGCTGTCAAGAACTACCTGCTCACAGCTAAGGGGATTATTTCATCATCATCATGTGTCAAGAGCTACCTGTTCCCACCTAAAGGGATTATTTCATCATCATCATGTGTGCTATGCATGCTTCCAGTGATTAGCAAAACTTCATCGACCTGTTTCCTAGTTCCATCCATTACTGAAGTTAGTTTATATAAAAGTCATGTGTAAATATTCCTCTACTTCTGTGTTTGTTTTAAAACTCCTAAAAATCAGCAGGACATAGTCCGGAGAATGACATGCTTTCTCCCATGGTTTACAGCTTAGTTGTGATATTCATGACTTTCAGCCTGACACATCAAACTTCAGCATGGATTGTAGGTCACTTTAACCCATTATGGGATGGGACAGTCAATTCTACCACTCAAACCTACAGTCACTTTTTACGATATGTATGGCAGGTAACAGAGTAGCTATTCTTTGCTCCCCTTTTCAGCCCTGGCAACACAGAGGCATGTGTTGAAGTGAATCATGGACAATAAATAAGACATCACAAAAATCATTGGAGGCAGCGGAGATGTGATTTATTCAAAGAATGTTACACATTCCTTGGACAGCAAAGATTACTAATGAAGAATTAGAAGGATGGATGTGAAAAGATGCATTATTGAGAATATAGTGGCAACAGGAACGGTAGAAGGGAAAAGATCAACGGGAAGGAAGAACTACAGAAAATATTTTGGACAGTTTGACTAAATGGCTTCGCTTGACAACACCAATAGAGATGATGAAATATATGAGAGATTGATGTACATGGATATGATCGCCAACACCAATCGGCACGGCACTTGATGATTTATCACAGAGGCAATATACGTTTTTTTAAATTAACACACTCAAAAATATACAAAAATTAAAATAATAGACTTGTCTGCCTATTTTGATGACTCTTGTAGTAAAAAGTCCACCAAAGACTGATGTGTCAGGGTCATTGTCACAAATAAAATGGCGAAACATCGCATTTTCATTCTACAACGCATTTTCAATCTCTGGACTACATCCTGCTGAAAATCTAGCAAGACCATTCTCCTACTACAAGAGAGATCAAGTTGGATCCAGTGGTTAATGCAATGACTTTATAGTCAGGTAATCCAAGGTTCAATTCCTAGTTCTTATTCTTCCCCTTCAGCATTCATTCTCAAACTCCCGTTGGATCTCTTTTGTAGCAGGACAATAATTCTATTATATTTCCAGCAGGATATGGTCCAGAGAATGGAAATGCGTTGTCATCTTTTTATTTACATCAATGGCCCAAGACATCAATCTTTGGTAGACCCCGGTAGACCTAGTTCAACTGGACTAGCACAAGTTTGAAGTCAGATATACCAAGCCAAGAGACACACCAGCAACTATGTTACAATGAAACCCACTTAAATAACATGTTTGCATCTCACCAGAACTGGAAACAACAGACTAAACAGCCACTTAAATAGACAGCTGGTAAGGCTGGTTTAATCCTCCCTCTGCTGATATGGACAGACAGCAAAGACTGCAGAATATATTCTGCAAGACTGCATTAATTCCAACCAGTTTAGGGCAGAGCACTGATCCACAGAAACAGACATCTACAGAAAGCTGTAAGGAAGTCTTAAGGATCTTTCAAATACAGTAACATTTATTAAGACTTGCTGTGTAGACATGTTAAACTATATGGGAGTCTTGAGGAGCATTCAAATACAGCAGCATGTATCAAGAAAACCAGACTTATTATACAGACATGTTAAACCGTGAACAAGAAGACTAAAAAGTACCAGTTTCAGGACTTTAACACAGTACTATATGCTGAAGACGGATGTGTCGAGCCATTGATGCAAATAAAACGGCGACACAACGCATTTCCATTCTCTAGCCTACATCCTGTTGGAAATCTAGTAGAAACATTGTCCTTCTACAAGAGAGATTCAGCGGAAGTTTGAGAATGAACGCTGAAGAAGAAGAAGAAACATAGCACTTTTGATGAAGTCAGAGCACAAGCACTGACCAAATTCCACTCTCAAGTGAGAAGATCTACAAAAATGAAGTGATGCTATAATAGCCACTTTTATGCCTGTTCCTGCCTGCGTGTTGCTGCGGCACTGAAAAAGCAGCAAAGAATAAGAACTCTGTGACCTGCCATAAGAGGCAACTAAGGATGTTTGGGGAGGAGTTAGCTGTCCCTCTACATAGGTCAAATTTAAGTTACCTAAAAGTCGTGATGTAATTGGATGTGTCTGGCCAAAACGTGCAGATATCTCAACCAATCTGTATACCATGACAATGCATTCTATCCTCCAGACTATATCCTGCTAATGTGCAGGAGTTTGAAAGTTAACGCAGAAGAAGAAGACTAGGGAGGATGTTTTCAGATGGCAGAATACCTCAGGATCTCTTGTATGTATGAGAACAGTTCTAAAACATGCAGGAGTTTTAGTAGACAAAAGACTGAGATATGATTGCGATGGAGATGAGATATCTGAGACACACTAGGTGGATGTGAGATGAGAGAGGATGTCCTTTATGTATAAAGATAAGATCAGAGCATAAATAACTACAGATCAATTTGTAATGCTAATGATCCTAACATCATCAGGTAAAATTATCCTTGACAAGATGTAGCATTTGGCTGCTTTTCGAAACTCCTGTCAATCTTGAGCTAATACTCCTGTTTCTGTGAGTGTCATGTTCATGTGGTCTTTGATATTTTGCATCCATTTTCTTCCTGGTTGACCTCTGTACTTTTATTGATTTGTTATAATTCCCCTCCTTTATGGTCATTTCTAGGCTGTCATGTATTTTTATATGACCAAAATATTTATATTCTCTAGAGAGAGCATTGCTGTTCATATTTTTCTGTTACTTTCAAATCTGTCAGAATATTCCTATTGGTGAATTTTATTGGTCCATGGCAATCTGAAGACTCTTCTGTAGCAATTTTTTCCAAATGCTACAATGTTGTTTCTCACCTTATTTGTGATTATCCAAGTTTCAGATTAATATATTGCAACTGGGAATATGCAGTCTCTAAGGAAAGTTAGTTTTGTTATTTCTTGCAACCTAGCCATATGTTGTTTTCTTTGTATCAGTTTCAGTCCTAACACACATACAATATGTCATGGTGTGCTCTGAGCAACACACATACAATATGTCATGGTGTGCTCTGAGCAACACACATACAATATGTCATGGTGTGCTCTGAGCAACACAAACAAATATATGATACAAAGAAGGAAAATTATGTCTGGTAACCTGGTAACCTAAATCTCATCCTCAGAATCGACTTCATCATCAGCATCATCACCACTACCTCCAACTAAAGCCTTCCTTTGCTCGTTGTCCTCTGTGTTGCGTTGGCGAGGTTCAGATCCAAAACTGACTGCAACCATCAATACATAAATCACTGCACCTGACGACAAGACAAAAAAAGTATTTGAAACACTCTCAAACATCAATATTACAACAGTGACATTATAACACCGACATTACAACAACAACATTTAACATCAACATTATGCCATCACCATTACAACATCAATATTACAAACATTACATTACACCAGGGGTTCTCAACCTGGTGCTCACGAATGTGTTTCATGGGTTTCAGTAATGCCAAGGTCAATGAGGGACAACAGGACAGTTTAGTCACATGATCCTGAACAATGAATGACAACAGGACAGTCTTGTTAAGTAACCCTGGATAGCAACAGGCAACACAACAGTCTGGTAAAGCGATCTTAGACAATATGTGACAAGGCAGTATGGTAAAGTGATACTATAAAATAAACGACAAGGCATTATGATCAAGTGACCCTGGTCACTGTGAGGCAACAATGCAGCATGGTCAAGTGATCCAGGTCACTGCGAGGCAACAAAACAGTATGGTAAAGTGATCCTGAACAATGAGAGGCAACATAGCAGTCTGGTCAAGTGATCCTAGACAACCAGCAACAGGGTACTCTAGTCATGTAAACCTAGACAATGAGCTGGACAGGCTTACAATGAGTCTGTGATGACAGCAACACCCTTAAACAAATATGCAACATGATGATGGTGCTTAATGTACAAGTTCCCGAAAAATGATACATTATTATTTGATTTGTGCGTGCGTGCTGGTGTCAGAAAATGGTGAAACTTACCAGTAAAAACCAGAATGAAAATCTCAAGAAACCCCACTAGCTCACCAGCCGAAACCAGCAATGCTGAGCTTGACAGAATGGACATTGTTGGTACAAGAGGCATCAAAGGCGTCTGCAATATGCAACGACAGAAATGGTAAACAGAAAAATCATAAATACAATATCAACAATAGTTTAAGAGGAATGGTCCACGGTAGATAGATGATGGTTATGTGGTTGTATGTTGGTAGTGATGATAGTGGTGATAAATGATGTTGCTGATGATGGCAAAACCCTCCATCACTAACACCCTTTATACAGATACAACACAGCTGAATAAGACATTCGCCTACCACCACCTAGCACAGGAAATAAAGGGTGAAAGCGTGCAACCTCAGGGATCAAATAAGTACTGATGATGATAGTAGTCTTCTTCTGTGTTCATTCTCAAAACTTCTACAGATTATCAGAAAGAAGTTCCACAGAACAGAATGTTTTGTGTTCTGATTTACAGCATAGCTGTGATATCTACACATCTCCACCTTTTCACCTGACACATCTGACTCAGCATGGCCTAAGGGTAAATTTGACTGTCTATGAGATGGAACAGCCAACTCCACCCTTAAACCTTCTTAGTCTCCTCTTATGACATGTCTGACAGGTAACAGTGTTGATATTCTTTGCTCCCCTTTCAGGCCCCAAAGACTGATGGCAGCAGTGATTTTGGTGATGATGTTGGTGGTAGCAACGGTGGTGATGTTAGTGGGAATGATAGTAGTAATGGTGATTAGGGTAGTGATGTGGGTGGTGATGGTTGTAGTGGTAATGATGTGGGCAGTAATAATGATCTCAATGAATGATTGCAGTCGTAGTAAAGATGCTGTTGATAGTGATGACTGGTGACCATGGAGGTAGTGATGTTGGTGGTGATGGTTATAGTGGTAATGATGTTGGCAGTTGAAATTATCACAATGAATGATTGTGGGGGTTGTTAAAATGCTGTTGGTGGTGATAACTGGTGACAGATAATGATGTTGGTGGTGATAACTGGTGACAGATAATGATGTTGGTGGTGATAACTGGTGACAGATAATGATGTTGGTGGTGATAACTGGTGACAGATAATGATGTTGGTGGTGATAACTGGTGACAGATAATGATGTTGGTGGTGATAACTGGTGACAGATAATGATGTTGGTGGTGGTGGTGATTATGTTATTACTAGTATGGTGATGACAATGATGCAAGGATGCTGGTACAGACCTGAAAGCCAGCCGTTTCTGTGAATCCACACTGTGTCCATAGAAGAAATGAGAAACCTGCCAGCAAGGTAATCAGAAGCACTAAAGCGAAGACAGACACTGGTTTCAACAAAATCAAATCTTCATACGCAAAATTCACTTGGAATGTTATAACTAAACAACAGATCCAATGTAAAACTAGTAACGTATTTACAGAAATCACACCTGGAACTAAAGGCGATAAAAAGTGTGCAGCCTTTCCACTAAAAGAGTTATTTACTATTTCGATTATGTCAGTTGAGGTGTGAACCGATTTCCGCTCATCAGAGACTGCACCCTCTAATGTTTTCTTTTTAACAAACGAATTACTATTTTCAGTTTTCTGAAATAGTGTCTGCTGATCATCGCTTTCATCACAGTCATGGATGTGATTTTCGTTCAACTCCTGTCTCTTCCTATCATTCTGTATCTGTTCAGACATTTCCATCACTGACTGATCTACAACACTTGAACTTAAATCAACTGCTGATCTTAAAGTTATCTTTTCCCTAACTTGTGTATCATCAAGAGAATCACTTCTTTGTATAATCAATCTATCAACTACCAGATTGTCCTTTTCTTGTTCACTATTAAAATCTATCAAAATATTATTACTTGCCGAAATGTTATTCACACTAGCTTCTGCTTCAGGGCTTTCTGCACTTTCACAAGTTTCATATTCGCTAACAGCCGATTCGTGATCATAAAAACTAAGCAAATTTTGTGCGCGTAATTCACCAGCTGCTTGTCGCTCAAACTTCCAAGCAGCTTTAATTTTGTTAAACTCTGTAATCTTCAGCTTAATCAAGGCAGATCCTACAATCATATAGTTCAAAAGCATCAAAAGGACTGATATTCTAACGATGTACGACAAATCACAAAGAAGAGCAGGAATAGATGTCACGACTCCAACAAACAAAACGCTATTTAAAGGAGTTCCTGTCCGTTTGTTGACCTTTAAAAACCACTGGAAAAAGAGTCCATCTTTAGCCATTCTGTATACAATTCTAGACAAGCCATATACACCAAGCATTTGAAGGTTTGTGATTCCTAAAAGTGGTCCAATTGTTACTACAATCTTTCCCCATATAATTCCGTAGTGCTCAAACGCTGATGGTAGAGGTGCTCCAGGGTCTATCAAATAATAGGGAACAAGATACAGCAATCCGATGGCGGCTCCGATATAAACAACACCGACTATGAGAAGTTCCAAAATGAGGGCTCTTGGGATCGATTTAGCTGGGTTTTTGGCCTCCTGAAAAATAGAAATGTGATTATTAAATATAATAATAATAATAATAATAATAGTAATAAAACCCATCAGTGTCATAGGGGTGTTACTGTGAGATATTTGATGCACAAATATCTCCAGGCATGCCTATCCTGTCATCCTGATGAGTTTGGAAACTTCACACCCTGTCCAAAAGTTGATATTGTCGAACCATGTCTTCTTCTGGCGACCATGTCTTCTTCCACCTTTGCCCATACCCTGAAGAACAACTTTTTACACTGAAGAATGTCTGAATACGTGGACATACAAGTTTATAAAGTTTCAAGACCGTCAACAATGAACTTTCTTGACCCGCTAATACATTCATTCTATCATGCACAAACACATTGTTCTTAAGTTCTCTGTAACAGATACCCAACACAAACACATTTATAGCATTTATTGTTCTTATGTTCTCTGTAACAGATACCCAACACAACACGTTTATAGCATTTATTGTTCTTATGTTCTCTGTAACAGATACCCAACACAACACGTTTATAGCATTTATTGTTCTTATGTTCTCTGTAACAGATGCCCAACACAACACGTTTATAGCATTTATTGTTCTTAAGTTCTCTGTAACAGATACCCAACACAACACATTTATAGCATTTATTGTTCTTATGTTCTCTGTAACAGATACCCAACACAACACGTTTATAGCATTTATTGTTCTTATGTTCTCTGTAACAGATACCCAACACAACACGTTTATAGCATTTATTGTTCTTATGTTCTCTGTAACAGATGCCCAACACAACACATTTATAGCATTTATTGTTCTTGTGTTCTCTGTAACAGATACCCAACACAACACATTTATTGCATTTATTTTCAAATACTTCTATACCTAATGCCACTGTTAGAGAGTTATTAAAGATACAGATTTATTAAGCAATATCTTTTCTTCTTCTGCGTTCTAGATTCTTGATTAGGAACAAGCATCACAGCACTGGGGGCATTCCCATATATGCTCTGCTTGCCGTTCCATCAGCCATCTAAAAGTGTATAAGCTCAGTGTCCCAGTCAGTTTCTGATTACCAAGAAAACCGGAGTTGCTGTGTAGACATGTCCAACTTCGAACGAGTGGAAGAATAAAAAAGATTGATGGATTTTCTCTGAGCAAAGACTGAGTTTTTGTCCTTCTGGCTTCCATGTCTTCTTCCACCTTTGCCCATACCCTGAAGAACAACTTCTAACATTGAAGAATGTCTTCTGCATTCATTCCTTAACTCATGAAGATTAGCAGGAAATAGTCTGGAGAACAGAATACTTTGTGTCATGGTTTATAGCTTAGCTGTGATATTTCCCCTTTTGACCTGAAACACAATCGACTATAGCATTGCTACATTGATCCTCTATGGGTTCGGACAGTAAACTGCGCCCCAAAAACATCCTTAGTCGCCTCTTACAGTGTCGATATTCCTTGCTCCCCCTTTCAGGTCCAGGTGATGTGTCATTCAAGTCCTTGGGAGACAGTGCCTGTCAGCTCCTTTTGATGATTGACATCTGAGGTGACACAAACTGGGTCTTTGGAGCACATCCATCAATCTTTTCTATTCTTCCTCTTGTTCGAAGTTTGACATGTCTACACAGCAAGTCCGGTTTTCTTGATAAATTCTGCTGTATTTGAAAGCTCCTCTGTGCTTCCATGCAGATTTCTGTGGATATCAGTCTCTGTAGACCAGTGTTCTTCCCTTAGCTGGTTAAGTGTATTGCAGTCTTGCAGGATATGTTCCATGGTCTGTGTTGCCTACCCACATGGACACAGAGGTGATGGAACCAGTCTTAGTCTATTTAAGTGACTAGTCTGTTCTGTCCTGTCCTGATGCAGAAGATAATAACCTGTTAAGCTTCATGTTACCCCTAATCCCATACTATTAGTCCATCTTTCCAGACCTTGTCAAAAGCATTTTGAAGATCTATCCATAGGGTGAAAATTTTCTTCTTTTCTATGATCTGGGACAGGAATGCTATTTGGTCTTCTGTGATGCTACACCAATAACTTCTCTGATTCTCAGTATCATTTCAATCTTTTGTTGACCATCCTTTCTATTGTCTTGCAGACACAACTGGTTAAACTTATTAGTCTGAAAGGTCAGGCTTCTGTTTGTCCTTGCCTTTCTTTATGTTAGGACACATGAATGTTTCTCTCCACAACTGTGGTACATTGCCTGTATCCCAACTATAGCAACTATAGTTGTTATCTGTAATAATTTATACATTGCTGCATGTCCTAAGTTCTTAAGCATTTCATTAGTGACGCCGTTCAGTCTTGGTGATTTTCTATCCTGTAATTTCCTTATAGATAATTTTAGTTCTTCTAATATGAATGGTTTAGACATGTAATCTGGCCAGTTTGTGTTGTTCTTATCCTTGTTTTTTTCTTGAGGAACAATTCGTTGCCTGAATGCATTGATGGTAATGACACTTTCTCATTTGCATGATTCTGCAAGCATGCCTGCTGCTTGATTGCCAGTGTATAGTTTACCTTTACCCGAATCTTCCAGTGTAATTGTGTGTCACTAAGAGTTGCTATCATCATTTATTTTCTTTGTTAGTTTCCACAGTTTTCTCCCTTTCTTATCAAAATTTAATTTTGGGTTTTTCCCCTCCAGTTTCTTTCCTGTGTTTCTATCTTTTCTTTAGTGAATTTCACTTTGGTCTTTTGTAGTTTGATGTGGTTCTGTTGATGTGGTGCTCCTCGCCATATTACACACTTCAGCCAGTTCTTCTTGTAGTTTTTGGAGTGTGTTAAATATGGTATGGTAGATAATTCTTCCTTGCTCCTCTTGGTATTGTCTCATTAGCTGCATAAAGTATTCCTTTATTAACTCCTTATATCCACCGAGCCGCTAATATCTACATTTAGAAGAGCCGATATGCCAAAAGCCGCTCAAATCGACATTTTTATATGAATTTACTATTATGAATTATAAACATTACGATGACCGTAAAATCAAACAAACAGTCATTAATTGGGGTACTTCCGATCAACAATAGGTCTATCTTGGGAAGCGTGGTGAAAGTTGGAGACATTTTGTTAAATTTGAGCTCTAATTTCATATAAACAAGTGTGTTTACATTTTCATTTTGTGTAACTTATTGCTACTTACATTTGAAGTAATGAAATCTAGACATCCTCTATGTTTTTAATTTAGCTAGGCTTTGGAAATGTTCTAAAATACATTAGGTAATAATTTCAACATTAGCTTAGTTGATGATTGTAGGCCTAATATTGAATTATAATTATTATTACGATCTGACTTTGATGGAAGTTCTGATTTATATTTGAGTTTTGATGAAGCTCAGGAGGGGCGTTTCCAATGCAATATATATTGCTTTCCCCCTTATCTATATTCAAAAACATTATTTTAGGAGTATCATATACGAATGTGAATATTCAGAACATTATCTAAGGCATAATGATTTGTATTATGCATATAAGGATTAAATAATAAGTCCTGGGCATTAAAATGTAGGCCTAATGATTAGACAATTTTGTGAAAAATGTGTATTTTGTATACATTTGTTGACTTCAAGACAATGTGACATTTATAAGTAATTCTGTATATATAAATACTTGCATGCAGTACAAAATGGTTCAGGATTCATGTAGGTGTGTTTTATTTCACAATAAATGGATTATGATTCAGTTTTCTGGGATGCATGCTTGGGTATGTAAAAATTTATATTGTTATTTCCCCATATTTTCTAGTTTTTTATTAATTAAATTTTATAAAACCTAATATAATATTGCAAATAAGCACACACACTAAACATAATATAATTGCCTATCCATTTCTGAATGTTTTGATGTCAGAATTGATAATGTGAATAGAATGGTGATGGAGAAATTGTAAAAATACAAATACTACCATAAATTACTAAAAATATTCTAAAATGTGCTCCGGCATAGGAGGACAACCTTACTGTGGCTTACGGGGACAAAGAGTTAAACTTCATGACAATTGTGTTGATGTCTGCTTGTAACTTGTATGTCTTTTGTGACATTGCTTTCCAGTTGTCTTTAACTATATCGTAATTATAGTTTTGTTTACTTGAATGATGACTAGGCAATGATCACTTAGGGTTTTTTCCCTATTCCAGCCAGTTCTGGGGTGCAGAATGCTAGAACTGGGTAGAGGTGCTATGCCATCTTCTTTAATAGAAAGTTGGTGGATCCTGTGGATTGTTCAGGAGGATTAGGTTCTAATCATCTTGCCAACTTTCTATCTCTTCTCCCCTTCTGTCTAAATTATTGTATCCCCAGCTTTGGAAGTGGCTGTTAAAGTCTCCCACTGTCAAGAACAGGAAGTGTTTGCTGGGGGTGTTAATACTGGTCATGTTTAATGGGATGTCATTTGGGCAGTAGAAGTTTAGCATGAGAAATTTAAAGGTTTTTTGTTTTTTGCTGAATTCTCTGGTATTCAGCACCTTCCTTGTGTGTTTTCATTTCTATGGCATTGATGTTATTCTTGACCAGTGTTAGTATGCCGCCTTTCCTCCGATCTTTCCTGTCAACTCTAAAACATTGGTATCAACGTATTTTGAAGGTTATTTATTCATTGAGAAGGGTTTCCTGTATGCAACAAATGCTAATCTCTTTTTGATGCAAGGTGTTTTCTAGTTATGTTTTTTGTTGTTAACTCCATCTGCATTCCAGTGCATGATGTTTAGAAGGGTTGTTGTCCTGTCTGATTGGCCAGTCACTTTCTTCTTCCACGTCCTGGCTCCACAAGTCCCTCTAGTAGCTTCAGGTGGATTCTGTCAAGGTTCATCATGATGATTTTTAAATTTTGTCATGCAGACATATCAAAAAGTCAGGTTGCATGATACCTTGGTTGCAGGTGCACATCTCGACCTGGTATCTCTGACTTCAGCACCTGTATTTGCTTGGGCAGGACGTGGTTCTGCTTGATATTGGATTGGCCAGACCAATCTGGACTATCCACTTCAAGGAGTTGGCCTAGATACAAAATCTTTTTTATTAAAAGCAATGCTTTTCTTAACCAGCAGTGATACAAGTTTTTTTTAAATTTCAGATCTTCCTGCTGACAAATCTGACACAACTCATTTCACTCTCTGAACTTCATCCTTCTATCTTGCAGGAGTTAGAGAATGAACGCAGAAGAAGGTTGATTGGTTGGTTGGTTGGTTGCTGATCCAGCGGTCTATGAGCTCATGCCATTTGACCCAATGCCATTAAATGGCATTATATTGCTGGGAAGTCTGTGGATTTTCGGCCCACCCCGGGACAGAGCCAGAGAATAACTATTACACCTAAAGGAAGGTATGTTTCAACCTATGCACTGCTCCAAGCCACTGTAGCCAAGATAGCGTTCACTGTGCTCATTCCCCGCCACCAATTGACTACTGGTTATGCCAAACTTCTCTATTGCTCTAGGCATGCAACCAAACGTTCAAGTCAAAAGGATTGTCACGTCCTGAGTCACAGTGCCTCTATGATGGGTCTCAGCCATAGGAAAAAACAGTGCTGTCAGTTTCCTCCTCCCCAGTGCGGCACAGTACATCTATGGCTCCATCCCAACCACAGAGGGTGCATACATATATTCAAATAAACATGAAACACAATTCAACAACAAAATAACAGCACAAGGAGCATAATTGTATAGATGACGTGCCATGAAGCTTCTATAAAAAGATAACCTCAATATAACGGCATGTCATCTACTAAGGTTTTCTGTTGCATGGGTGGTTTGTCTAGTGGGCCATTGGTGAGACCCACAGACGCAACCACGTGTGTAAACGCAGAAGAAGAACTTGAATGATAATGTTTAGTTGCTTCAATAATAGTTAATTAGTAGTTGGATCATCATCACTGCACTTCGGACAAGTCCATAGGTGCTCAGATCTCTGAGTATATCCGCCATTACATGTTGACTGGCTGTCCCAGTACGCCATTGATTGACCATCATTCTTCCTCGCCAACGAAACCACTCCCTTCTAGCGACCCATTTCAAATCATGCTCCCTTATTCTAGTCATGAATAATGATGTCAGTTAGTGTGTAACTGCGCTGGTGTCATCATATTTAGACCCAGATCAAAGGAACCTCTTGTATTCATTCTCACACTTCTGCAGATTATCAGGATGCAGTCCAGAGAATGGAATGAGGTGTGTCATAGTAATTGTCCAGTGATACTTGCATCTATCAGTTCTACATATCTAACTCAATCAAGGCTTCTGGGTTACTTCAATGTCTCTGAATGGAACAGTAAACCCCACCTACAGAAATTCCTTGGTCACCTTCAGTGATATACATGGCAGGTTACAGCATTGCTATTCTTCACTGTTCTGTTTTCTAGCAACATACAGACAAGAACAAAGAAACATAACTAAGAAACATGATCTAACTAACAAATTGTAACACCCATCCTCAAAGTATTGCATTATAGACTGCTCAAGACCGTAGATGGAGGGGGGGGGGGGTAATGGTTAAAATTCTTTCCTTGACAATTCAGAACATGACTTTTCTAGGAACTCTGACAAAAGTTGGGCCAATAAAAAATCCCTTGGCGACTTCTCAAAAAGTCATCAAATCAAATTTTTCATCAAAGAACCAACACATAATTATCTTTCTTTTTAGTAAACCCTCTCCCCCCCCCCTCCACTCCAACTTTAAGGAGAAGGTATCTACAGCCCTGAGACAGCAGTCATGTTCTGAATTGTCAAGGAAAGGATTCTAAAGGATTTTAAGGAGTTGGGAGTCTAGGGGTATGAAACAACATTCTGGAAAACTACCCCATTGCATATAGGAAGTAAGAGCTAATTTCTTCCAATTCCTGGGGATTGATACAACAGCAGCAGCAACAATAATAAATTCTCACCTCGGCAGATAAAGACACAATCTCAAATCCGCTTGTAGCATATAAGGCCAGGGGTATTCCTTTGATTACTCCAGCAATACCAAATGGGAAGAAACCACCATGGTCCACATTGGTAAAATTCCTAACATCTCCATAAATGAGACCAGCGATGAAAACAAAGACAAGTGTTGATGATGTCAGAATACCCAGGATGGTGTTGATGATCGATGAACACAAAACGTTGCATGAAATGATAATTACAACCACAATCTGAAAGATGAAAGCCAATATGTCCAGAGATTCAGCAAATGGTAGACCAAATTGAATTTTGCCAAAAATGTCAATAGTTTTTGCCTGCAATAGATTAGTTGTTACAAATTGTTAAATGTAGAAAATCTTCTGGTAAGATTTAAGCAATATTTTAATGGCTAAATTAATTTTCAGCAAATTTTGCATGAATACACAGAAAAATATGTAGAGTTTCATGGAAAGATAAACAAAAAAGAAGGTCCTGGAAAAATAGAAATTATTCTTTTTCGTTAGATCAATTGAGTTTGTGCATGACATCCTGATTGCTGCAGTGCAGTGTGCCTATTTGCTAGTTTTCTACGTCTTTAGCACCTATACTTACTAGAGCAAACTGTGGTCTTGCTCAATTATAAGATGGTCTGACCAGTATTAGTTTTCAGCCTGATCTAGGAACCAGATCAGTAGCAGAAATCTGACACTGATGGAGAAATTGGAAATTAAAATAGAAAAGCTACGGGAAATCTTCATCTTCTTCCGCATTCATTCTCAAACTCCCGCTGGAATTTTCTTGTAGAAGAGCAATGGTCATACTAGATTTCTAACAAGATGCAGTAGTCCACAGAATGGAAATGCGTTCTAGAAATTGCAATACTCTGTCCAACTTTTGAATATATTTGTGGTTTTACTGAGCACCTGTACATATTTGCCTGCTATTGTAGATATCTTTGGTCTTATTGTTAATGTTATCTTTCGTAGGGTGTTCTATGCTACTTGACTGTTTCCATTTATATTTATTTGCGTTCCTTCTCACACTCCCACCGGATCTCTCCTATAGCAGGACAATGATCGTACTAGATTTCCAGTAGGATGTAGTCCAGAGAAAAAAAATGCACTGTATCACAATTCAGCTGACAGTCATGCACTGAAATGGATTTTTTCAATAAACTGCACCTGTGGTAAACAGCCCTCAGACAGGGCATAACATAGATTGATCAAAGCTACTTCAGCCTGCCAGTTTTATTCTTATGGTTTAGTGTAGTGGGCAGGTCTGTCAAATGTGTTCTTGTTTTCTGCAGATTGTTCACAGGGTCAATTATTTTAAACAAAATAGGCAAAAATTGAAAACATAGTAATGAAATTTTGTGAATCACTGGAAAGTACAGGAATACACACAATTTGACATGTCTACAAATGGCACGAACCTTGTGGATGCCTGGGATCTTCAGGTGAATGCTATCAAAGTGTGCTCCTCAGATGATCTGATTCAGTATGTGCTTGAAAACTTGTTTATCTACCAATTTGGTTCCTTGTGGTCTTTTGATCTGAACAAATGTTATTTTGTTTTGCCTCTGTCCTTCAGTTTTTATATCACATTTTATCCACTTTCAGCATTTGTTATCATTTAGCATCATGATAAGATTATTAGAAGTGCGATTCTATACTAGTTGTGTGCAATGTTTTTCTTCTACATTCATTCTCAAACTCCTGCAGATTAGCAGGATGTAGTCTGGAGAACGTAATGTGTTGTGTCATGGTTTACAGCACTGCTGCGATTTCTGTGCCTTTCGGCCTGACACATCTGACTGCAGCATGACTTTGGGTAACTGACCCTATATGGGATGGGACAGACAAATCTATCACATAACCTTAGTTGTCTCTTATGACATGCATGGAAGGTAAACAGTGTTGCTATTCTTTTCTCCCCTCTCAGGCCCCAGCAACACACAGGCGGTGTGTAATGTTGTGTTCTTGATAAAGACTTTTTGGTTGAAACATACTGTAGATTTTTGTATCTTTCTGTGTGTTTTCCAGTGATTAATAAAACTTCATAATTTGTGTTATCAGTATCAGGTGTGGACACTTACTAAAGAACAAAGTCTGAAAGATTTCAAAAGGGCTCAAAAAGGCATAGAGGACTGACTTTATTGTACTCAGGATAACCCATATGTACTATAAACACAGTAGTACGCGCCTGCCAAGAATATCACTCATAGCACATAACTTCATAGCTTTAAGCAATGATCCCAAGGAATAAATGGAAGAGGAATACGAACATGATGCAATACATCTCCTCCACAGATATCAACAGACCACAATATTTCACCTTAGAACAGGCCACTGCAGACTGTTGGGTCACCTTTACCGATTGAGGATCTCATACACAGATGAATGTCCATGTGGATCCGGAACCCAGACCCCGGAACACATACTTCAGGACTGTCCAACATACAAAGAGCAGAGACAGCAGACCTGGCCAGAGGATACAGACTTCAGGCAAAAGCTATGGGGCAGCCGCTCTGACCTGGAGAAGACAGTGGACAACAGGCCTGGCGGTATAGCATGACCACAGATGCTGAACGCAGAAGAAGAAGAATGATCCCAAGGGATCTTCGAAAAAATCCACTTTATAAACAAGACCTCATGAGCGGGATTTGAACCCACAACTTCTTGAGTACAAAGTGAACTGGTTAACCACTACGCAACGGAGATTCCCAAGAAAGCTTACTAAGTGTGAAATTAGATGTCTAAGAAAAGCAACAAACAGAAAAAGAAGAGATCATGTGAGGAATAAAGAGATTACAATATTTGTTGAACCAACCGCTGTGGACAAATATATTGAAAAACAGAGACTGAAATTTTTCTGCCACTTAATGAGAATGAACCAATATTAACCAACAATAAGAGCATACATGAGAATTGAAACACTCATTGGCAGAGCAAGACCAAGAAAAAGGTAGATTGAAGGAGTTACCAACGTTCTTTGACATCATAATATTACTGCATATAAAGCAACCTACCATAGCCAATAAACTGATCATCTCACAATACTGCAACGCATTACAGCATAAGTAGAGAAAAGTCAAAATAGACTTGGTTGGTTGGTGATCCAGCGGTCCATGAGCTCATGCCTTTTGAACCAAAAGGACAAAAGATAGATAGAATAAAACTTCATTACTGCGGTTTTATTTTTGCCTGTTGGATCAAAGTTTTGCTGCAGTTTTCACTCATAGATTGTCAAACAAAACCAAATTGTGAACAAAAATCCATAAGACCAACCACCAACGATCCATAATCTACCAACCTGAATAGTGTGGTTGAAGAAAGAATCAACCATTCCACTCCAAGCTCTAGCACCAACAGTACTTGATAGAGCAGATGCTGAAAACAAGTTATAACAGTCTTATTATTATATATATTCATAGGCATATAACGGTTTAGCACAGTAGTGCCTTAGTTAATGAAGCAAACCAAACCTCTACAGAAAATATGGAGGAGAGATCCTAAGACAGTTGATGGTGTATTATACCATCTTCTGGCATATCTTGCAGTTTTGCTTGTTTCCAAGCATATTGGCATTGCCTTCCTCTTGGAACTAATCAACAGTGACGAGATAGGATTAGTGCAAGTGGGCAAGACACTTTCTCCATAAGACCTGCATGGGCAAGCAACCATATGTGAAATAAAACCTGCATGGGCAAGCAGCCATTTGTGAAATATAGTGACTATGTGTCTCAGCAATTTACTGGCTTGCTTCCTGACCGTCTGTAAAGAAGCAAAAAGACAATTGTCTGCCTATATGTTGTTCTTGTTATCTATCTATTCACTAAACCCTTTGTTGCCTTTCAGCGTCAGGGGTAGAAGAGTTATCTGGAGACAGCCCTCTCGTGTACTGAGTATATTGTGGAATTTCTCACCACTTTTATTTCAGTGGTCCATCGTTTTCATGATCACCCTCTAAATCTGCCTTCACTGTATCTGTATAGCATAGCTTGCTGTAGTATGCTGTCTGATGGTAGTCTGCTGATGTGTGCAAACCATTTGACATGTTGTCTCTTAATATATTCCAAGATTATTATCATCACCCTATATGTTCCTCCTGTTATCATCGGCTTATGTGTTCCTCTTGTTATCATTGGCCTATAATTTCCTTTTGTTATCATCAGCCTATATGAGTATGTTCCTCTTGTTATCATCAGCACACATGTTCGTTTTGTTAATATCGGCCTATATGAGGATGTTACTCTTGCTATCATCTACCTATATGTTCCTCTTGTTATCATCTGCCTATATGTTCCTCTTATCATCATTGGCTTATGTGTTCCTTTTGTTATCATCGGCTTATATGAGTATCTTCCTTCTGTTATAATCGGCCTATATGTTCCTCGTTATCATTAGCCTTATATGTTCCTCGTTATCATCAGCCTATATATTCTTCTTGTCATCATCGGCCGATATGTTCCTCTTGTTATCATCAGCCTATATATTCCTCTAGTTATGATCGGCCTATATGTTCCTCTTGCTATCATTAGCCTATGTGTTCCTCTTGTTATCATTGGCCTATGTGTTCCTCTTGTTATCATTGGCCAATGTGTTCCTCTTGTTATCATTGGCCTATGTGTTCCTCTTGTTATCATTGGCCTATGTGTTCCTCTTGTTATCATTGGTCTGTGTGTTCCTCTTGTTATCATTGGTCTGTGTGTTCCTCTTGTTATCATCAGCCTATGTGAGTATGTTCCTCTTGTTATTTTTCTTCTGCATTTGTTCTCAAACTCCTACAAATTAGCAGAATGTCCCCGCCAAAGATGGGTGTCGGACCATTGGCGCAAATAAAATGGCAACAATAGGCATTTCTATTCTCTGAAATACATCCTGCTGGAAATCTAGTAGAATCATCATCCTACTACATGAGAGATCCAGCGGGAGTTTTGAGAATTAATGCTGTAGAAGAAGCAGAATGTAGACATGAGAATAGAAAGTGTTGTGTCATGGTTTACAAATTTGCTGCGATATCTGCAACTTTCAGTCTGACACATCTGACTTCAGCATGGTTTGAGTCCCTGACAATATATTGGATGAGACAGTCAATTCCACCCCACAACCTCGTCTCTTACAACATATATGAAAGGTAAACGGCTTTGCTACTTTTTTTGCCCCTTTCAGGCCTCGTCAATACACTGGCAAAATGTTGCATTTTATCAGTTCATCATTCAGGGGCCATTCTACATTTTGGTAAAAAATAACCCACAAGATTAATTCTATATTTTAACAAAAAATAACCCACAAACTTTATAATCTACTAAAAGTAAATTCTAAATATCATTTACTGGCATTCTGGAACCAGAATCACTGGATCTCTTTCTTGTAGCAGAACAATTGTCCTACTAGATATCCAGCAGGATATAGTCTAGAGAATGGAGATACGTTGCATCACCATTTTATTTGTGCTAAGGGTCCGACACATTCGTCTTCAACAGAAGGCATTCATTGAAACCTGATTATATTCTGAACAACAAAATACAGTCAAATAAAGTTCTTCTTCTTCTTCAGCGTTCATTCTCAAACTCCCGCTGGATATCTCTTTTAGCAGGATCATTGTCCTACTAGATTTCCAGCAGGATGTAATCCAGAGAATGGAAATGCGTTGTGTCACCGTTTTATTTGTGCCAATGGCCCGACACATCCATCTTCGGCAGAAATAATGTTCTATTCACAGATTAAACATGTTGTACTTACTGATCACCATAACCCATCCAACAAGAAAAGCTATGAACTCTCCCAAAACCTGTTATAAAATGAAGGAAAATGGAGTTAATAAGCACAACAGCTTTGACATTCTCAGAACAATTTTGTCAGTTGATAGATAATGTAGTGAGTTGATAGAGTAAGAAGTGACTAAGGAGGTTTAGGGTAGATATTTTGGTTTCATCCCATAGGCCAAAGTGATCCACAGGTCATGATGAAGTTGGATGTGTCAGGTCAAAAGATGTGATATTGCAGGTAAGGTTTAAACCAATCATAACACATTCCATTTTCCGGACAACATCATGCCCACTAACAAGCAAGAATTTGAGAATGTTGAGAAGGAAGGTAAAGGTCAACAGAGTTATCAATAAGTGTTACAGCACACCGTTTCCCATAAGTGCTCAGCTGCCGAGTCAGTGATTTACCATAAACCATCTGATTAGCATCACTTGACGCACATGCTCAGTAGTGATCGCAACATTCTTCAACTTTCCCAGGACATGAGCTCTGGCACCATACTTCAGGTGGTTGGGCGAGCCATGGGAGTAATTTTTATTTCACACTAGCAATAATGAGTGAATAGAAGAAAGAATAGATAGAAGAGTAGGAAAAGGAACAATATTTAAAACACATAAAGAAGAGTTTCCTTAATTCTTATATGATGGTGATGATAATGAAATAATCTCTTTAGCTGTCATGTGAACATGTGGCTCTTGACACATGATAGTGATGAAATAATCTCTTTAGCAGTGAGCAGGTTGCTTTTGACACATGACGATGACAACATAATCTCTTTAGCTGTGAGCAGATAGCTATTGATGGCACAAAGACTTTCTGACAAAAGTACAGGTTCTTTTCAGTTGTGTAGCTGAGGTGATATCCAGACTATCATGGTGGTGTAAAGGTCTGTATATATATATATATATATATATATATATATATATATATATATATATATATATATATATATATATATATATATATATATATATATATATATCATAAAAGAAGCATAAACAGTACAAGGTTAGTTAAGGTTAGTTAATGACCTTGTACATGTACACGTAACATGCTCCTGTCTGTGGCACAAAAGTAGCAAACTCCGCAAACACCAGGGCATTCATCAATGTCACAAAAATGGCAGCCATAAATGATAACACAATTGAAGGTCCTGTAAATATATTGGTATGTGATGTTAATAAATCATTGAAGAATAAATCATTGATTAATTAATAATTACGCATGTGGTTGCGTTTGTGGGCCTCACCAATGGTCCACTAGACAAACCACCCATGCAACAGAAAACCTTAGTAGATGACATGCCGTTATATTGAGGTTATCTTCTTATCGAAGCTTCATGGCACATCATCTATACAATTATGCTTCTTGTGCTTTTGTTTTGTTGTTGAAATGTGTTTCATGTTTACTTGAAAATATGTATGCACCCTCTGTGGTTGGGAGGGAGCCAGAGATGTACTGTGCAGCACTGGGGAGGAGGAAATTGATAGCACTGTTTTTTCCTATGGCTGAAACCCATCATAGAGGCACTGTGACTCAGGAAGTGACAATCCTTTTGACTTTAATATTTGGTTTCATGCCTGGAGCAATAAAGAGGTTCGGCATAACCAGTAGTCAATTGGTGGCAGGGAATGAGCAGTGAACCCTATCTTGGCTACAGTGGCTAAGAGCAGTGCATAGGTTGAAACCTACCTTCCTGGTGGTGTGATAGTTAGTCTCTGGTTCTGGCCCGGAATGGGCCAAAAATCCACAGACTTCCCAGCAATATAATGTCATTGGGTCAAAGCGCATGAGCCCATGGTCCGCTGGATCAGCAATCAACCAACCAATCAACCAACCATTAATAATTGATTCTTATAGCCAGCTTCAAGCTGAACAAATAAGTAATCATGGAACAAACTGGACAAATAAACAATCACAGAACAAACTGGACAAATAAGAAATCATGGAACAAACTGGACAAATACGAAATAATAAAACAAACTGTACACATTAGTAATCATGGAACAAACTGGACAAATAAGCACATCATGAACAAACTGGACAAATAAGAAATCACAGAAAAAAAATTGACAAATAATGGTGTTTATGGATGTATGTTCAGTCCCCGAAAGGAGGCATTACAGAGTGGCAACATTCTAGGATCATCACGTCCTGTTAGAGTGCAGCACATACATCTGGGCCAACTAGTTCATCATTCTTCCGTGAGGTCTGTTGATCCATTTGCACTGATGGCACACTTAGCATTCTCCTACACCTAGGAGTCTTCAGCCATTTATCTTTGCAGTTATTTGTTAATATCTGATTGACTCTCTGCATATCTTCTCTTCTGCGTTCATTCTCAAACTTGCAGATTAGCGGGATGTAGTTGGAGAACAGAATACATTGTGTCATAGCTTACAGCTTAGTTTTGATACCTGCTCATTTTAGTTTGACACATTCGACCAGCATGGCTTTTGGGTCACTGTGATCCTCTATGGGATGGGAAAGCAACTCCATCCGAAATATCTTCTTAGTCGCCTCTCACGATGTGCACGGCAAGTAACATTGTTGCCACCCCTTACTCCACTTTTGTACCCCAACAATGCACGGACGATTGTCTGCATATTTATTGGGTTGCTTATGTGGTTCATATTTACACCTTTTTTTATGAGCCTTGCCTGCTCTGTCCTGGTATCCAACTCAAAAGTGATCTTGGTATATGAGGCTCATAGCTTGTCAATAATTATTGTTAGTTATATTATTGTATTGTTTTCAGTTTGCTGATGTTACAATATAATAATTCCTAAAGTGCTAATTTTGAGTTATGGAATAAAAGTTTTCTTATAATTCCTGATGTACCAATTTAAAGTCTTTTAATTCGCCAATGTTGTGACGGAGCCTGAAAGGGGAGCACAGAATAGCAACACTGTTTACCTTCCATGCATGTCATAAGAGGCAACTAAAGAAGGTTGCGGGTGGAGTTACCTATCCCATATAATGTCAATGTGACCAAGAAATCATGATAAAGTATGATGTATCAAGCCAAACAGTGCAGATATTGGAGCAATGCTGTAAACCATGCAACAACACATTCCGTTCTTCAGACCATATTCTGCTGGGTGAATGGACACATGTGAGTGAATGGACACATTTGAGTGAATGGACACATGAGGGAGAGTGGAAATAAGTAAATTAATGGACATGGGAGTGAATGGACACATGAGTGAGTGAGTGGACACATGAGAAAGTGTATGGACACAGGAGTAAATGGACATGAGTGAGTAAATGGAAACATGAGTGAGTGAATGGAAACATGAGTGAGTGAATGGGCACATGAGAGAGTGGTTAACACATGAGTTAGTGGACACATGAGTGAGTGGACACATTGTAAGTGAATTGACACGTGTAAGTGAATTGACACATGGGTGAGTGAATTGACACATGGGTGAGTGACTATTACAAAATAAAGTTTGGAATATACAGCTTTTGTCTATACTAAGAGATGCAGAAAAATGACATCACCAGAGATCTCCTTAGCCATAATTCCCAACATGACATAGATGCCAACACCAATTGTGCTCCCAACACCTAGAAGTGTCAGTTGTCCTGTTGACAAGCATCTCCTGAGTTCTGTTTTCATGCAATGTTCCCCAAAATCTTTTTGATAAAGCATTCTTTGCTTTAGATATCCCAAACAAGACCGTATTGTTGACACTGACTTCATGTTGAAAATCTGTAACAGATAAAAGTCGATGTAATTAAAACATAAACATGCTACTTGTATCTAGTTCTATAATACTTACGTAACAGATAAGATCAATCAGCTTTATTATGAATGCACAGATTATCAGACTATTGGGTATGGGTAAGAAAAAATCGTAGATAACAGTATACAAGACATCCCCAAACCTACTTAGTTACCTCTTTGACATTCATGGTAGGAGGTAATTATGAAATCGCTTTAGTTATGACCAGGTAGCTCTTGACAGCCAGTATTCTTTCAGACAAAATTACAGGTGCTTTTCAGTTGTGTAGTTAAGGTTACATCCAGACATGTAAGATTGTCTCAAATGCATGATTATGTAAGGGAGGTTTATGGATGCTCATTTAGTCTTCGAAGGGAGGCATTCCAGTATCCCAGGATTATCACATCCTACCAGGAGCAGCACACATTTCTGGGTCAACTATCTCATCATTCTTCAGTCATATTTGTTGACCCATCTGCAGTGATGACACATCTAGCATTCCCCGTCACCTAAGAGTCTACCATAAAAGGACAAAGATGCAATGTCTGCTAACCTGCATCTCTTTATCATCCATGGCAATTATTTCAAAGAAGACAAAACTCAAAAGTTTAGGCAAGATGTGACAATGATTATTTTTATTACAAGTGACATGTTGTCAGCCTATTCTCTGACTTTTCATAATTGACTTCTATGACGTGCCCATAAAAAAGACACCGGCCTTATTATTTTTTTTCCTGAACTACAAAAGTTCAGACTTTGGTTGCCATGCACATGCATTTCACTTTTGTAAAATGATGTCTCAATTGTTTCAAACATCTTATATGTTGCAGTGTGGATGCAATTCAGTCAATTATGCTTTTTAAAATGTGTATATGCCACTGCCAAATTTCATGATGGAATATTATTTAAATAATTAGTAGTCATGGAGTGACTACTGGCAGACTGTGTGTGTGTGTGTTAGACAATTTAAATTTAGGTAGGTTAACTATTTGCGAGTTGCTATCGAGTTTCGTTGAAAAATCATCCTCTGTACGTAGGCCCTTAGACAAAACAGAAGCAAACAAATATATGTGTAAATGAATTCATTCTTCATGTCACGAGTTTTTTAAACGATAACATATATTCTACGTATGCCTACCTCGTCAAAGTCTATGTTAATACGCTAACTAATAAATATGAAAGCGAAATGTGATATATACCCTACCTATTCCCTCTTAAGTTCCACGGCTAACCACAGCAATATCACCAGACACGAGTACACAGTACACACTGATCAGCTAACTACTTCGGTGTGCTGCAGAACAAAATAGACTGCTTTCATTTAGATCCTATGCGTATCATATTAAACTTTAATGTCATTGGATTAATAAAATGCTTCCTCTTTAGAGATTTATTCTGCAAAACACTGATCGATAATATTCCACGTCTTTGCTAGCGAATTATTTTTTAAAGATGTAAACTGCTACAAACTGTCATTGAGCTAAATTTCTGCGGGCGATGCTATCACATTTTATATATACTGTATATACTGTATATATATATCAAGTGACATTCTTTCCACAACGCTCTTTGTCGTGGATACTCTTAACTACTCTCTGTTCCCGGCACGCAGGCCTACATTGGCTAGAAACATGTTCATATACTCTACGATATCGCTGGTCCATCGTCTTTCTTGGTCTTCCTCTTCTTCTCTACCCTCCAGAATTAGCATTTCGATGCCGCTATTTCTCTCTTATCTCTAGAGGTGATTTTATTAGAAACCACCCTTCATTAAGTCTCAGTAGTTTCAAAATTTCTATGTCCTTCTTTTTCTCTGCCCAAGATATTCGTAGGATTTTTTTCTGTAGTTCTTTGAACTAGATGAGATCAAGATAAGAGCTTGCACAAAATAAAGCTACATGGCGCTCTACAATAAAAGAAAATTGTGAGGAGAAATGCAGCAGCTCAACAGCCGAGTAGCTAGAAAGTTACGGGGTAAACCATAAAACTATCTACAGTGGTCATCATATTCCCGAACTGTCCAATGACATGTTCAGCCAGAATATGGCTTATATGAACTCATACTCAAGGACATAGGCCTAATATAATTTAATTAAGTTAATTAGTCGTCGGATCATCATCACTGCAAACTGGACACGTCCATAGTTGCTCCGATCTCTCCCTGAGTGTATCCGCCATTACACTTCTGCTGATAGTACCGGTCCTCTGCTGGTTGACCATCATTTTTCTGCGTCCTCCAAAATAATTCACTTTCAGCAAATCCGCATTTCAAACCTTGATCTTTAATCCTGGACATTGAAAATGAATCAGCATCCACACTAATCTCACTCTCGTGTGCTATATCTCTTATGGAGTTCAAACCATCATCGCGATCCATTGCCCCGTGCCAAAATTGTGCGTGACGCCAGTTGATCTGCGCTTCCATTGGCTCGAACACCTACATGTTCCTGCACGAAAATAAATGTAGCTACTTTTAAACTCACCTTTTTCAAGACCTCAATCCACTGTTCGCGAAACGAGACCCACTTGTACCTTCCTAATCATACTCAGAGAATCACTAAAGATGCAGACCCATATTACCTTCTGTGTGCCTACTCACTCAAATGCCCTGGTCGCCGCTATAATTTCCATGGCCATGCTACTCTTAATCACAGGAAATAATCATATAGTAAACACGCCCACGCCAGCGGTTACTTTGAGAGGGGATGTCCTCGAGAGAACCAGCACAATAAAGTACTTAGGGGTTATGTTGGACCGCATTTTGAGTTTCAAAGATCATGTTGACCACATCATTATAAAGGTCTTGCGGCGATGAAGATTATGGCTGCTGCTCAATGTGAACAGAGGCTGCTATTTCTGCTGTATCGGGGATTGGTGGTGGCGGTGGTAGAGTACGCACTGGTGATTCTAACACTGAGTCAGACTCAAAACAGAATAATTGGGTAGAATCCAGAATAAGGCAATGCGAATCATTTTGGGGTGTAAGAGATACGTCGGCACGGGCTATGCGATACTTACTGGATTGCCCAACTGCAGAGCAAATAATACAAATCTGCAGGGCGCGGGACTACCTGCAAATCACCGCTGATAAAGAACACCCAGAAATTATCAAAGTGAAAGGAAGTCGACTAAAGAGAGGAAAGTCGTAGATGGGGCGCGCAGAGGATATTATACAGAGTGCGTGCAGATTGGAGGATGTGATACCTGGTGCGGAATAGAGTCGTGCGCCCTTGGATTGTCCGACAGCCTTCAAAGTAATAACACTCAGTAGAGAATGGTGCCCGATAGTGGTGGAGTCGGAGGTACTCGCTCTAATCGGTGAAAATTCCAGGGAAGGTGATGATATGATTATATATACAGATGGATCAGCTGAGAGACACATCAGAAGTGCCTGGGCTTTCACGGCTCAAATGTAGAGGGAAACCATCAGAGAGGAAAGTGGTGCATTCGCTCAGACGACAAGTATCATGACAATGGAGATTTTGGCAATAATCAAAGCTTTGCAATGGGTCTGCTCGCAGACTATCTGAGATCATGCCTGCATACTCAGTGAGCATGATTGTGAAAGTTCAGGTGGGATACATTCGGGAACAGTGGCTGTATGCAGTGAAGTATTCCTGTATGCGTAAAGTGACTTTCATTTTTGTGCCGGGACATGCGAGAGCAGATAGGTTGGCCGCACACACTGCTACTACGGTTGTTGGTGGAGCGATGAATCGAGCAGACATTTTGAACGCCCTACGGGAAAACACACGAGCAAACGACTGCATAAGTGACGATGACTCTTGTTCCATGACTAGAATAAAGGAGATTGGATTGAAATGTGGTGTCGCTAGAACGGAGCGGTTTCATTGGCGAGGTCAGTCAACATGTAATGGCGGATACACTCAAAGATAGATCTGAGCACCTATAGACTTGTCCGAAGGGCAGTGGCGATGATCCAATGACTAACTAACTGCAAAGGCCTCACTTTCCTCCTTGATCGTTTTACCTGCGCACTGATATGTGAGTAAACTTCAACCACAGCCACCACCAAACCTTGGTACAAAAGAAATAACTTCTGCTCATACCGCGCAGCCATTATCTTCATTGCTGCTAATCTTTGCCTGCCCTTATAATAACGTTGTCGACATGTACCCTGAAACTCTGACTTGCTGTCAAACAACACGCCTAGGTATCTCATTGCGCCGATTCTATCTACCATGTTTCCTGACAGCGAAACATGTGTATCTTTACCATGTGGTTGTTCAAGGAAAACCAAGTCACGAATACGTTAAAAGGAATTACCACTGCTTCCGTATCTCTACACCAGTAGGACAGTCTGTCCAGCTCCCCCTGTAGTGTTACGTCGCACTTTCTCGATTTCTGCCATGCATATACACCAGGATGTCATCGTTCTACCAGCACCTGTGATTTGATTGCTAGTGATGTATACATTGAAAAGCACAGGAGTTAGAGGCTATCCCTGTGGTAGACACGGGCTAATAACCGCTGGTGCCGATACCCAGTTACCACACTTAATAACTACTATCCTGTGCAGCATGGCCGCACCAACCCACAGCACGACAAAAGGATTCACTGCAATATTTAACAGTTGGTTCATCACGATATCCAAGGACACCATATTGTAAGAATCCTCAAGATCTATTGCGACTGCACGTTTCGAACCCATCATATACATTATGCACAAAGACTAATTCTGCCGAGTCTTCTTTCCTGGGCGATACCCACTTAACGTTATGGAAATCTAATATGAACATTGTCCTCCTACAAGAGAGAACTAGTGGGGTCGCAGAATGGTGCCACGCTACAACAACAAAATTCTACCATCCTCTCTGTTCCATAAGTTTCTAGTTTCTGTCTATTCACCCAGATTGTAACTGGGGTCGTGCTGCCATTATTTTGCTTTTCTCGTTATTTCCATACTATAAGTTTTGCAAGTTATTTCTCACTGCCAGCCATAAGATCAATTTCATGTGCAAACCATAAGTTGCACAGAGGGTGGCTACCAATTGAAACTGTTTGATGATTCTGTTATCAATGCACACATTGCAAACACCCATTTTTGAAATGTGACAAAACACAATAGGTCAACATCACTTCAATAGAAACCCTTCTATATACTTCCAGTTTCGTACACATATTTGCACATGGTTATCAGAAGAACCTCGTAAATAGCAATGTTCTCTGTATTATGATTTTCAGGAAAGAAATCACTTCAGGAACTTACTGAACAGCCCAGACATACAATAATAACATTCTAATTAAATAATAACATTAGAACATTACAGGTTATTCAAAACATAAAAATGAACGGAGAGATCAGACTGTTTCCCTCATCTCAGTACCTACTACATTGCAACAGGTCTTTCAGGGTACGGAGTGGACTCAGCCATCAGAGAACTCACAAATAATTGAAACTTGACCCTTCTTAACCATATCCCCCTTAGTCACTACTTGTATTAATGTGATCAATATTTTTTTGTTTGCGCTTATTAATCCCTGATCATGACTTTTACTTAGGTCACAGTTCACGCTTTGAAAAAGACATTTGTGGCATTATGTCTGTTTACAGCACCTTCTGTTTGACATATCCAAGTTCTGCACGGTTATTTTTGAGGATGGGTTATCCTTCCCTCTTCAATCCCTAGAACCCATCCAGGATACATTACTGTACTCCTGTTTCCAGACCCTCTGCATGGAAGTGTCCTAGTCAGCTTTTGTTCGCTGACCCTGATGCGCAGTTACTAGCTATGTATTGCTAGTCCCTAGCACTCTGGTGTGCTTGACTTCTTGATGTAACTTGACCTGTAACTGCCACTGCAGTAAAACCTTTTTTTTTTATATTGTGATTGGCCTGTGTCCCTAGCCAAGACCTACAATCCCTAGCAACTGACCGAAGGCATGGAGAACTATGACATCCGTCCTATGTGTCAAACTTGGCAAAAGAGGAACTGACTGACTGGTCTGTGTATTCTGCTTGAGTATGGCATGTATAGGACTACTGATGACAGGTTCAATATTTCGGGAATATTAATCTGTTTGGGGAAAAGGAGATGAGTGTATATATAGTCTCAATATGACACCACTAATCAGCACCCCCAAGGCAAACACATTTTTCCCTCCACATTATGTTGAATTTGACAGTTTATTTCTTAAAATATATAGGTTCATGCAAGACTTCATTTTTCTGTTCATCTGCCAAGTCTGAGTGTGATATAATGAATAGTTTGAAAGAAAATTAATTTTTAACATCATCATAGATAATTTGAAGGAGTTGTACCCCTTGTTTTAGTGATGGGGGATTGACAATAGGGAAATCTCAGTAGTGAATGGGTTAATGACATGCTCTTCTTCGTTTGCAAAAAAGAAACATAAGTATCATCACAATAACATGCAGATCTGCGTCAGTCTTGAATAACCAGCACGTTTTTCTGCATGGCTTGAGCCAGAGAATATATGCTGTTAGTATGCAGCATACATAACTAAATTAACGTGCACGATTAATATGTGACAAAAAACAAGATACCAATTAGTATTGTGAGATATTGTCTGTATTGAGAGATTTGTCCTGTTGTTCTTACACTTATTTCTACTGAATATGCAACATTCATAAAAATTGACAAATATTTAATCTTCTTCCTCCTCTTCCTCATCCTGGTTGATCTGGAAGTACCGAAGCTCAAATGCTTCCTTGGATGATGCAACAACTCTCAGCCAGTCACGTAAGTTGTTTTTCTTCAAGTATTTTTTGGTGAGGTACTTTAGATACCTTCAAAAGAAAAATAAAACACTTCAGGCATGACTACAACTTTACTACACACAAACAAACATAGAAATATAGATTAGAGTGTAATAAAGATGTAGGTCATACTACATTAGGTCTAGTATCACACAAACAAGATACAAAGGAAAAGATATTGATAGAAAAACACAAACCAACTTCATTAATTAAGTGATGTAATAATCACTCTAGCTGTGAGCAGGTAGCTCTTAACAGTACATAGCCTTTCTGACAAAAGCACAGGTTTTCAGTTGTGTAACTCAAGCGATGTATGGACTTGTAAGGTTGTCTCAAAGACATAGTTGTGGATGTATGTTTAGTACCTAAGAGAATCAGTGCACCAGTATACAAGGATTTCCACATTCTACCAGGAGCACAGCACAAACTTCTGTGCCCTCTATCTCATCCTTCTTGTTAGATTTGTTGACCCATCTGCAGTCCCATCACCTAGAGGGTCTCCACAAAAGGAGAATGAACAGAATAGTGCACAATGAAGGACAGTTACTCTCATACTATTGGATGAAGAATAACCACATGACATATGGATCAGCAGAAATATATATAGTTCTCAAACAATATTAGGGATACAATTAATGTACCTGCAGGAAAATTCTGCCATAATTAGAGGCAAAAATTCAGGTAATCAAGGTGGCAACTGAAAAACTGCTGAGCACCAATCTTGAATCACAGCCAGTATTATTTTTGACAGATTCAGGATCAGTACTCTTAAGCACTGCAGTCCAGAAAACTACCAGACCTGCAGGTACTACTGCCGCACTGCGCAAAGTAGCTATGCAGTGGATACCATCACATTGTGGAATGCCTGGAAACGAGAAAGAAGAACGTCTGGCTAAAGAGGGAGATATTGATGATCAACAAGATGTACCAATAATATACCATCAAAAGATTCATGATCAATGCAATTAGAAAGCCAACTCCAACACGATTTGACTACCAAATTATGAAAAGACCAGAACAGGACACAACCAACTCCACAGCCACATGTATACAAAGTTCAAGATTGGCAACACTGCCATGTGTACAGGCACTTCAGACAGCAGAGCATATTCTTCAGGATTGAAAGGAACATGAAACACTGAGGCAAATACACTGGCCCAGAGAAACAACAATGGAAAAACTGTACGAACCTCTGTGCGAGTTACAGAACACAAGTTTATAGAAAAAAATAGGGCTTTAGATATAGGCATGTTCCAGACGAATGAAAGAAGAAAACTAAATTGAGACGTAAGATGTGACGATCTCTTCACAGGTTGTCAGCTTATCCTCCAACATTCCTTAGTTGGTTTCAGTTCCTACTACGTGAAGACAGAGGCCCTATTCTTTGCACCCTGAACTATAAGTACAGGCCTTGGTTGACATACAGGCCATTAATGTAAGTAAAAACAAAGGAAATGATAATCAATAATGCATAAAATCTTATCTATGTGATGTATCTTTTGCAGAATGTTGTCCTCATTTGTCATGCTGTAAGCTTATTAGTTTTGGTGCAAGCTGTCCAGCCTCTTCATGTTTGGCTCAGAAAGTCTTCGGTATCCTGTATCCATTGTAGTCTTGGTTTTCTTTTCCCCTCCGTGATTAATTTTCTAAACCAATATGTCTTTTCTATGTCCAAAATATGTTAGCGTACGTTTTTATGATAGATTTGAGGAGACAATCTTCTATATTCAGATCTTTATGGACGTCTGCACTGGATCGTCTTTCTGACCATCATATACTTAGGACCTTTCTATAGTATTTCATTTAAAATGATAATTTCATTTCCATTGCAGATATCCATTGTCCACAACCATACGTTACCACTGGAAAAGTATAGTTTCTTAATAGTTTTATGTTTTTTTTATGTGCCTTTGTCATAAGATTTAGACTTGAGTCAGCTACAGATATCTTTTACGAAGTGTTCCGTTGCCAGTGAACTTGTCTTATATACTTAGACATCATTGCCAATTATTCTCAGGCACTGATGTTTACTCCTTAACTGTTAGTTCAGATATTGTATTATGCAAACAGTTATCGTTCCACCTCAGTCTGCTTTACGCCCCTGACATGATCCATAAAGCATTTGAAAAATCCCTTCGCACAAGCTTTGAAATGAAGTTTCCATGGTGCAACAAACGGGATACTTTTATTATCATGGTTATCCGCTAATCCTGGGATTGCATGAGCATGATATATCCCTTTTCACCCTGCTTGATGTTGAGATTAATGAAGGCATTACTCATCTTCCTGACTACATTTACCCCTTAGAGAGAGAGTTGAAGTCTTCTGGGTATAAAATAAAGCTCTAAAGAAACCACACTATCGCAATAGGAAATAAGAGCTAATTGTTCGTAATTTCTGGGGAACTTCTGTGACAAATATGTTAAATATCCAGTCCAATATTGATAATGTATGGAGCAATTTCTTGTTGGTCATTTTGTAGTATGTGTTCTCGTGTCTGTGATGTTGCCCCACAGATGTAAGCGAGAAGTCTGATACAGATTCGGTGTTAGTATTTTTTGGCGGATGTGTTCTCAGTCTAAATATCAACATTAGAGAGTTAAGACAGTAGAAAACAGGTTTAAAAATAAATCATTCAAAAATTATGGCAACTCTTTTCTCATAATCTGGGGATGAAAAAAAAACAATTGCCTGTATCTTCACATATTCCTATTTTCATCAATAACAAACATTTAGAAATGTGTACACATACAAATATTATTGGTTGGGCCAACTTACCTCTTAGAGAAAGGGACCTCACTTGTGAGATTGATCTTATTCTTCTGAAGCTCCAAAGAGACATTATTTCCAAAGTTACCAGTCTTGCCATCTACCTTGATACGTTCCTTCAGATACTTCTCCTGTGACAAGAATTATACTTTTTGTAGCTTCATTCTATTGCAGTAACAATCTACCAGAAGACTCATACATTTGAATCATTTACTGTTTGAAAATATTCCAGATAATCGAATCAAGAAAAAATTGTCACAACTTGGTAAAATATTGTAAAAAACATCAACTGCATCAAAATACAAAATCTGCCAGTGTGTTAAAAAGGTTCCAAAAGGGGAACAAAGAATAGCGAACATTTATACCGACAAACTATTTTTGTTATACATTTTTCCACCCCACTTGCTGTGTTATCAGGAGCCAAAAGGGGAGTAAATTAAGCTGATGATAAAGTAATCCCTTTAGCTGTGTGAGCAGGTAGTTCTTGACAGCCCATAACCTCAACAATAAGGCTTTTTGTCTCCTGTGACAAGGTGGTAGAGCTGTTTCAGATGGCCATATTTTTCATCTTGTGCCATACAGGGGACAGTTCTATCAAATGTGTTGTTTTCTGAAGATTCTCCATGGGAACATATTGGTGCCATTGACTTCAAACTTCACATACATGCATTGTTTGACTGTTGTGGTCGGCCTACTTCCAAACTATACATAATTGTTCCTTTTTCCAAGCCTGCAGAAAGCAGTCTTTTTGGCTGCATGGGTGGGGAAAAAAAATTCCAAAAAGTTGGTAGAATAACCTATTCTTCATCTTCATTCTCAAACTCCCACTGGGATCTCTTGTAGCAGGACAATCGTCCTAATAGATTTCCAACAGGATGTAGTCCAGAAAATGGAAATGTGTTGTATTTGCACCAACGGCCTGACACGTCTTCTGCAGGTTAGCCTATTCAGGACATAGCTATCAGCACAGCATGGATTTATGTAATAAACATATGCCATGTGGGTATAGCACATCCGCTTTTGGCATGCCTTTCTTCTGTGTTAATTCTAAAACTCATGCTGGACCTCTGCACTTTCCAGCACATTGAAGTCCTGAGAATGGGCATTCTGCAGTCGTTTTATTCCCGAAAATGGCCAATACATTCGTCTTCGGCAGCGCATGTCTGTAACTTGGGGGAACATACCCGGTACAATTTTTTTTAGCAAAAGGATATTGTTTCCTGCCATTTTATTTCCCTTGCCACGTCCTTCCAGAAGGTAACTAGAAGCTTGCTCTCAACCATGAACAATGCTTTCTTCAACAAGTCTGGAATATACATCTGCTTGCAATAGGTGCTGTGCTGCCTTAACCATAGATGTACACAATAAATGGGTCCTGTTTGACAACACTTACCCCTAACCTTACACACTTGGACTGTGAGAACAGACTGGTTTTCCAGGCCAAAATAGCAGATATATACTGCTGCTAGTTTTGGTGGTGGGATCGAGAGATGCTATATCTACTATGCAATAAAATCTAATTTCCTCTCATACTGCATTTCACATGATTCCCACGGCATAAGCCAGGTGTTTCACATGAGCTCAGCTGTCTCTAGTAGATCTGGGCAGAAGATACAGATTTTAGACAAAAACTATGGGGCAGCCGCTCTGATCTGGAGTAGACAGTGGACTTCGCCCTGATGACAGGGCCGACAATAACCAGAGTGAACCTTTAAGTTCTTGGCTAACTGCATGCTTTAGGAATTGCATGCGAGCAACTAACTTTGCATCCCAGGCTGTAGTGATTTTCTAGGCATTATTTATGCTGAGTATTTGAAGACCTAAGAACACTCGACATAGCCACAAACATCCACCTACAGTCCACAATAAGAATGTTAGCAGTACTCATAGCTGAACTAAAACTTACAAAGTTAGCAGCATCCATGATGCCATCTTCAACTGGATGTGTACAGTCAATGGTATATTTTAATGTGGTCTTTTTCTTCTTTCCACCCTTTCCAGTCTGTGGTTTACCGGCTCGCTTGACTGGTTTCTGCACAAAAATATAATGGAGAGTACAGCACTGTGAGACTCAACAACAAAAAAACACATGATGACCATTAACGTCTTTACTAACAAGAAGCATGTCAGCACCCAAATTACAAATGGACTAATTAACCAGACAAATTTCATCTTCGTGGCTGTTTTTTTGTCATTTTTCTATATGTAGGACTACCTACAATTCACATCACAGCTGATAAAGAGCAGCCTCTACACCCTGAAATACTCCTGAAAAAGTGAAAAGCAACCGACTTAAGAGAGGAAAGTCTTGGATGGGGCTCGCAGATGATATACAAAGTGTGTGAAGATTGGAGTCGAGCACACTTAGTGTTCGAGAGCCTTCAAAGCAACAATAAAACTCAATAGAGAATGCAGGGAATGGTGTCTGACAGTGAGGTCGCAGGAGATGGCTCTGATCTGAGAGAATTCCTGGGAAGGTGCTATGATTATATATACAGATTGGCCAGTTAGAGACACAGGAGTGCCTCTGCCTTCACAGCTCAAAGGTGGGGGAAGACCATCAAAGAGAAATGTGGTGCATTTGCACAGACAAGCTGCTAGACAATGGAGATTTTGGCAGTAACCAAAGCTTTGAAAAGGGTGAGCACGCAGACTGCGACAAATGCCTGCATACTCAGTGACTCGATTAGTATAATTGTGAAGGCGGGGTACATTCGGAACAGTGGCTGGATGCTGTGAATAATTCTAGTGCGTAAAGTGACATTTTTGTGCAGGACATGCAGGACAGTCCTGGGTAATGAGAGAAGCAGATAGTTTCGTCGCACACGCAGATACTACTGATGTTGACAGAGCAATGATAGATCAGTGAAACATTTTGAAAGTCCAATAGGAAAACACATGAACAAATGACTGCATAAGTGATGATGACTTGTTCCATGACTACAATTAGGGAGTTTGGTTTGAAATGTGGTATCGCTAGAAAGGAGTAGTTTCGTGGCCGAGAAAGAATGATCATCAATCAACTGCGTACTAGAACAATCAATGTATAATGGCAGATACACTCAAGGAGATATCTGAGCACATATAGACTTGTCAGGAGTGCAGTGATCATGATCCAACAACTAACCTCTTGACTTCTGAATTCTCCCTTCGACAGCTGGATATCTGTGTAGCAAAGCAAGCATTCCGAGCATTCCAGATACAACTGTCCTTGATAGAGCTGGTATCCCAAGCATTGACACGATCCTGATGCAGACACAGATTCGTTGGGCAGGTCATTTGGTGCATATGCCAGACCATCGTCTGCCAAAGATACTTCTCTATGGTGAGCTAGAGAAGGGTATACGATCTCAAGGTGGCCAAAGGAAGCGCTACAAGGACTCACTGAAAGCCTTTGAAATAGACCACGATACATGGGAAGAACTTGCACAAAATAGATCTACATGGCATTCTAAAATAAAAAAGAGCGTATCTTGTGAAAAGAAGAGAAATGCAGCAGCTCCACAGCGGAGAGCAGCTAGAAAGTCACGGATAGACCAAGATCTGTCTACAGTCGTTATTCCATGTCCAAAGACATTTACAGCTCTAATAAGGCTCATTAGCCATCTACGAAATCATAATCAAGGACATAACTAAAATTGAATTTTCAAAAGTGGATGTAACAAATGGTCATCATCACTTGTGATGGACGAACAACATAACATAATCTGTGTAGCACCCTACATCATGCTGTATGAATAATGAATGATTTTGATCAGTCAATTCTCTCCAAAAAATGTGGATTGGCCCTGAAATCGTTTACGGTTGTTTTGTCTCGTCTTATCCATGTGTGCCACTAGGAATCGTCACGGGTAACCAAAGCATGCAGCATTGGTGTTCTGATGTTATCTATCCATCTTCGTCTGGGTCTTCCCGTTTCTCTTTTCAGATAATTTTTTATTGAAGACTACTGATGGAATGCAATCTGGTTCCATTCTGATTAGGTGGCCGAAACATTTGATCTTTGTGTCTATGTATTCTTTGCACGATATTATTTTCACCAGTTTCTTATCTGGTTGTTTTGTAGATGTCCTTAGTTTTGGTTTGCCCCTTTGCAGCTCCCAGGAAGAGCTCGCGTAAGAGAATTTCTTTGGGAATCTTCTGCATTCGTTCTCAAACTCATGCAGATTAGCAGGATGTAGTCCGGAGAACGGAATGTGTTGTGTCATGGTTTACAACGTTGCTGCGATATCTGCACCTTTCGGCCTGACACATCCGACTTCAGCATGGCTTTGAGGCACTGACCTTATTATTATATGGGATAGCCAACCCCACTCCATAACCTCCATAGTCGCCTTTTACGACATGCGTGGAAGGTAAATAAAACAGTGTTGCTATTCTTTGCTCCCCGTAACACACGGGCGTGACCGCAGATGCTGAACGCAGAAGATGAGCAGACATTGTCCGGCAACTAGATCCTATTGCGCCTATATGACAGAGGGGATGAAAGAATCCCAACACTGTTTATCAGTTCAATGCAAGTCGGGATGCCGTAACGGTATATATGCCCCATAATCAAATGAAATCATTCTTCATTATTGCATTAGACAGAAACAAAAAAAAAGGTGCAATCAGGTTTATTAGGGTGTGTACCTGACCTGTATAATCTATAATGTATTTATTAGTTACAAGCAATATCAGTGCTCTGTCAATATCCTGACATGATAGATTTAAAATTAAAGGTAAAAATTTGATTTCGTCCACCATTGTCTTGTGCTATAAATAGTATAATAAATAGTATAAATCATATCGATTCACGCCTTTTTAGGCATACCCCTTTTTAAATTCACAATTTTTAAAATCTAAACTACACTGATTCTAACCCTCCCCCCCCCCAAAAAAATCTATAAACTAATTCTAACTAATCTAATCCTTCTTGTAAACACCCCCCCCCCCCCAATACAATAAAAAATCTAATATTTTATAATTTTATACAACTTCTCTAACTCTAGCACTGCAAATGTCACAACGGTGGACGAAACCAAATTTGTGCCGATTTAAAAAACTTGATCCATAAGTTAATTGTAATTAGTTATAAATATATATATATACTTATAATAAGTATAGTTATAGTGTATAGTATATGAGAAGGAATCATGAGACCCAGTCAAACCCGACCACCAGATGCCCCCCGCCAGATGGAATGTTTCACTTCACGTCGATGATGCCAACTCAACTGCTTATCCAAGAGAGCTAGTCTAATTTTAAATACGCGACACTTATGTGGTACATTTTTAGCTATTGTTTTTCCACAAGAGCACATGGAACACTGGCAACTTTATACAGTAATAAACATAATTTTGTCAGACAAATTGACTTACAACAGGCATGGCAACAGCGTGTAGTCTGTGAAAGGAAGTTGCTTTGCGGAGACCAGCCTGAAATCACGTGAAAGCGGACGAGATTTGGCGTTACTCATCATCAACAAGTACCGTGCCGAATGGCGTTGGAGATCATATTTCTCCACGTACATCGATCTCTCATATATATCATCATCTCTGTTGGTGTCGTCAATCGAAGCCATTTAGTCAAACTGTACAATATCTTTTCTCGGCGTACCCTTTTCTCAGGGTCTTTCCCTTGATCTTTTCCCTCATATCTTTCCTGTTGTCACTATATTCTCAATGCCTCCTCTTCTCATTATGTGCCCAATAAATGTTGACTGTCTTTCTTATATTATCAATAATGCATCTTTTCACATTCTTCTTTCTAAGACATTTTTTCATTAGTAACCGTTGCTGTCAAAGGAATGCGTAACATTCTTCGAATAAACCACATTTCCGCTGCCTCCAATGATGTTTGTGATGTCTTATTTATTGTCCATGCTTCACTTCCATAGAGTAGCACTGGTTCAATGTAGCATTTGAGGACACATTTTCTAGTATCCATCGATATGTGCTTGTTGCATATGATATTTTTATTTTATGGAATGCTGCTTTTGCCTGTCCTATTATGCTTATAATTTCAGTCTTGCGTTTACCATCTGAAGTTATTAATGTTCCTAAATATTTGAAACTATTCACCTGTTTTAAGTTTTTCTCATTTAATACTATTTTACTATTTGTTGGCGAACTATTTCCTGATATTTTCATTGTTTCTGTATTTTTTATGTTTAAACTAAGATCTTTTTGTTCACTTTCTATCACCTTGATTCTTCTTGTTAAGTATTTATTATCACCGTCCTGTTTTTAACAGATCTTGGAGATGTTCTTGGCTTTCTGCTATCGACACAGTATCATCTGCATATCGTAGATTATTGATATTGTGTCCTCCTATTTTAATGACAGGCACATTCTTAATTGATCTCAAGATATTCTCGCTGTAAAGAGAAAATAAATCTAGCGACAATACACATCCCTGGTTTTGTAACTGATTCTTACAGCTGACGGGAATTGAACCAGGTCTGTTCTATCAGCACCGAATCCCATTTGGGGATGTGGTTGGTCAAGTACGGAAAACCTGTTTACTTATGTTGCAAAGCGATTCGGTGCTGCTAGAACAGACCTGTTTCAATTCCCGTCAGCGGTAAGAATTATTTTCATTTATCCTCATGCTTCCTACTTGAATTTATTGGTTTTGTAACTACAGATGTCAATTTCTATCACTGATGCCACAGCTGAGGGTTTTTTCTTGCTAGATCTGGGGTTTTTAACAGTGTTCTGGTATGTGGATTTTTGTTTGCAAAATATGCATTAATTTGAAATTATTTTTACCATTGATATTCTATCTTATCTATCTATGTAAAAAAAAAAAAAAAAAAAACACCATACTTAAATAAGGGCAATAACAGTCTGCAAGACCATACAAGAACTAAAACTGCAGGAAGCAGTCCCCAACCCTTGGAGAATAAAAACATATGTCCTTTGTTTTTCACGCCTGCCCTGCCTGCGGCACGAAAGGAACAAACTAACGAACTAATCTATCTATGTTCCTTTTATCGTCAAATAAGGGCCATGTGGATAATACGATACAATACAATATAAAATTAAATTAAAATAAGAATAGTGACATCAAAAAACAAAAACCATGATACTCTGTAAAGTCACTGAAGAACAGGTGCAAAACATAAAAATACATGAAGAGAAATTACAACAAGTAGAACATTATCAATATCTCGGACACATAATCACAAATGATGGCAGATGTGAAACAGAAGTTAGAAGGAATGGCTAAAGGTACTTTCAATGATATAAGAAAAATATTAACATCTAAACAAATTACAAACAAGCTAAGAACGAAAATTATAAAACGCTACATCTATTCTATATAATGTATGGCTCAGAAACATAGACAATAAACAAACAATTAGAATACAGAATTCGTGCCTTTGAGATGTAGATATATAGAAGAGTAGGGAGAACGTCATGGAAAGAGAAGAAAACAAACAAAAAGATTATAACAACACTTAGTATGAAGAAACAATTATTAAAAGAAATTAAAATACAGCAAATAAAATATTTTGGATATATTGAAATACATGACTTCTTGCTGAATATCTTACTTGAGAATAGAGACGAGCAAGAGGTAGGCATAGATACAAATGGGAGAGTAACATCACTGATGGACAGATTGCAGTATAGCAGAGTGCATCACTAATACAAGAGACAGGGATGATGGAGGTCTGTTGCAGCCAACCTTCATTGCGGAGATGACACTTGATGATGATGATGAATATGCATAGAGCAGAAAACAGAGCTCTCCAGTTCGAGCGATGTGTTGAATGACAATTAGAATATATTAATATTGCGTGCCTTATTATAATTATATGCACAATTTAAAAGCTTCCACATCCACTGAAATGTAAACATTGTTTTAAACCACATCAGTAACATTCGAAACCAATCGAATATCAAAGTCAAAACTTTAATAGATTCTTTACCAAAAGCACATTGTCTCTAAGACAAGTTTGCTATAACGAAGATACTTGACGGATTTAATGGCAGAGCATACCACTGCGTTTTTATAATCAGATCAATGGAATGAATACCCAAAACCATCAGACATAGTCATTTTTAGAGACTCTATGTCAGTTTTGGAAGCACTTAGACATACCCCATATGAAAATCAGGATATTCTCCACATAGCAATAGCAGCGCGCAGTTTCATCTCTGCATACCCAATCAGTGTGATCGTACAATGGATCCCTGGGAATAGCGATATAGCAGAGAACGAAGTAGCGGACAGACTGGTAAAAAGAGGCGTCTTAAAACAACAAAAGCAAAGACATCGTAGTATGGGAACAGTCAAATAGATTCTCAGAAACAACACCAGGGAAATCTGGCTGAGCAAGTGGGCAAATGTGCTGAATGGTGGAAATGTATGTAGTGAAATGACACGGCCAAAGGACAATGACAATATAAACAAACTGCAGGAGAAACCAATCCCTTACCTTTCAGTTAAGAACAGAACATGCAAGGACTAATAGCCATTTAAATCGTATCAAACCCCAGCAACTACCCATTTGTAAACATTTCTCTCATCCCAATGAAACAGTGGAAAACCTTCTTATTGACTGCCCTTATCTTTCAACTGCCAGGAAAAAACTTCTACGGACACCATAAACAATCACTAACTTACTTTATGGATGGATCACTAAGTCAACTTCAGAAGACCTGCACTTTTTTTAGAATGACATTGTACTGACAAGAATAGCATTACTCATCAGCATTTGGATATCGACAACAACTACAACACTGAATGTCCTAAGTGAGGTAAATGATTCTGTTGGTCTTGGCTTGATAACAACTGTTTAAACGATCAATCTATACAAATATCTGATAATACCCATTCTTTTGTATGGATGTGAGAGTTGGTCAATTACAGCAGGAATGGAGAGGAGAATACGGGTTTTTGAAAACAAATGTTACAGACGAATAGTGTGCATTCATTATACAGAACATAACACTATCATATACGTGAGTAACACAATAAATCATATTGCATGTCAACACTTACTTATCCGATCCCCGGGGTTGCGAGCTTTCACTCTTTCTTCATTGTGCCAGGTTGTGGTAGGGGCATGTCATCTTCAGTTGTGTTGTGTCTGTATAAAGGAAGGGTGTTAGTGATGGATGGGTTTTGTAGTAACAGTTGTTTTCGTAGGTCTTGTAGTGCAGGGCAATCAATAAGGTGGTGTTTTACTGTTTTCTTGTCTGTTGCAGAATGGTGTATGGTCTCAGGTAATCCTTTGCAGATGTTTGTTAAGCTGTGCACATGTTTGCAGCCTAAATATTGTGGTTTGATCTTTGCGGTGTAGTCTATTTATGCTGTCGTGTGAATTTGATTGGGACATGTCTGCATGACACTCTTCCCTTTGCGCCAAGGACCAGCTGTTAATCCATTGTTGTTTACAGTTATTGCGGATAATGTGATTAGCTGTTCTATGGTTTGTAGAAATTCCTGATTGGGGCATATTTGCTCCTTTTTTTGCCAGTTTATCAGCACTTTCATTCCCACTGATATTTGTGTGGTCTGGTATCAACTGCAGTGTAGTGTTGAAGCCACAGGATGTAAGTATGTTTGTAACTTGAAGTATATTGCTTATGGTTTTCTCTGCTGTTGGATTCCAGTTTTCAAGGGCTTGTAGAGCAGACATGGAGTCTGTGAATATTACTACATGTTCTTTGGACGTGTTGTATCATTTTTATATTTAGCGGTGATTGTTTCTGATATTGCTTTCACCTCTCCATCATAGTTGCTTCAGAATTCTTAACAAGGAGCAGATATGACTTGTCAATTAGTGTAGTGTTTGAGATAGTATAAGGGAATGCCTGGGTCACGTTTTAAGACTATATAAAAATAGAATAAACCAACACGCCCTTATGCAGACACATGAGGGTAAAAGAAAACGAGGAAAACTTAAAGCAGCATTAAAAAACACCATGCTTAAAGAACAGGAAATAACAGGGTTGCAGGATACAATAACTAAAACTACATGCAGCGGACCGTAACACACGGAGAATCAAAACCTCTTCCCTATGTGCCGAAAGGAACAAACTAACTAATTAATGAGGGATGCACTTGGTGGGATATTTGATGCTCTCTCAGATTCCTAGCTATCTTCAGGAAGGTGATGTTTTTATTTAATTCTTCTGCTAGCTATATTGGGGATTTTAAAATTTTATTTTGTGTATCATTTGTTGACTACTTCTTAGATGGGATCGTTTTGTGGGAGTCGTTTGTATCTTTCCACAGCTTCTATTGTTGAATTTTCTCTTCTAATGTCTAGTGGCTCTATGATAGTGTAAATATATGACCACCCGTGTGTTGCCGGGGGCCGAAAGGGGAGCAAATAATAGCAACACTGTTTACCTTCCACGCATGTCGTAAGAGACGACTAAGGAGGTTGTGGGATGGAGTTGGCTGTCTCATACCATATAGGGTCAGTGACCCAAAGCCATACTGAAGTCGGATGTGTCAGGCCGAAAGGCGCAGATATCGCAGCAATGCTGTAAACCATGACACAACGCATTCCGTTCTCCAGACTACATCCTGCTAATCTGCATGAGTTTGAGAACGAACGCAGAAGAAGAACTCTTATATCTTATATATGGTACGGGAAAATGCTCGCACTGTAAATTTTGACAAGAATAGGATGGCTCTCTTAGATGAGGTTTTATTCACCAACATCGTGAACACATCGTCCATGCCTGAGCTTCTATATGCTTTTTTTTTGGTACTGAGACGCCAAGGTACCTAGCCTTTTCCTTTTCAAACTACATACCCACCGAAGACGGATGTATCGGGTCATTGATGCAAATAAAACGATGATACAAAGTATTTCCATTCTCCAGACTACATCCTGCTGGAAATCTAATAGGACCATGGTCCTACTACAAGAGAGATCCAGAGGGAGTTTGAGAGTGAACGCTGAAGAAGAAACTACATACTACCAGAAGACTGCTGGAACCTTGTTCTTGAGCATAAACATTTCTTTTGTTATGGTTTCTATTTCTCACTTATTCTTGCACATGTCGCTGCCCTAAAGCTCTGTGCTACCCTCTCATGTACTAAATTTGCGAGACTTGTTTTTCCGAAGACTTGCTCACAATTCACACCTTTGTTAGTTTGCGGACACGATGACCCAACCTTTCACGTCGCTGCTGTAAACTGTGCTTTGTTTCTGGGGGGCTGAGAAGTGCTAATTGGAGATATTGTTTGTCTTGTGCAAGCAATTCTCATCCCAGCTCAGACTACACTGCTTGGACACTATCCATAAAGGTATTAGACTGCTTCGCATGAGCTTTGAAGCAATCTGTTTTCAGGGTGCACAGCGAGTAGGTGCTTTTAGGATCTGCTAACTCTGGGATTGCAAGAGAGCAATGCATATCCCTTTGATCTCCAATTACACTAATGATTACACTATACCACAATCCCATGTTCTAATATCCAATTTCTTATCTTTTTGTAACCCTTTGTCTTTTGACAGCCTCATCACAATACCATATCACACTAATTAACACTTTACTAACACAAAAGAATTACGGCAGACCATACACTATACTGTAACAGCCAAGATGAGGAAACAGTAAAACACCATTTTATTGAATACCCTGCCCAAAAAAAGACCTGCAAAATCAACTTATCAACAAATCCCTCCATCACTTAACACCCTTCTGTTGCGTTCGTTCTCAAACTTCTGCAGATTAGCAGGATGTGGTCCAAAGAACGGAATGCGTTGTGTCATGGTTTACAACATTGCTGCAATATCTACGTTATTCGGCCTGACCCATCAGACTTCAGCATGATTTTGGGTCACTTTGACACTATATGGGATGGGACAGCCAACTCCAACCCTGTAACCTCCTTAGTCGCCTCTTATATGCATGAAATGCAAACAGTGTTGCTATTCTTTGCTCCCCTCTTGGGCCTGAAAGACATGGGCGACTTAAGACATGCACCTACTACCACCTGGCACAGGGAAGAAAAGAGTGAAAGCTCGCAACCCTGAGGATCTTTAAGTAAGTAATTAATTAACATCTTTTCTCTCTGTACCTCTTCATCTCCGCCCCTTTATCTTGCATCTTGTCACTTTTTATTTTAAAGCTTAGTTCTCTTTTTCTTCTGCGTTTATTGTCACATTTTTACAGGCTTTCAGGGTGAAGTCCTGAAAGAGGAATACTTTTTTTGTCATGGTTTCCAGCTTGGCAGCAATGTCTGCACTTTTTGGTCTGACGCATCCAACTTCAGCATGACTTTGGATCACTGTCTTCTGGGATGGAAAGTTCTACTCTACCAAAAAACCTTCTTAGGCACCTCATATAACATGCATGACAGGTCACATTTTTTTTTACAGTCACATGTACTGGATTTGTCTCTAACCACACACATTAACATTCATGTGAAACAGGACTACAGACTCAAGCACATACAGATTCTTGAAGACTACAGACTCAAGAATACATACAGACTGACTTCTGAAGGTTCACACATTCCTTCCACTTATACATTGACCGGGTCATACATCAATATATTTTTATAGTAAAATATGAAAGCTTTATTTGCAAATTCATTATATACAAATGTTACAGACATGAGAATAACATGTTCTAACATACAAAAATTCTGTTAGAATCAGTAACAACAGAATGAGCAGCAACAATGGCATAATATGGAGCATTGAAAGTTTGTTTGGTTCAATCACCAGGAATTCTGATAAATAAAGCTCTTTTATCCTTCTGTGAAAATTTTACCTATTTCTGAAGCAATATCGGCAAAGAAAGCATTCCAGCTCAGAGAGAAATGCCAAACTCCACCAATGTTTTTTTTATTGATGAAATGACAAACTTTCATAAATAGTTGCTGGACAGGGCATGCATTAAGATGACAGCAGAAAGTATTGTACAATCAGTCTTATCCTTGGGCCTGCAGGAAAAGAAGAATATCAAAGAACACCAGGAGTATAGAGCGTGAACATCAAAGGGATGTTGTTGTCATGCTGTGTAAGAGAGACTGCTTTGCAGCTTTTCATTTATCAGCAAACATTATGACAGAAGCAAATAAAACATACATGAAACCGGTGCTATTTTTTTTTCTCCAATATTACATGACAAGCAAACTTGTCTTACATGACATTCACAAAGATATATTCACAGATCAGTACCTCTTCCATTTATCTGTTAATCAGACTTTGAATAATAAAAATTGATTGCAAATTGCATTTTGTATTAATTTTCTTACACAATGACATTCTTATTTTGTGGAGTTAATCCCCTTGCTCTGGGAATGAAGCCAAGAATTTTTCTTGTACAGCCAGGGCTGAATGGGTTAAATAGCAATTTTACATTGAACCAGGGTCATAGATATGGTCTCTCAAAGGGCGGTGTTTACCTAAATAAAAAGTATTATTCTTACATGTTTGAGCCTCAGTTCTGCCTATTGATGGGAAATTTGATGACAATTTTGCAAAAGATTACTAATTTACTAAGTTGGCTTGAACATCCCAAAATCCCCACCCCTTACTTAAAAGCCTGCACTGAACAATAATCAGGATAGAAGTTTTGACTAAAGGGTCTTCATCAAGAAAGGGACGAACAAATTATGGAAGTATGATTCTGATTACCGCAGATTTCCCTTATGTCTTGATTGTGAGTGTATATATTCTAAACATAAAGTCGCAGCAATATGTTCATCTGGAAATTTAATGTCGCCATCTCTAATGAAACCCTGTTTATTTATGTTAGCTGATCTACATTTTATTTCGATGTAATCAAAGCATATAATGCCCAAATTACTTACCATATAATGCCAGTTTTACTTCAGTCTTCCAATAACTCAATTTTTAAACAATTGACATAATTTATGAAAATATAAGCACACTTTTTGCTAGTTAATACAGGCATTCTCAATCCCTCGCCGTCTCAAATTATCAAATTCATTGCCATACGCTTCTGCAATCAATGGAACAGTATCTTGTTGTATTGCATTATCATCAATCTCAGGCTGGATATGATCAATTTCTATTGGGTAATTATTTGCACTATTTGGTTGGTTATTGAGGTCACCTCTGTCTTCCAATTGGTTGTTATAAATTTCAGTCTCTGGTATGTCACTCGCTTCAAATCGTGATGAAAATGGAAGAACTAAAATATGAGAATAAATTAAGGCTCCAATCAGAATTATACAGAGTCCAGGTACCTGAGAATAAAAACATAACATTCATAAGGTTAAACATAATAATTTAGCATTTTTCATATCATTATCAGGTCCATTGATAATTGGTAACAAATGCAGAAAAACTGGTAATCCAACAGGTGAAACTTCAAACCATGGTTAAGAAGAAGTCAACCCCACATTTTTCTTTTTTTATGCTTACAAAGTGGATTTTTTGGAAGATCCCTAGAGATTATTGCTTGAAGCTATGTAGCTGCATGCTATGCCTGGCACTCTCAGTAGATGACACAGATCCAGTCTTGCTGCCAATTTCATGTACTTTCACCATAGTTTAATGTTTTTCTTTCAACCAACCAAGACTTAATTTAAGGTCAGTATTGCTGTGACCACCAGCAGTGTAGGACACCTGTTCCCTAAAACGTAAAAATTAACTAGTCTCTGATTTTCGTGAAATCTTTTGATTGGTCTTAGCTATTTTTGGCATATGACTCCAATTACGTAAATAGCAACCAATTAAAATTCCATCAATAACCAAAAACGTAAAGAACGAGGTCCAAGTTAATTCGGTTAGGAGGCCTGTATTGTCGAGATCCACTGTATAGCCTAGGTTTTCAGGAAACCACTTCCTTTTTTAAATAAGAATAGATCGTGTTTCCGACACCGGGGTTTTAACAAGGAAAGCGAGCAATGTGTGTTTAATTCAGGTGAATGGAATGCGAGGTCACCTACTTACACCCCCCCCCCCATTTTCAGTGCATATTGTTGTTTGCCACTAAATGACCATTGACAATACCACAGCATAGTTTCATATGAACATGCCTTGTAAGACCTGTGGGCTAAATTAGAAATCATCCTAACTTGACTTTTCCCATGACTTTCATTGGCTGTTGAAAAAAGTGACCAACTAAATTATGGAAAAAGACAAATGCCTCACTATAAAAGGATGGGCCCGATAGAACGAGACTATATTTTACCAGCACAGTTTTTTAGCCCCAAAAATGTTATGCATATACACGAGTAAGACTTACATTTTTTTGTTTAAAATTACTTAAATATACCTTTAAAGAATTAAGAACAAGATAGACATGGAGGTCGGTGAAGAACAATTCGGTTTTAGGGAAAACAAAGGAACCAGAGAAGCTATACTTAGTATCTCACTAGTGATAGATAAATATATAGAAGTTAAAAAAATATCTATATTTGCTTCATAGACTATAACAAGGCTTTGGCAGAATCCAACATGAAAAATTAATCAAATTTCTTCAAGAAATAGGCATAGATAGAAAAGACATCAGACTGATTAGAAATATATATTGGGAACAAACTAGGAAGAAATAAGAAGAGGGGTAAGACAAGGATGCATTTTATCACCAAGCCTATTTAATATCTACACAGAGAATCTTTAAAAATATAGAATAAATGCCAGGACTCATGATCTATGGGAAAATAATAAACAACATTAGATATGCAGATGACACTGTTCTTTTAGCAGAAAGTGAACATGAACTACAAAGACTAATAGATCAAGTCAATAAATCAAGTAATGAATATGGACTGGATATAAATATCCAAAAAACAAAAACCATGATAATCAGCAAAGACACAAAAGATGTGGCAGAAGTGAAACAGAAGTTAAAAGGAGAATAGGAATGGCTAAAAGTACCTTCAATGGCATGAGGAAAATATTAACATCTAAACAAATTACAAACAAGTTAAAAATGAGAATTATAAAATGCTACATCTATTCTATATTAATGCATGGCCTACAAACATGGACACTAAATAAACAATTAGAAGACAGAATTGATGCCTTTGAGGTGTGGGTATATAGAAGAATAGGGAGAACATCATGGAAAGAGAAGAAAACAAATAAAGAGGTGCTAAAAACACTTAATATGAAGAAAGAACTACTAAGAGAAATAAAGATTAGGCAAATAAAATAGTTTGGACACATTAAAAGACATGATAACTTATTGAAAACCTTATTTGAGGGTAAAGTCAAAGGGAAGTGAGCAAGAGGTAGGCAGAGATACAAATGGGAGAATCTTCTTCTTCTTCTTCAGCGTTCATTCTCAAACTCCCACTGGATATCTCTTGTATCAGGACCATGGTCCTATTAGATTTCCAGAAGGATGTAGTTCAGAGAATGGAAATGCGTTGTGCCGCCGTTTTATTTGCGCCAATGGCCCGACACATCCGTCTTCAGCGGGAATGGGAGAATAACATCACATTATGGGCAGGTTACAGTCTAGCTGAGTGCACCACCAAGACAAGAGACATGGGATGTTGGAGATCCGCTGCAACCAACCTTCGTTTTAAAAATGTTTTACTTGTTGTAGTTTCTTTCCATGTATGTTTATGTTTAGCTCTTGTTCTTCTGCATATATTATGCATTTATTATGCATACCAAATATGCTTGAAATATTCAGTAATCATATTTTTATCATGGAAAACCTTAAATGGTTTAATAATAGAAAATGTAATAACAAGGTGACATTCTACAAACCTGGGCGATGAAGAAATATTCCCATTTTAAGGTCAGACAAACAACAAAATAGATACTCCAAATTATGGTCTCAATCATGATTCGAACCAAGGCCCCCTTGTCTCGTATCAAGAACATCCCTAGGTAAGTGTACAAGATGTAACTCACAAGTGAGCCTGCAACATACGAGGTTAGCAGAAATATGGTTTTACAAACGTATCATAATCATTGTCAATAACACTGTCTCTACCACTATTCATTGCCACCTACCACAATATCACAATCAGCATCACCATCATCATCACTACTAACACTACCACAGTTAACCATTAAGATGAATGGTTGTCTATCACCAATTCCACTTGTGCCACTAAGTGTGGTGGTGGGAGGTTTGAGTTGTCTGTCTTTGGGTGCATTGGCCATGGCCAGCACTTGTCTCTCTAAAGAAATGTATAACTTTTCCCAAACATCTCATTTCACACACAGTGATCTTTTTCACTAGTGTTTTTGTCAAAGACAATGAATGACATTGGTAGTATAGATTTGGTATAAAAATACTGTTAATCAATTGTCTTTTTGTAACCATGCAGATTGATGGGTGTTTGAGTATTGTCTACAGCTGGTAAGTCAGATCATTGGGTTTCTGACATCTTGTTGCGTTCTCTATGAATGGTATTAGTATAATAACAATTGAAGTACAGGGCATTGCTATTCAACTTATTGTTGAATTGTTAGACACCACTAATATATCCAATCATATCGCCACATCAGTGATTCTTCAATTTTTGTTTTCGCTAACTCCCAAAATTGGCCGTATTGAAAATTGTTAAGAAATTGAATTATCTATTGGGTGCGCAGGTTCCTCTTAGGTGGAGTCTGCATAGAGTTGAAGAAATATTATGAGCTTTTATGGTCTCTTGCAAACTTATCAACTCACATGCAGATTTTTCAGAACTATAAAAATGCTTTTGAAAGTATTGATGCCTTTCATAACAATGTATTAGTTAGGAGGTCACGTTGCACACTGGCTTCACATCTGAGTGGTCTTGGGTTCATTCCCCAGCTGAGACAGAAATGTTTTTCAGACTGCAATGGCTCCAGGGTCAACTCAGCTTTAATTGAGTACCGGATTAATCCAGGAAGTAAAGATTGCAAGGGAGATAGCTACTGCGTCATATAGCAGAGTAACTGAAATGTGAGATCGCTAACATCTCACATCCCCTACAGCATTAATAAATGATATGGGTTAACTTTACTTTACTTGTGCAAAAATTTTGTGCCAAAAAAACTCTTCAGCTTCCTCTGCATTTTTTCTCAAAGTCCTTGCATGTTTGCAGGCTGTAGTCCAGAGAATGGAATGTTTTGAATTTGGGTTTAAATCATGGTTGTGGTGTCTACACCTATCAGACTGACACATCCAACTGCAGCATGAAACTGTTGAGCCATCTTTTTGCTGAAATATTCATGCCTTTTGGCCTAACACATCCGACTTCAGTAAGGCTTTGGGTCACTGACCTTATATGGGGTGGGACAGCCAACTTCATCCCATAACCTCCTTAGTCACCTCTTACGACATAATTTGCCATCAATTTTTATGATTCAAAGTCCAATTAACAGATAAATGGAAGAAGTACTGATCTGTGAACATATCTTTGTGAATATCATGTGAAATAAGTTTACTTGTCATGTAGCATGCGAGAGGACAAAAAATGAGCACGTTTCATGCCAACTTCATTTACTTGTGTTAAATTGTTTGTTGATAAATGTTCAAATGACAGCTGCAAAGTAGTCACCCTTGCTCAGCATGGCAACAACAGTCTGCAACTGTTAACTACTTCAAACATATAGGCCTAGTTCACATAAAGAAAGCCCTAGATATTTGGTGAAACAGGGTTCCAAAAAGAATCTTCTTCTTCTTCTTCTTCTTTCGTTCACTTGAAACATGTCTATATCTGTAATTCTGTCTCCTTAATAAAACTCACTGTCTTTTGTAGTTCATACAGTGTCCCATAGAGCTTTGATGCCAGTGTTGTTTCCTCTGGCCAATATGTCTGCCTCAGCGTTTCATGCTCAGAACACTCTTGAAGTATATGTTTGGCACTCTGTACTGCCTGTCCACATGTACACATGGCCGTGTTGCCAATCTTGAACTTTGTATACATGTGACTGCGGAGTCGGTTGTGTCCTGTTCTGAGACGTAGAATTATAACTTGTTCTGATCTGTTCATAATGTGATAGTCATCTTGTGTTGGTGTTTGTGGCTTTCTTATTGACTTGATCATCTGTTTTTTCTGATGGTAGGTGATTGGTATATCTGGTTGATCTTCGGCAGCACCTTCCTTAGCCAGTTGGTCTGCTTTTTCATTTCCTGGTATTCCACAGTGAGAGGGTATCCACTGCATGGTTACCCTATACTGGTAAGACAATTCGCTAAGTAGTTTTTTCAAGTCTGTTAGTTTTCCAGACTGGAGAGCTTGAAGCACTGACCTTGCATCTGTCAGGAATACCACAGGCTGTAGGTCAGAGTTGGAGTTCAGCAGTTTTTTAGCTGCCACAGTAATTGCCTGGATTTCTGCATCATAATTATTGCAGAATTTTCCTGTCGGTGTTCTGATTGTATCTCTAGGCTTGTGTGGATATTCTATATATACACCTGCACCTCCATTCCTCACAGCATTCTGTGCTGACCCATCTGTGTATACTCTGACCCATATATCTTGTGGATATTCCTCGTCCAGGAAACTGAGGGTGACTGTCCTCCGCTGCACACTGTTCTGTTCGTCCTCGCTTAGTATTCCTTTCACATGGGTCTGAATGTATATTGGCATTCCATGCCTTTCACTCCATGGGGTTTGTTCTGGTACAGACCTTAAGGGGCTGTCAACTTCAGGTAGGTCTGTAAGTTGTCTACGGAGTCGTTTAGCTTGATGGATAAAGCTGCTTCTTTTCAGTCGCCCCATTGCTAGGTTTTGGAATCTTTCCTTCATTGGATGACTTGGCATACACTGAAACTTTTCCGCTTGAATTAGTACTTTTGTGTCTCTGCGTTCGCCAAGTGTTTGCATTCTACCCATTTTCTGCATCTCTGCTATGGGTGTTGATTTCATTGCTCCCAACATTATTCTAAGTGCCTGGTTTTGCACTTTATCTAGATCTTGTAATGTGGTGTTTGATGCAGGACACCACGCAGCTGAACCATATTCCAGGTGTGGTCTTATGCCTTGCTGGTAAACTTTACTGAGTATATTCCCACTGGCTCCCCATGTGGTTCCACTTAGTTTTCTCAGGATAGCTAACTTCCTCCTGGCTTTTGTTGTTGCTTTGTTTATGTGCTGCTTCCATGTCAGCTTATCATCAAAAGTAACTCCGAGGTATGTTGGTTGTTTGTCTTCTTTCAAGAGCTCTCCGTCTATCTTGATATGACCGGCTTTTTGTTTTGGTGAGAGGGTAAAGAGTGTAGTGCTGCACTTATCTGTGTTAATGCTGACACACCATCTATTTGCCCATAAGGTTAGGGCATCGATAGCTCTTTGTATTTGTTTAGTGGCCACTGTCGCATGTTCTTCCGTGCACCAGATCACCAGGTCGTCAGCATACATTGCCACTTTGATCCCGTGTGGTAGTTCAGCAACTAGGTCATTGATGTAAACCAAGAAAAGTGTGGGTGACAGGACTCCTCCCTGGGGGACTCCATGACGCAGTAGGACTTTCTTGCTTTTGCGACCATCTAATTGTACCCTGGCTCTTCTATTATGCAGGTATGCTTTTACCCATTTGTACATTCTTGAGCTAACCCTGCAATTTCGCAATTTCTTTAGGAGCCCTTCTTTCCAGACCTTATCAAATGCTTTCCTAAGGTCTATCCATGCTGCTAGTACCAGTTTCTTATCTTGGAAGGCATCCTCAATCTCTTGGGAGAGGTAGGTTGCCTGATCTTCAGTAGAGTAGCACTGTCTGAAACCTGCTTGCTGTGATACCAGAAGGTTTTCACTTTCAAGGTACCACTGCATCCTAAGATTGATAATGCGTTCCATTGTTTTGCATAGACAGCTTGTGAGGCTGATGGGCCTGTAGTTGGAGACTGTGTTGCCATCTTTTCCTGATTTGAGGAGAGGTATCATTATTGCTTCTCTCCATGCCTGTGGTACATTACCTGTGGACCAGCTTGTGTTAAAGATTTGCAGCAGCTTTGCTCTTGCTGCAATTCCCAGGTTTCTAATCATTTCATTGGACACTCCATCAGCTCCAGGGGACTTTTTCATTTTCAATTTGGATATTGCATGCTCCAGTTCTCTCATTGTGATTGGTGCCTCCATGACTTCAGGTATAGGTTCGTCTTGTCCAATGTTTTGCTGGTTCGCTCGAACCTCCTGTTGTTTGTCTGGGCTGACTTTGACGTTATTGTCTTCTGCAAAGGAATCTGCAAAGTAATCAGCTGCATGTTTACCTGTTAAAATGTTTCTATCTTTATAAAGCGTGATCCTGGTATTTCTCCCTGTACCTTCATCAAAAAGGAATCTCATTTTTCTGAAAATTTTGATGCAGACATTCACGTTTCTTCTGCGAGTACCCCCAAAGAATGACTCACGTAGAAATAGTGAAAACTAGGCCTAGTCTCAAAAGCAGAGTAATCTCGATCAATGTCATTTGCAGGACCTGATTTCTTGTGAAATTGATCAATATTGACATAGATCAGCTATGTTGACTATTCTCAATCATTACTAGGTCTATGGTGCGCAAGGCGAGACGCGCACATCATCAATTAGGCCTACATTACATATCGTCACTAATTTCAACAAGGCCTACTATATACTGAGCTACTACCCTATCAATGTCTGATTCATTCATGTTCTTGAGAATTCCATGATGTATCCACATCATCTGAATCATAAGTATGTCCATTTTTTAAAACCAAGTTTTGACAAAAATTGGAAGTCATAATAAATCTTGCTGAGACTAACGGGAATTGAACCAGTCCGTTCAACGGCACCAAATCGCCTAGCAACTATTGAACACGCGTTCTTCCGTACTTGACTAACCGCATCTCCAAAAAAAGATGCGATTTCATTAAGCCATTCAAACCGTGCACACAAAGTCACCCAAACGGACCGATCGAGACAAGGACTATTACAACAACAAACATCCCGTAAAGTTATTGAAATATCCTCAGTAACAACAAACATATAACATAATATCCGTATTATTAATAAATCTTGCATAGTTTTGAAATGACAGCTATTAGAAATGATTGGAAAGCAACACTGGAAGCCACCATTACCAGTAATCACATCAGCGCTAAATTTAGCATGTTTATTCGCATGAAATCGGTAACAGACATCAATAGAAATGACAGTGTATCAATCTGACAAAAACAGCCACAATGATAATGTATATATATAGCCAACAATTTCGGCCGCTAAGGAAATGAATGGGTTAATGCCATTTCCATGCGACACAGTGCATACAATTTTGCAGAAAGGGTAACACAAGTTATATTATTCACAATTCACGGGGATTAAAAACTAATAAAACAATGACTGTTTTTGCCTACGTGCTGCCAGGGCCCAAAAGGGAAGAAATAATAACAACACTGTTACCTTCCATGCATGTTGTAAGAGACAACTAAGGAAATTATGGTGTGGAGTTCGTTGTTCCATCCTGTATATGCTCAAAGTGACCCATAGGCCACACTGAAGTCAAATGTGTCCGGCTGAAAGGAGCAGATATCGCAGTAAACCATGTCACAACATATTTCATTTCCTGGACTACATCCTACTAATCTGCAGGAGTTTGAGAACGAATATAGAAGAATGACTGTTTTCCTTACCAAAAACTGCTACCATGACTTGCCATGAATTTTTAAACTGTAGCCAAAAATCTGGAATATCCTCAAGTCGTCCATTAGGTAGATTGCTGTACTGCACAGCATCAACACAGTTGAAAATCACCAAAAATAGAATTGCGAAGACACTGCCATAAATTCCTGAATATTTGGAGAGAAAAATAGTTCATGCGAAAAAGCATTTAATATAACGGTATGTACTGTAAATTACCGTGTATAAGACGAGAATCTTTAGATATTTATCCGAAATTGATTTAGGGGTCCCTATAAATGAGTACAACACAATTTAAAAAAAATATATTACATCAAATCCAAGTAACAGAGGGGAAAAAGCTTACTGGTAAAAAAACACCTAAAAACCTGTGACTTGCATGTTTTTGTCGATATATTATTCTTTTGCATTCTCAAACTCCTGCTGGATCTCTCTTGTAGCAGGACAACGCTCCTACTAGATATCCAGCAGGATGTAGTCCTGAGAATAGAAATGTGTTGTTTCGCCGTTTTATCTGCACCAATGGCCCAGCACATCCATCTTCAGCATAGTTGATATATTCAAGCCAGGATAAAATGCCAAAGGCTATAATATACCAATATCTGATGTTATTTATTATCCGTAATATAGTAACGATCTGTGAAAAAACCCACATGAAATAGCCTACGCTGATAAACCAGTAAATCACGTTTATCATCTGAGTGCAGTGTTTACCAGGTAAGCACTATAAACACGCGTTTATCATCAAGGCCTAGTCTACCAGATAGTGTTTTGTGTTTTGGTGGACACATCTATAAGAACAGACAAAATTAAAGTGAGATTGACTTGTGTACAACAAATATATATATATATATATATATATATATATATATATATATATATATATACATACACGCAGTGCTTTTTGTTGAAGGATATGTGGGTATAGGCCTACACCATACCTCAACTTTCATTGCTGAAAATTTTGTTGCTAGTACTTTGCTATTTTCATTTTTGGCCAGTCTAAAGAAGCTTCATGACAATGAGAAACAAAGTATAATGTGAAAAACTCTAAAGTTCATCTCATCTACTCTATTTAGAACGAGGCTGTAGAGTACGTTCGACAACGGTTTACACTATCTAAAATATCTGCGATCGAGTTTACAAGCCCCACAAATGCCCCGTCGCTAGATCCCCTGAAATTAATTTTAATAAAACACAATTTTTAATATTTTGGTGACCAGTTTAGATAAATCTGGTATTTTATTCAATTGACTTTTTCCCCTGTATTTTTAGTGGCAACCATGTGCCAAATGTTATTGAAATATAGAAATGTTCGCAATATGTTGACAATTTCTAACAAGAACAGTGCCATGACATTAAATTGGGTTTAATAGACTTTTGTTTTATCATATTTTCATTAAAATCATTATGGAATGTGATTCAGATGATTATTTATGGAGAGGCATGTTATTTTCACACTCGAAAATTGGGTACACCACGCTGGTTTATTTAATTTGATATTAATACATCAACTGGTTTCGAACGATACAGTTTTGGACTAGATCTAGATTTATAGAAGGATTTTATGACATACCGGTAAGTTTAATCCTTTTCCTCCATGAAATTATAACAATTTGACCATGAATAAGCTGAAATTAGGTCTATAACATACAGTTGTCACTCCAGGACATTTGCAAAATAAAGTCGGACATTTTTTTATTATTATAAACTCATTAAAAAAAATAATTTACGTGTTTTTTGTATTAAAACGTCTTTTTGACTGTTTTACATGTATCACATCACACGCACACAAACAAAACTTACACCAATATATGTAGAATTCCATTCTTTATTTATATGTACAAATATTATGTAAATATATCTAACAACAAAAAAGTTATAGCGTTTTCAAAACAGTCACCATCTATTATGTAACATTACCAAAAAATAATCCAGCGGCAGGAGGAAAGTTAATTTTTGTTGTTGTTTACAGCATGCTAAAGGTTAAAATGCTCAACTCAAGATTATTGAACAATGTTCCATTAGGATGCACAATATCCTGTTCCAATTGAAATATTTTTTGTATATACTGTACCCGCACAGTTTGTGAAAATTGCCTATATTTTTAGTGGCAGCACCAACTAAAGCAAAATAATATTAAGAAATAGATAGAAAATTGAATCTGAACTGTGAAGCAAGTGCATTCACCATTACTACTGCAGTACCCTCACCCAACCATTTAGATTATTTTAAAATGAAAATTATTAGATTAATTTTAAAACATTGGGAAAACAAAAAAAGCAAATAAAAAAATTTAAACAAACTGAAAGTAAATAACAAAATGAATACATAAAATTTGAGTAATTTAAAAAAAATGCAAAAACTTAATAAAAAATTAAAAGAAAATGTTTAAAAAGGAAGAAAAAAAAACAACAAGTAATTAAGTATAGTTTACCTTCGCAGCCTAAAAACATCATTGGATGGATGGAGTGTTTTCGGATAAACTTCTCTTCATAAATGATCTTAGTTGCAAACATGATCTGCGACATCAAAATGAGAAGGTCACCTAAAAAAATGTATAGTATCCTGTCATAATTACTATTGAAGGACTGTATAAAGATGCAATAGTACTTGCATAAAACACAGGTTTTTGAAGTTTCACTTGAACACAACTGACAGACTATTACTACGGGGTTATGGGGTGTAAACATGAAAAAATACAAATGACAATACACAAGATTTTCAATGTTTCGAACCATTAAGTCTTTGTCAAGAATATATAAAAAACAAACAGTGAAAACAATGTTACCACCACTGAGGCACTAGAGACACCACTTACATGTAAACAATACAAAGTTCAAGGTGATAATGACGTACGTGTAAACATGTTCATGAAAGCGGGTTTTGTTGAAAAGGGGATGGGATATGAGAACAGATATAACAAATTATTACCAAATCAACATGGACAGCAATATAATAAGGACCACACCAACACAAATTTAAACAGATGTTCAGAGTTAAGTCCAAAATGCTTGAAGGTACCAAACTAAAAAATAAATTGATTTTCAAGAGTGTACCAAGATCTGTCATCCGTGGTGCAGGATCTGAGGGAAGTGACCTGGATATTGAAGGCACCCTGATGAAAGTCACCATTGAAATGAATGGTGACAGGGGTAGGTTCTCTGTGTTTTATGACATGAAGATGCTACAGAAGCGGCCACTCAATCATAAGCCCATTTCACCTATATACTTCTTGTCACAATGTTTACATATGATAACGTAAATGTCATTACAGGATTCACATGTAAAGGTATCATCGATAGTGAAAGTGGTCTTAAGAAATTAAACAGAGCGGATCTGTACTACATAGGGGCATGTGTAGCAATGACTAAACACAGAGAACCAACCCCTGTCGCCATTCATTTCAATGGTGACGATCATCAAGGTGGATTCGATATCCAGGCCACTGCCCTCAGATACTGCACCATGGATGACAGATCTACATATGCTCTTGAAAATCACTTTATTTTTCAGTTTGGTATTGTAATTTGTAAGTTTTCTTGTTTATACATCATAACCCCTTAGTTTTAGTTGTTACATTTCATGCAGTATTACTTTATATTGAGACCTTGTCAAAGGCTTTTTGGAATTGTATCAATAGGATAACTTTCTTTTTTTTTTTTAAAATGCATATTCAATGATCTGGGACAGAATGTTACTTGAGCTTCTGTGCTGTTACACTCTCTAAATCAAACTTGCTCTGGCACCAATAGCTTCTCTGATTCTCGGCGCTATTTCAGTCTTCTGTTGACGCTTTTCCATTCTTGCAGACATAACTGGTTAGACATATTATTCTGTAGCTGTCAGGTTTCTGTTTGTCCTTGCTTTTCTATATGATAGAACACATGAGGGCTTCTCTCCACAACTATGGTACATTGCCTACACTCCAACAATAGTTGTATATCTGTAATAATGTGCACATTGCTGCATGTCCTAGGTTCTTAAGCATTTCATTGGTGATGCAGTCTGGTCCAGGTGATTTCCTATCCTTTAATTACATTATACTTTTAGTTCTTCTAGCGTGAATGGTTTAGACATGGAATCTGGACAGTTTTTGTTGTTTTTATCATTGTTTATTTCTTGATGAATATTTAATTGTCTACATGCTTTGATAGTGATGGTACTTTCTTTTCTATGGCATTCTAATTACTTCCCAGTGTAGAGTTTACCTGAATCTTCAAGTGATGGATCAGCAACTAACCAACCCACGAATGTGAACTTTAAAAAAAAAATAACACCTCCACATCCCCATATATATCTATGACCTTGTCAGAAAGGTATGGATTAATGGACTAATAATGTACCCACCTGCAGCTATGCCATATTTCTCATATCCACCATTTGGAACAACATTGATGTAATCAGATATTCCAGACACCACAAAACCTAGTGTTGCCACCACCACTCCAAACCAAATGTAGCAGGCAAGTTGATGTGCCAGGAAGGCCAGAGATAATAATGCAGTAAAAAATGTGACTGTACCTGCAAATTAATTGTTACAATTGTAAAATAAGTAAATGTTACTTTCTTGAGAACTTGGGTATTTAACAACATTGAAGTTGAATGTGTCGGACCATGGACACAAATAAATGGGGGGGGGGGGGGTTTAAACCCTACCCCTAATGTCCATGATTATCCCTTCTCCTCCATTGTTCATAGGTGGCATTAAATTGTGGAATAATTTAAACTCCGCTAAAATTAGCCATTTGGTTTATCTGGCAACACGGTCTGCTGGTGATGTAATTTCATTAACAACACAAAAACTATGTCACTAAAACTAACTTGGAATGAAGGTGGAATGAATATCAAATTTCATCCACATTTCAGAAATAGTAAGTAGGCCAGTGATCATACCCTACTTTTCTCTGCAAAACCTGATTGGAACACTTTCTGTGTTTTGAGTATTCCTGCAAAATACCAAGTTTAAAATATAATGCACGCAACATTTATGTTTAGATTTAGCTATGTTGATTATCATTTTTGCATATCGCATCAGGTGTTCAGATCACAGCTTCAGCAAATCTCTGAGAATGTAGTGGTTGGTGGTTCCAGTTCTGTGTTGGCTAAGTTTTCTTTCTGAAATTTTTGTGAGGTTAACTCAGGTGTTCTTCCCAAGCTATGTCTATCCCTAAGCCCAATTCATGCATTGTAGATAGTAACTCAACATTTAGTAGGATCAACACGCCTGTGTGTTGCAAGGGTCTGAGATGGGAGCAAAGAATAGTAACACTGTTTACCTTCCATGCATGTCATAAGAGCTGACTAAGGAGATGGTGTGAGTTGGCTATGCTATATAGGGTCGGAGTGAGCCAAGAACATGCAGAAGTCGGATGTGTCAGGCGAATGGCGCAGATATTGCTGCAATCCTGTAAGCCATGACACAACACATTCTGTTCTCCAGACTACATCCTACTAATATACAAGAGTTTGAGAACGAATAAAGAAGAAGTAGGATTAATAAGACTCAATGGTCATTTCTACACAACATCTGCAAGATGCATAAACCATGGATCTTGTGGTTAAAACATTTCAATAACAGGTTTGATGGATATACAGGATATCCTTGACAGGATATGCTAAAAACCTTGACAGGATATACTACAAACCTTGACAGGATATACTACAAACCTTGACAGGATATACTATAAACCTTGATAGGATATACTACAAATAAACATACTAGCTTTGTATTTTATTAATTGTGTGCATGGTCGCCCCGCAGAATCTGTGTCACTTTGTCAGTCACAGCAGGTATACTGTATTTATTATTTTTCTCAATATGTACTAGTTAATAAATTGGTAATTTCAGATGATGAGAGGTCACCTGACCTATGCTGCAGGTGCCCATGTTTCTTGTTATTAGTTAATAATTGATGTCATTATACTCTTGGCAAATACATTGGTGTTTAGTCTCTCGCAGCAGATTTCAAATGGTATGTAATCTGATGGTTCCTATGACTTCCTGGTTAAATACGCTCCTAATTCTGATGGTCCCTAGCCTTACTCAAGTCATACTGCTGAATTCTCCCAAATACAGCAGGTGAATGAATCATTTGTTACAATATTAATATCAGAAATATATTCACCAAGCAATGGTAGCATGTTCCCTCTATACATTTTCAATACACAGACAATTGATGCATTAGCATTTAATTCTCTGGGCTATATCGTGTTAACCAAAAGAAGTTTGAGAATGAATGCAGCAGATGAATTGGATGGAAGCTCTACCTGATTTCCCAGTACTATAAAAGCTAATATGTCCAGGATGGTTGGTTGGTGATCCAGCAGTCAACTGGCTCATGACCTTTGACTCATGCCATTGTGTGATATATGCATGTGTTTGTGAGCTGTTGTTTTGTTCCATACAAGGTGTTCCATTTATCTGGCCTTGGAAGGAGAAGCATTGCTCTGATATTTCCAGCGCTAGACATTCAAAAAGATATTGGTTAACAGTTTCGTAGGGATGAGTGCACAGCCCGAATACTGGAGCGTGTTATGGTTGTATTCTGTTCATGTGACTGTTTAGATGTACATTTTATGTGCCAAGTCAGAAGATTATACTTTGATTTTTCCTTCTCAGGAAGTTGATGTTGTTTCTGGGATTTGGGTTACTCATATAATAGTAGATTTCCTCCAGGATAGCAGATCCATGTGATGCCAAGGAGGTGGAAAGAAGCTATAAGCCTATACTATCCGCATATTTTCACTTCACCCATTTTTCAGTACAGCCATCCCATGTTTACTGCAACCATACACACATTTCATTAAAACTGCACACACTTTTCACTACAATCACACAAACAATTTTCAAATGCTAAACCATGCTGAAATCGTATGTACTGGGTTGGAAGATAATAATAACACAACTCTGCTGTAAACCAGCAGCACAACTAAATTTATTCTCCCCAGTGGAAATCCCAAAATTTTATGTTGTTTCTCAGCGAGCAAATGCAGAAGATGAAGAAATGCTAATGACTTACCTTTCAGCATGATAAAACTGGAGCTGTAGGTCAACTTGAGCCCAAAATACAAAAGCAAAACATGAGCCAGGGAAAAGAATGCTGGAGGAAAATAAATTAGCTTGGATGCTTTCTTATTCTTCTTTTTTTGGGGGGCAACCACCTCTTCAATGAGTGGCTCATCATCGTCTTCGACTACATGATTAGTCTCATTAATGCTGTGTGCATATCCATTACTATCAGATACATCTAAACTGACTGGCTCAGCATCATCTGAGGGGAACATTGTCATGTCACGTGGGGGAGCATTTCTTCTTCCTGTGTCATAGAATCAAACAATAAATAACTACAGTAACTTTTCTTATATTTTCTTTATTATTAATGAAGATGATTATGATATAACCCCTTTAACTGTGAGCAGGTAGCTCTTGACAGCCCATAGACTTTCTAACAAAAGTGCAGGTTCTTCTCACTTGTGAAACTGACGATACCCAGACTCATATAAAATCTGAAAGGCAAATATGTGTAAGTGGGAAGGGTAATGGATGCATGTTTAGTCCCTGAAGGGAGGAAGTCCAGTACACCAGGATCAACAAGTCCTGCCAGAGGCACAGCACACACTTCTGAGCCAACCATCTCATCATTCTTGTCTTAGATTTGTTGACCCATCAGCAGTAATGTCTAGTATTCCCCGCCACCTAGGAGTCTGCCTCCAAAAGGACAGAAGTGCAATGTTCACTGGCCTGCATCTCATCATCATGCATGGGGATTATTTTATAGAAGACATAAGTAAGACCTTCAAAATTTAATTAAAGTAGTAGTCACAGAAAGTAAATAAAAAGGCCTCTTCCTAAATATCAAGAAACAGAAGTAATGGTTATTTCAAAGAAACAAAATAACATACATTGCAAGATCATAGGGAATGATATAGTATTAAAACAGGTCCACCAATTCAAATATCTAGGTACAATGATTACAGCAGATGGAAGAAGTTCAACAGAAATAAGATGCAGAATAGGACAGGCAAAAAACAACATTCAGAAAAATGAAAAATATACTGCGTAATAAGACCTTGTCATTAGAAGTGAGAAAGAGAGTTCTGCAGTGTTATATAACCCCTATACTAACATATGGGTGCGAGTCTTGGACAATAAACAAACTGGAAAGTGGGAGATTGGAGGCAACAGAGATGTGGTTCTACAGAAGAATGCTGAGAATACCATGGACTGCCAGAAAAACTAACATAGAGGTGTTGAAAGAGTTAAATGTGAAACAGACCTTAATCAACAATATAAGAAAAAGGCAATCTTATTTTTTTGGCCACTTCATGAGACAGGCAGGTTTAGAGAACATAATCACAACAGGCAAGATTGAAGGCACCAGAGACAGAGGGCGACAACGTGAGAAAATATTAGACAGTTTGACAACCTGGCACGGCAAGGAAACAACGACTTTGATACATAATACTGTGAACAGAGAGCTGTGGAGAGCCATGACCACCTACGCCACCCGGCATGGCACCTGATGATGATGATAAGTAAGAAATTGAGACAAGATATGACAATGATGATTTTTTTTTCATAGATGACAGGTTGTCAGCCTATCCCCTAACTTTCCTTAGCCATCTCCTATGACATGCCTGGAAAGTCACCTTTATCGATTAAGGATCTCATACACAGATGAATGTCCATGTGGATCCGGAACCCAGACTCCAGAACACATACTTTAGGACTGCCCAACATACAAAGAGCAAAGACAGCAGACCTGGCCAGAGGATACAGACTTGAGGCAAAAGCTATGGGGCAGCCGCTCTGACCTGGAGAAGACAGTGGACTTCGTCGTGATGACAGGTCTGACGGTATAGCATGACCACATGCTGAACGCAGAAGAAGATGCCTGGAAAGAAGACAGTGGCCATATTCTTTGCACCCTTGACTACAAGTTCTGGCCCTGGTTACCACACAGGCATTCTTTATTATTATTATAAGCCAATCAATTATTGGTGGAGTGTGTTGTCAAATGGCTAGAATGCCATTCTCACAACCTTAAGATATTGGGTTCACATCTCAGTTGGAACTGGAATTCTGTCATTTGAAGGTACATTAAACAACCACTCTATACACATCATGGCGACTGTGATGATAAAGTGGCATTATTTCCACTGCATATAAAAAGCCCCCATCCATTCCTTAACAGAAAACTTCAGCAAAGGAAGTTTAACTCTATTGTAACATTATATATATATATATATATATATATATATATATATATATATATATATATATATATATATATATATATATATATATATATATATATATATATATATATATATATATATATATATATATATATATATATATATATATATATAGAGAGAGAGAGAGAGAGAGAGAGAGAGAGAGAGAGAGAAGTGAGAAAGAGAGTTCATAGAAATTATATATCACTAATTCTGATTTATGGAAGTGAGCCTTGGACACTTAGTAGAATATTTTTTTTGTCCTGTAGACATGTCAACAGGTCGGGTTGCATGATACCATGGTTACTGGTGTGCATTTCGGCATGGTATCTCTGACTTGTACTGTACCTGTACTTGCTTGGGCAGGACGTGGTCCTGCTCAATATTGGATTGGTCCAACCTATCTTAGTTTTCAGCCTCTGTTGGCTGGACTAAGCCCCATTTCCGCTTCAAGAAGTTAGGCTTGATGGTGAGCACAATAGTGATGGCTTCATCTTGTACAGAATATGCTACCAATTGTTATATTTTTAATAATAATAATAATAATAAGACCCATAACCCGTCATAGTTGCAGGTTGCCACACTGGAGACATCAGACAAAAATCGTCCAAACACCTCTATCCTCAACCATTCGGAGGAGTAGAAAAATCATGAAAAGACCCCTCCTTGATGATATCAATCAAGGAGTTTCTTTAACTGGCTCTTCTCCCACCCTCAACTGATCCTTGCAAACTAATTGTACAAATGATTTATATCTCCCTAACATTACATGCCCAAACCAAACAAGTTTACAACAGATGAATAGGCTACAGCAAAGAATAATAAAAACAATAATACCTCTTTCGACTTTATCGCCATGTTTGAATCGACCACATCCAATCCAATTATTTTCAATAGCCTTCCATATGATCAAAAGGCTCAATTGAAGGATCTGATTAAATGTCCACTGTCAATAGAAAGTATAAGGGTGATTCAAAGGTGAATATATGATGATATTGATTTTTGACCCTATATTACATGGTGTAATTTTATTATACAACAAACCAACTGAACTCGTATATCTTGGTCATTTTTGTGTTCATAATTTTCACAATTGTATCCCTTTAAAGTCAGTTTTTTAAAAATGGATTCTTGAAATTTCAAGATAATACATGATTTGTATGATATTCTGCATGTATTAAAAAAATTTTTAAACCATTTTTGCCAAAATATTGTGTAAATAAAAAAGCTGTGCATTTTTACAAGGTTTGCATATATTTCTCTTATTAAGTGTCTCTTTAGATATTTTTCTAAAATGAAATATTCAGTACTGATACCACTTTAGTTTACTTATGCATTCAGTTTTGGTTCATGTTTGCGTAACCAAAAGTTTATCAAATTTGCGCTGATACAAAAATTTTGTTTTGTAACATCACTGACTGCAGGCTCAGTTCTAGATACAAAATGGCTACCATAAGTTTGTTAGAGATGTAGTCTGTTACTGCCGCAAATATTGCGGCTGGATACAAAGATGTGCGCGTCATACACTGAAAGCCCTGACTATATGTGTATCAATCACTGAGAGCCCCACCTATATAACCCTCCTAAATGACATATTTCGACCAAAAACCACTAATGGGTAATTATATCCAAGGGGAAAGAATCAATGAAAAAATGAAGCACACAGATTTGCCTGCCCCATGTAATTTATTTTGTTGCACTTTCCGCAGAAAAGGTAGTTCCGTTAAGCAAACATGAATGTCAGTATTTATTAAAATAATCTCCTTTCCTTCCAAAAACATGTCATAGAGAAAAGGTTACCATGTGCATAGAAATATTAATATACAACTTGTTCAAAATTATTTTTACATATTATACATACCTAAACATAATACACTTGAAATATACAGTAATGGATACTATGAAAACCTTAAATGGTGTAATAGATGGTTATGAAAAATAAAAACACAATTGTATCATTTTGCCACATAGTCACCAGTGTATTTCAATAAAAGTCCTCCATTTTGTCTATAAAATGTTTGGATTCCTGTACAATAAAATTATCTTGGTCACTCATGTACCACATTATAAGAACTGAAAGTCTTTCCTTCCAAAGACTCTTTAGGTAGTTCAAACGGTTGGAAATCACTTTATTAGATCTGGTTAGAATGACAGTTTTCCTTCTAGTAGTTTGTTCTGTCTCCTGTGTCAGAACAGCTAAAAGCATTCAATGGCTTCTTCTTCAGCGTTCATTCTCAAACTTCCGCTGGATCTCCCTTGTAGCAGGACCATCATCCTACTAGATTTCCAGCAGGATGTAGTCCAGAGATTTAAAAAAACGTGTCACTGTTTTATTTGCACCAATGGCCCAACACATCCGTCTTCAGCGGGTAATGGTTTTAATCAACTCTGGGGTCACTACTCGTTGTATGATGGTAATGAATAGTCTGTCCCAGAATTCATGCCATGTAAATCATATTCACCCAACTCAGGAATATGGATTTAGCACATATGCAACAGCAGCAAATACCAATCTCCATAAGCTAGACAAAATTTACGTCTCCAAATTATTACAGGAAGACTAAGGAGTACACCTATAATGGCAATGGAAGCATCAGCAAGATTAAAAAATCTAACAGACTTTTGCTGAACCATGGCTGAAATAATGAGAATAATGACAGAAAAAGTGAAGTGCCTGAAACATCACCCTGTGCATAACAAAAAATAAACTATCAACTGAAAAGACACGCTTCATCACATATCAAAAACACTGATGATAATCAGTGAAGAAGTAATCATCAACAACCCAGAGAAATGGGAACAGCTAGAAGCATACCTATTACACTATTGTAAAAAGCTCACCCAGGTATACTGTAAAATTTAAAATCTCAGGTATTGAGAACAGAATTATGGAAATTTCTATTGCTCTATGAATAAAAAATACTAGATCACCTACATCCAATACCCTAGCTCACAGTAGATTCATATCTTCACAGATGGATCCTCAGAAAATGTAATAAAGAAAGGAGGAGCTGTGATATAAATACTTACACCAAACACCCCACAAATAAAGCTTGCTACTGGCAAGGTTGAAAAAGTTTGAAAAAGCATGTCTTAGGAAATCTCATAGTTGTGAAAGTACTAACAACACAAGAGACAGAGAGCTATAGAGAAGCATGATCGCCTACATCACTCGGCATGGCACTTGATTTATTGATTGATTGATTAGTTCAAAAGGAAAGAAACAATACTGAAATTGCCACCTACCACGCAAGTCATAAGTGACAACTAAGGAGAGTTTGGTGTATGACTGGCTACTCTACCACATAGAAGATCAAAGTGATCCAACAATATCAGTCATATGTGATTGGGGGGGGGGGGGGGGGCTTAAAATGGTACAACCACGTTATACAACACATTTCATACTACATCCAGCTCATCTGCAAGAGTTTAAGAATGAATGTAGAAGAATAATTATCAATTCTATTTTAGCTGATCACAATAAAAAGCATAATAATAATAATAAACCCATAAACCGTTAGGGTCATGGGAGTGTCACAATGAGATATTTGATACAGAAAGATCCCCAATGCATCTCTATCCTATACCATCCTGATAAGTTTGGAAACTTCACACCCTGTCCAGTTCTTGATATTATCCATCCATGTACCACTGTACCTTGAAGAACATTTTTTGTCATCAAAGAGTGTCTCATCGTGTACCTATATCACCAAAGTTTACATAGTTTCACAATTGTTAACTGCAAAAAATAAAAAGTATAACAACATACCATTACAAAAATATGATCAAATCTGTGAGGTTTCTTTGTAGCAACTCCCTGGACTCTCTGCTCCCTGAGCCATCTAAACAGAAAACAAAGTATTATTATGGGAACAATTCATATAATTTAAACCACACATATTGCCAGAACTCAAAAGGGGAGCAAAGACTAGCAACGTTGTTTATCTTCCATGAATGTTGTATGAGGCAGCTAAGAAAGTTTTGGGGTGGAGTTGGCTGTCACATGAATCCATGAAGGGTCAAAATTACCCAGAAGCCAAATGTGTCAGGCTGAAAGGCACAGATATCTAAGGAAAGCTGTAAACCACAACACAACTCGTTTCATTCTCCATACTATGTCCTGTTAACTTGCATGAGTTTGAGAATGAATGCAGAAGTAGAAGAAGGGAGCAAAGAATATTAACATTGTTGCTTGCAATGCATGTCACAAGAAATGACTCAGCAGGTTGGGAAGGGTTCCATGGCCAGCTCCATTCTTGTAATTGCTTTCATGGAAGTATTTTGCACTTGCATTCTTCTTCTTCTGTGTTTAATCTCAAATTCCTGCTGGTTGGCAGGATGTAATCTGGAGAATGGAATATGTTGTGTCATGGTTTACAGCTTGGATGCAAGTTTTGTGTCTCCTGACCTGATACATTCCAATTTAACATGGCTTGTGGGTTAATTTGGCAGTAAAATCCTAAAACTACTAGTCACTTCATATGACATACTTGTCAGGTCACAGTGTTACTATTCTTTGCTTCCCAATTGGGTCGCTGCAACATATGGGTGGTAGTGACATTAAAATAAATTGGGTCGCTGCAACATATGGATGGCAGTGACATTAAAACAATAAAGCAAATGCATTTTGGTTGTCAATTATCATGTGTTCTCCTGCGTATATTTTCAAACTTCTGCAGATTAGTATCATGTAGTCCAGAGAATGTAATGTGTTGTGTCATGATTTACAGCTTAGTTGCGATATCTGTGCCTTTCAGCTGGACACATCTGACTTTTGCATGTTTCTGGGTCAATTTGATGTTATATGGGATAGGACAGCCAACTTCATTCGACAACCACCTTAGTTGCCTCTTTTGACATACATGGAAGATAAATGGTGTTAATCTTTTATCCTCTTTCCTCTTTTGGGTCAGGGAAACATGGGGTGGGGGTTTAATAATTTTATTGCATTGTCAGAGCTTTCAGAATTTTTTTGTAACTTGAAACAATTTTGAAGGCATTTCATGTTTTTACTGTTGACAAGGTTTTACCAGATGATGATGAAGTGTCCCCTTTAGCTGTGAGCAGGTAGCTCTTGACAGCCCATAGCCTTTGTGATAAAAACACATGTCCCCCTTAGTGAGTAACCTAAATGACAACCAGACTCATATAAGGTTCATTGTCTCAAAGACTATGTTGTGTTAGGGAGATTGATGCACACATACAGTGTGTGATTCTTTGTGGATATAACTAACCAAACTGTCAGAGGATATAGGCCTACACCAAGGTGGAGAGTGTCACAGTAACAAAAGTAAGAAGTGATAACAATTCTTCTTTTGTGTTTGCTCTCTTTTAACCAACACAAAAGTGTGTGTGATTTCCGCCAGGGAGCATAAAGTACGTTGTGTTGCTGGTTTACAGCATAACTGCATTATTTGCAACTTGGAAGGCCAAGCACATCCATTTTCATCATGCCTTTAATTCGGGTAGTGGGCTTCCTTAGTCTGTGACAGCCTTCCTACCTGTCATCAAGCGATTTATGTGTATTGACTCATTGCCGAGATGGTCTTCCACCCACTGTGGCCTTGGACTTTTCTAAGCCAAAACATGTCCCTGGGTGGCAGTCTTCATGGAGACAAAAGTCAGGGTTTTAGGCTTACGTTGACGACGTCAATCTCGTATGAGGTTTTCCGCTGCCAGTGAACTTGTCTCACATAATTAGAAGGGCAATACCCACAAAGGGGTTGCGACGTGTGGCTGGCTGATCCCTGTTATATCATCTTCTGTTTATGTGACTGGTCACATTTCTCAACACACGGCCTAAAAAGGTACTTTGCATTGTGGTTGTGTCCTTGGTCTATCTTCTGTTATGCCTCATTGTAACTTCTGCCACCCAGACCACGACATATAGGTCTCATGACACTGGCTAGCTACATATGATGACCCAACACCCACTATTGCACCATACAATACATTTCACATGCCTTGGTTGTGGTTTGCCTCCCTCCACCATGGCCCCAGATCATTGCTCCCTGATTCTCCATCTACACTGGCACTCCCTTCTTTGACACTGTCTTCCCACACTCTCTTGTCCACTCATCATTTGTCATGCTATATAAACCTCTCTGCCATCTACAGTGATACCTTCTTAAAACCCTCTTTTCTGCAACTGCTCCCTCCATTTCAGTTGTGCCCTCAATGCGACCCCTCCCCATATCTATCTCTTGTAACATATCTGATATATTTCAGAGCTCACACTGGTTTGCCACTTCTGATCCTGACTGTACCTTTCTTCTTCTTTCTCATCTCTTCCTTTTATTTTTTCTCCTTCCTTCTCTCCATTACTTTTTTTCTCTTATATTTATTATTGTATAACTTTTGTTCGAGTCATGGTTACTGCCATATTATTGTGATACTTGCACTTTATGGCTCTATCCTACCCTCCCCCACTGCCACTTTCACTAAGTTTGGATGGGCATATTACATTCCTGTCTTATCGACTGGCGAACTTGTTAAAAGTCTCTGTTCCGTACCTTGATCTATATTTTTTTGTCTATGGTTCGGCTTCAGCTAATGCGTTCAGCTCTCTTTTCCATCTGTTGCTTCAAACCCTTACAGTCTCCCATTATGGACAAGCCAAGACTCCTATTTAATGATCTGAGATAAGTACATTTTTATTTTACTTCATTTTCATCCCATTGTATCATTCTCACTCATCCATTCTTTCACTTTTTCCATTCGCTTTCCCCTCCTTATCTTACCACTTATGTCTCCCTCCCACATACCTTTTCCCCTGACATGCTAACCTGCCTGTGCTCCTCCCATCTTCTTCTCTTTCCATCACCTCCATACCATATGTTTGTCTCTATATAAAATTTGATGTCTGTGTTCTTTTGTTTGTCCTAATGAAGGTTTTTTTAGTCGAAACGTCGTCTGTCACAGTGTCATGTTGCTAGGTTGTTTTATTGACTTATTTTGGTAACATTTATACCTATAAGTCTATGTAGTACCATGCCAAAAGGTGCAGATATCACAGTCAAGCTGTAAACCATGACACAATATATTCTGTTCTCAGGACTACATCCTGCTAATCTGCAGGAGTTTCTTCTTCTGCGTTCGTTCTCAAACTCCTGCAGATTAGCAGGATGTAGTCAGGAGAACGGAATGCGTTGTGTCATGGTTTACAGCATTGCTGCGATATCTGCGCCTTTTGACCTGACACATCCGACTTCAGCATGGTTTTGGGTCACTGACCCTATATGGGATGGGACAGTCAACTCCATCCCATAACCTCCATAAACAGTGTTGCTATTCTTTGCTCCCCTTTCGGTCCCGGGCAACACACGGGCGTGCAGGAGTTTAAGAATGAATGCATAAGAAGTAGTAGGTCTATGAGTCACACAAATAAGCTATAGGCCTATATTCTTTCGCACATGATATTGCCAGGTTTCATTTTGTTTAAAGTTTCCTGTGTCGTTGTCATGACATGCATTTGATATGTGACTTTCATTATACGAACCTGTTGTACATCGTCACTACCTTAGGCCTCTCAGACTCTTGTTGTGCTTTTCATTTGCTGGTGAAAGTATAAATATATCATCATCATCTGGGCGTAGGCATCATTGCTTTCCATAGCTCACTATCTCCAGTATTATGTATCAGGATCATTGTTTCCTGCCGTGCCAGGTTGTCAAACTGTCTATATTTTCTCTCGTTGTCGCCCTCTATCTCTGTTGCCTTCAATCTTGCCTGTTGTGACTATGTTCTCCAAACTTCCTTGTCTCATAAAGTGGGCAAAAAATGAAGATTGTCTTTTTTCTTATAGGCCCTATTATTGATTAAGCTCTGTCTCACAATTGACTCTTTTTTTTTTACTCTGCTGTGAACATTGTACCTTAATATTTGAATTGGGGGATCTATTTTAATACTATATCATTCAGTTTGATTTTGCAAGCTGTGGTATTTTGTTTCTTTGAAATAACCATTAATCTGTTTACTTGATATTTAGGAAGAGGCCTTTCTCTATACTTTCCGCCACTACTAGGCCTACATTAAATTAATTCTTGAAGGTCTGAGTGTCATCCACAATCTAAAATTATTTATGTTATGTCCTCCCATCAATATAACTGTTGCACTCATTATATTTTCACTATAGGCTATATAGAGAACAGTTCTGGTGAAAGTATACATCCCTGTCTAACTCCTTTTTTATTTGTTGAAAGGGGCAAAATTAATTTCCTATTATTATTGCTGTTGTTTGTAGCCAGTACATGTTCTTGATGATTCTTAAATCCTTACTGTCGATGTCCAAATTTTCTAGCATGCTATAACTTCACTATGTTCAACTTTATTGAATGCTTGAAAGGTGTGTGTCATCTATAAAACTGAGGTACAGATCCATTTTTTCCTCCACAGATCTCTCTATTATTGTTCTCAAAATATACGGTCGAAATAGCATTGTTGGTACCTTTGCCTTCAATTGAATGAAGCCACATTGTTCAGGACTTATTTCTGTTTTTATTTTGTTTTTCACTATCTTCATGATGAAACTGAGAAATATTTTAATATAAATATATAACAAAGTAAAAATAAGTATAGTAACCAATGAAAAACATGAAAATAGTCGGAGTGGCCTAAAATAGTGACGCTAACCACACATATAGTATAGTATAGGCCTAGGTATTGAAGGTCACGCTTGTGTGTTTATATAGGCCTATATAGAACATTGTCATATATTCTTATCTGAACTTTACCGTCTACTCCCGGTATTTATGTCTAGATCACACAGAATGTGACACAAGTCACATAAAGAGTAAATAAGTATAAGTCCAAACTGTAACTTACCTCTCACTCAAAGCGTAAACAACCCCAACTAACACAAAACCAATGGCTGTAAGAATATCTTTCTTGGATGGAGCTGGCATTGTGAATGTTGATCTATGCAACCAAAATAAGGATGTTGTATCACTGGTTCGCTAAAGTTAACTAACTTCTCATTTACGGGGAACTTGCACTGTTCCAGAAATAGCTCAAACTTCCTAGTAGTTCAGGGGCGTCAACTTAATATTTTGTTGTTGTATGTAGACATGTTTAATTAACCACTATTGGGCTGTCTATTTTGTTGTTTTGTGGTGGATTAAATTAGCAATTTTTCCCCAGGACATAGCTTTTTTTATTATTTGGATATATGCATAGTCTATATTCTTTTGCGTTCGTTCTCAAACTCCTGCTCATTAGCATCTGGAATGTCATATGCCTTAAGTATCTTACACCTCTTAATCTTATTTTGATGTGTAGTGTCATTTCAAAATCAGAACTTTTGGCCTGATATGCATACACTTTATGTGACAAGGTTTATCCACGGAAAATTATAGAGAAAGCGGGACAAATAACTTGTAAACATCCGCTCATCGGAGCCGTTTCTTATCGGGGACTTATCGACAATAATTCGCAGGAACACAAACCTACTGTGCATTACTGCGAGAGGCCACTTCGTTTCATTGATTGGCGACATGTGAGTAGCAACTCACAGAACGCACAACATGGTATAGTTGTGTCTCTGTTGATATAAGTAAAAAAGGGCCTCCGACAAGTGGATGTTCACGTTTAGAGATATCACATTCTCCATAGTTCGCTGTAGCCTTGTTATCCGAATATATCTTTTGCCAAAAAGTTTTGGGTCAGTGACTTAGTCTTATGCGATAGGACAGCAAAATCTCGTTGTCACCTCTTGCGACATGCATGACAAGTCACCGTGTTCTATCAGAGCTGTAGAAAAGTCTTCGGGCGGGAGATTTATCTTTATAAGGGTCATTTTCTAGCTTTCGTTGGTAATACCTTCAATTTCATTTTAAAAATGTTTGTTGGGAAACTCATTAAGAGGTTGGGGGGGGGGGGGGGGGGGGATTGGCCGCCTTTTTGGCTTGCTAACTAGAACTAAATGGCATGTTCTGATTTTGTGGGAGAGGGGTAGGGCCGGTTTTAGATTTGATAAGGCCCTAAGCTATTTGAGATATGAGGCCCTTTAACAATTAAAAAGTATATAGATAGTGAAAGAATAAATCTTTAACAAGAAAGTTCGGGCCCAAAGCTATAGCTTATACGTAAATCCTGCACTGGGGGGAGGGGGGACTGAATCCCCAAATTCTCCACTGTCTTCGGGCTTTAAATTTAAAAACTAAATTTATGTAATAATGCTACTCTGTTATTCTTGATTAGAAACTGACTTCACAGCACATGGTACATTCCCATAAGTGCTCCGCCTTCGTTCCATCAGCCATCCCAGTGTATGTAGAAAGAGTCCTGGTCAGGTGTTGATTGTGTGATCTCCGGACTTTCCAAAAAAGCTAACTATCTATCAAAAAATTTCTAACTGTCAAATAAAAAAGAAATAACATTAAAAAAAAAATTATAGCAACAAGCACTCTCTTTAGTCGGAGTGACCTAAAGTAGTAAAACGTACTTGTTCCTTTTTTGTTGTTATTTTTCTTTTATTTGATAGTTAAATCATATAGAAACATCAACTTAGTATTTATCGCTTCGTGGTTGTGTTGCTGCGGCACTCTCCACATTGTCGGTTATCCTCTAACAGTTTGGTTATTTATGTCTACGGATTTGCTTGACTGCTATTCTTTGTTCACGTTTCATTCTCTGACATTTTTTTTTTAAATAAAAAAATATGACAACATATTGGAGAGTGAATTCTTTAATGGTATATATTATAGGAGATGAAGAGCATGTGCCCATGTAATAGGTAACCCTACCCTTACTTATGTTGTTCGTCCATCACAAGTGATGATGACCATTTGTTACATCCACTTTTGAAAATTCAATTTTAGTTATGTCCTTGATTATGAGTTCGTAGATGGCTAATGAGCCCTATTCGAGCTGTAAATGTCCTTGGACAGTTTGGACATGGAATAACGACTGTAGACGGATCTTGGTCTATCCGTGACTTTCTAGCTGCTCTCCGCTTCCAATCAGGGCTGTTCTTCGAATCGGTCTATTTGTGTTAGAGTCATTGTCGAGGAGTGTACGTACATTCCATGCTCCTAGAGTCAGTGGGAAAAGCTTTTCCCTTCGGATGAATTTTCGTGAATGTTAAAATGACTTGCACTGGGGATTTTGATTAAAGTGAGGAAGAGTTGTGCAAAGCGTCGCCCTCACTCTCTTGTCGGACCTCATTTGAAACCAGTGGCAAGACGAATCGAGACGACTGGAAGTGAAGTACGATGCAGTGGATGACCATGGTTTTCTATGTGTCTCACCATGCCCGATGCGGTCCACACCGCGTTGCTGGCGTTCGCCTACATTACCCGGTGGGCCGATAAACCATCGTACCTCGTACGCGTAAATTCGCCGAATATCAGACTTTACGTGTTTAGGTTGACAAGACCGTTATGCTTTTTGAGATAGTCTTAGCACAATATCACCTACTTTACGACTGCCTAACATGATGTCAGTCGAGTGTGGAGCCAGAACACGCCCCAGGCAGTCCACTGGTGCTGTGTTCACACGACACGTCAAACCAAAAACATACCCTTACTACGGTCATACCGACGACCCTGGCGTGCATCACAATGCACACTCATAGTACAATAGATGACAATCTTTCATCTCATGTCATAACGCATAGCCAGGTTTTAATCTAGAAAATTAATCATCATCATCATTAAGTGCCTTCACCGCAACGAAGGTAGGCTGCAACATACCTCCAACATCCCCTGTCTCTTGTCTTGGTAATGAAATTAGCTAGAATGTAACTATCCATCTCGCGATGTTACTCTCCCACTTGTATCTCTTATTCCCCTTGAGCGTCTCCTCTCGACTTCAACTTCAAGTAAGGTCTTTAACAAGGTCAGGGTCCTACGGTAGACTTTCTCAGTATGATGCGTCTTCGAAATGCCCCCCCCCCCCCTTCCCCAAAATGGGTTTTCTTCGAAATGTCGCGCCTGGTGCCGAGACCTCTCTGCATCATAGCACGACACGATCATGCATCATGGTGTCATGTCTTTTATATCCAATATATTTCATTTGTTTGATCTTTATTTCCTTTAATAATTCATTCTTCATACGAAGTGTTGTTATGGCCTCTGTTTTTTTCTCACTTTATGATGTTCTCCTTATTCTATATATGTTGTTGTTGTTGTTCGTCCATCACAAGTGATGATGACCATTTGTTACATCCACTTTTGAAAATTCAATTTTAGTTATGTCCTTGATTATGAGTTCGTAGATGGCTAATGAGCCCTATTCGAGCTGTAAATGTCCTTGGACAGTTTGGACATGGAATAACGACTGTAGACGGATCTTGGTCTATCCGTGATTTTCTAGCTGCTCTCCGCTGTTGAGCTGCTGCATTTCTCTTCTTTTCACAAGATGATGCTCTCTTTTTTATTTTAGAACGCCATGTAGATCTATTTTGTGCAAGTTCTTCCCATGTATCGTGGTCTATTTTAAAGGCTTTCAGTGAGTCCTTTAACGAGTATTTGTAGCGCTTCCTTTGGCCACCTTGAGATCGTATACCCTTTTCTAGCTCACCATAGAGAAGTATCTTTGGCAGACGATGGTCTGGCATGCGCACCAAATGACCTGCCCAACGAATCTGTGTCTACATCAGGATCGTGTCAATGCTTGGGATACCAGCTCTATCAAGGACAGTGGTATCTGGAATCTTGTCTTGCCATCTGATGTTCATAACTTTTCTGAGACAATTTGTATGAAAATGATTGAGTTTTTTCACATGACGTCTATACACAGTCCATGTTTCACTAGCGTATAGCAGCACTGGAAGTACCACTGCTCTGTAAACTTTCAGCTTAGTATGTAGGTTAATGCCATTTCTACGCCAAACATTTGCGTACAATCTCAATATATATATATCAATTCTATCTTCTAATTGTTTGTTTATTGTCCGTGTTTCTGAGTCATTAATTAATATAGAATAGATGTAGCGCTTTATCATTATCTCTTTTAGGAAATTAAATTGAAGCGTAATTATTTAGTTTGTTGTTGAAAAGCATGACAAAACATATGGCAATATCTGCATATTATCATTTGTTATAGAAACGGCCCTGGCGATCCAAATATCACTGTTGAAGGGACAAGGAGTAGGTAGATACGACATTTTGTGATAGATTCCAGAAATGAAAGATTATTATTAGATGCCAGACTTATAAATTATATTCTTCTTCTTCTGCGTTCATTCTCAAATTTCTGCAGATTAACAGGATGTGGTCCGGAGATGCGTTGTACCATGGTTTATAGCTTGTAGCTATATCTTCCCTTTTTTAGGCCTGCACATCTGACTTCAGCATGGATTCTATGTCAATTTGACTCTATAAGAGATGAAGCAGTTAACTTCTCACCAAAACCTCCATTGTTGCTTCTTACAGCTATCCATCTTCTACTTCGGGGATCCAGTGGCTCCTGACGTTTGCTCTTCATCCCATTGCCATATAGTGATATCCGCAGGTGTTTGTAAGTTGTTGTTTTATTCTGCATAGTGTGTTCCATATGTATTTTTTTGGTGGGGGGGGGGGGGGGGGAAGAAAGACTCTACGTGATGTTATCCAGCACTTTACATTTGAGGAGATGGTGGTCAATAGTTTCATCATCTTCTGCGTCTGTTCTCAAACTTCTATAGCCCGGAGATCGGGGTGCAAAGGGTAACGCACGCATTTCTCTCCTTGGTCCCAGTGTTAGCAGATAACCAAAATCCCAAAAGTATCTCTTCGTGGTGCACCCTTGAAACAGAAATATACCATCTCGTGCTGTGTCCCTGGCCAACATTATTTGGGGATCGTGTCCATGAATGTGGAGGCAGAAGAAGAAATGAGAATTGACGGCAAAAAGATAGGCAATATCTCCGACACCTCTGCGCCAACACATGATGATGATGATGTTCGTCCGTCGTGATCGACGATGACCAAAAACACAACCATAATAATAATAACAATAAATAATAAAATAATAAAGTTAATAGTGCGTTTTTAAATGACTAGCAAGTCCAATGCGCGCACAAAATGTTCTTTTACAGAATTGACAACAATAGAAGGTATCTGTGTGAGGTTGAGATGTTTTTTTCTTTTCTACGTGTCCGCTTCTATCTTGCAGTTTCTTGTCTGAATTCTTCCGCCGCTAGTGCTCCCGTTCTAATGCTGTAACGCCATGCTGTTCTATCCTGAGCGAGGCTCTCCCAAGCGCCTACGTCAATGTTAAGATGTTTCAAGGATGACTTGAGCGTGTCTTTGAAACGCTTTTTCTGTCCACCAGCTTTTCGAAATCTTGCCTGGAGTTCTCCATAATATATTTGTTTTGGCAAACGCGAGTTCTCCATACGCACAAGATGGCCTGCCCAGCGTGCCTGCGCCTTCATAAGTATTGTGTGGATGCTTATTGAGGTTGATTTTTCCAAGACCTCGTAGTCTGGTACTTTGTCCCACCAATGGATGTTTAGTAATTTACGTAGTCAGGTAAGATGGAAATGATTTAACTTTCTTGCATGTCTAGCATACACTGTCCACGTTTCGCAGGCGTATAGTAAGGTTGGTATAACAGCAGCATGATATACTTGTAGTTTGGTGGTTGTTCTTATACCTCTTCTGTCCCATACATTGTTGCGTAATCTGCCAAATACAGCACTAGCTTTTGCCAGTCTATTGTTAATTTCCACATCAATGTTGACATCGCGAGAGAAAGTGCTTCCAAGGTAAGTAAAATTGTCGACTACCTGCAGTTTTTCCTGATTGACGATGATGGAAGTAGCAGTATGTTGGCTATTTGATGTTGCTTGGTGCATGACTTCTGTTTTTTTTGGTGTTAATAGTGAGACCAAAGTTGTTGCAGGCCTTTGAGAAGCGGTCTATGGTGCTCTGCATGTTTACGACAGAGTCAGCATACAATGCACAGTCGTCATATACATACAGCGGCACTGTCGACACACAGTGACGCAAATCAGTCCGGCTGGAGCATTGGAGAGGTGACCAATGAAAATTTCACGAAATGAGTAGATGTGATAACGAATAGTGAGAGTCGTGCGCTGGTCTCCGTAAGGATAACATATTGAGTACAATGAGAGCGCAACACAGCGCCAGAAGGCAGCGCCACGTGCAAACGGAACAGGAGAACGATACAAGAAAATCGAAACTAAAGTTTCGTTCAGCCCGAGAACAAGTTTCCAGTCCCCGATACTCCTACATTTTTGTAACAGACTCAGACTTGAGGTTCACGATGTTGATGAATGACAACGGCTAAGACGGAAAACGAACCCGGACCAACTCTGCCCTCGAAGCTTTCCTATACCGAAATCATGCACGCGAAGAGAAGATGTTCAGTACCCGATGGTTACCGAGTTCACTGGCAGCGGAACTCCTCGTGTAAGACAGAAGTAATCGACTTAAGTCTAAACCCCTCATTACGGCCTCCTTGGAGACAACCATCTGTGGACATGTTTTGGCTTGAAAAGTCCAAGGGCACATTGGGTGATAAACCGTGATTGCGTAGAATCGACACACTTTCGCCGTTTGGCGACAGATAGGAAGGCTGTCACAGGCTAGGGAAGCCCGTCGGAATTAAAGGCATGACAAAAACGAATGACTTAAAATAACTTAGCTGTGCTGTAAAGTCGCAGCACAACCTACTTCACGCTCTCCTGCCGAAATCACACGACTGTTCGTGTTGGTTATCAGAGAGAGAGAACTAAAAAGTAGAAGAAGCTCGAAGAACGGTATGCGTCGCGTAACGTGTTTTACAGCCTAGCTGTGATATAACTGGTGTGATATGGTTGAATTCTGTTCGCGTATTTATTAAATAGAATGTGTTGTGTTCGGAATAGGAAGATATTTTAATATATCCTTGACAAAATGGATGATGCTATCAGGCCCGTATTAAAGGGATGGGGGGGGGGGGGTTTGGTAAGTTTTTAACCCCCCCTCCCCCCCCCCAACAAATCGGAACATGAATTTTAGTGGTAGTTGCAAAAAAGGCAAACACATAGTCCATAACCACTCCATTAGCGATTTTTCACGAATACGGTAATCAAACTGATCTTTAAAAAAACGATCTGACAAACGAAAACGCACGAATAACCTTTTCTTTAGGTAACCCCCCCCCCTCCCTCTCCCATTTTGAGGAGATAGCATTTACGGTTCTGGTGATATCCTTACGTTTTGGATTAATCATATGTTTGAATACCTCACTCACAGTGTTCCCCATCTATTCATTCACTTTTCTTTGTTGTTTTTATGATTTGTTTGTCAGCGATGAAAGATGTTGCTGCTTGTGTATAGTCTTGCTTTGCTAACTTGTCTGCGTTATCATTTTCAGGTGTCTTCTTATTCCGCGGTCTATTTTTTTAAACATTCAGTCCAATATTGGCCATGTTTAGAGTTTTTCATTTTAGGCCATCGTGGATTCCGCAAAACTTATTTTGCAGAGAATCTCATAACAATTTTGAAGTCACATAATGGATAAATTAGTCAACATCTAGGGTTAGCTAACAAAGTCCATGTGTACAATCTTCTGGGAAGACTTTAAGCGTGAAAATTGAGTCTTCATTGTTGTAGAATAGGTTTGTTACATCAACACATGTCCATTTCTGTGTATCTTCATTACTTTGGTCTTCGTTTCATTAAACAAAGATATTTTGAGCCATGCTATGGTGTTTTATTCACATAATCATGTGTTCTAGATCCGCAAGGTTTCTTGATATGAGAGCGGTATCATCTGCATACCACATTTCTGGAATCTCATGAAAACGATGGTAACCTAATGAAAATAAATGGTTTCTCGCCCTCGTGTTTCATGGGATAGAAAAGGGAAAAGAAATGTCGACACTATTACATGTCATCCACATCGTAAGAAACGACTAAGGAGGTTTTGGAGGTGGAATTAACTGGCTCATCCAATAAAGGATCAAAGTGGTTCAGGAGCCATGCTGAATTTGCATGTGTCAGGATACAAAAATAAGACATAAATATCACAAATCTTTACGTTCTCGGATCTACATACTGCTAATATGCAGGGATTTGAGAACGAACGCAGAAGAAGAAACAAATTAAAAAGATAATAGTAATGGCTAAAACATAGAAGAGCATCATTTGTTTACACGCCGATGCTGGATTGAGCTAAGTTCGTGTGCTATGGAGTCAAAATCTTTCTCCTAAGCAAATCTAAGCCATTTCGTACATCTAGTAGTATTTTTAGGTCTGGGGTCAGCACATAGGCTTATAGTGCATTTAGATCCGCTTGGGGGCGATAAAAATGGCATGGCCGGCAGATATGGCCCACGGACCATACTTTGCACATAACTATGCTAAACGTAGATTTACTTTCAATGACACGATGAAACTACCGCACTTGGTGGGTTCTTGGAACCACGGACGCAGACTTGTAGGAAGCCCACATGAAAATTGAAAATGGTGTGGGTGAATTCACAAGCCCATCTGTGTGGCTACAGGAAGGTAACCACTCGATGAAACTCCGGGGAGGGAGGGGGTCTTTGGTCATTTGAATTGCATTGGTCTTGGTAAGCCAGTGTCTATTTAATTTTCTTTGATTGTATCTGCCTTTCTAGGTCTTCCTCGTGCTTTGTAGCCCGGTCTTCTGCTGATGTATGCACGAAGGGCTGGTTGCGCAGGTTCCATTCTCATGACGTGACCAAACCAATTGGTTTGCTGCCTCTCGATGTAGTATTGACTTGAGATAGTCTTTACTTCTTTTCTGATATTTTCATTTCTTCGGCGGTCTTCGCATGACATTTATAACTTTCCTCAAACATCTCATTTCGCAAACTGTGATCTTTTTCGATAGTGTCGTTGTCAAGGGCCATGTTTGACATCGATAATACAGAATATGTATACAAATACTGTTTATTAATTGTCGTTTTGTAGCCATGCAGATTGATGGGCGATTAAGCATTGGTGACATCTAGTTTAGCTTTTTGACATCTTGTTTCCGTTTCTCTGTCGAGTTTGCCATCCTCCGTAAATATTCCTAGGTATTAAACTCTGGGACTTGCTTTAGTTTTGTACCATTGTCAGATACATTTAGCTTACCTGGTGTTCTGCTTATCTTCATAGTCAATTATTTCAATTATTAGAATGGTCTATGTTTATGAAACTTATATTAAATCAAATATATTTAAATCATGTGGGTGCATTCGTCTTATCTACGGTCACTGTGACATTTGACCTAGTTTTGAGGTATTCCCCAATCACGTGATAGAATGTTGGTCCAGGACAGAATGTTACTTGGGTCACGTGATCTGTAGAGTAGTGTAATGCCAATATTAGAACATAAAAAAGGAATTTAAAAAAGGGGGGGGGATTAGTGATCCCCATATCATTATTAATAAAATAAAATGTAAAAAATTTACCTAATCGACATACGACAGATTGATAAACTCATAAAAAGTATAAAATAATTATTACGATAGTCTATGTTTATGAAACAGATGTTTCCAATGGCTCGTTGGTCTAGGGGTATGATTCTCGCTTAGGGTGCGAGAGGTCCCGGGTTCAAATCCCGGACGAGCCCAATAATTTTTGTCTGTTAAAAATGTTTATTTTCTTCTTACAATCATTATTATGTTTATCTTATCAACAAACAACGTTGTACGTTTTTTTTCCATCGAATAAAATGTAATCTCTTATTTGCACGTTTTTTTTCTCCTTCGAAACGGCGATTCTATTTCCTTTTTAAAATCTATAAAAGGAAGGCCGTAACTAAGTTTTTGAACATCCCCCGTTTCTTCCCCTACAGAAATAAGAAAATTACATTTACAATATTCTTCTTCTTATGGTCCATACCATGTTGCGTTGGTTCTCATGTCTTTCCACGAACTTCGATTTTGAAGACAAGATTTCAGATACCACTGTCCTTGACAGATCTGGTATCCCTAGTATTGGCACTATCCTGATGCAGACAGATTGGTTAGGCAGGTCATTTGGTACGTATGCCAGACTATCGCCCGCCAAAGATACTTCTCTGGTGAGCTGTAGAAGGGTAAACGATCACAAAGTGACCAAAAGAAGCGCTACAAGAACTCGTTAAAGACCTCACTGAAAGAGTTTGAATATACCAAGACACATGGGAAGAACTTGCACAAAATAGAGATACATTGTGCTCCACAGTAAAAAATAGCGCATCATCTTGTGAAAAGAGGAGAAATACTGCAGCCAACAGCGGAGAGTAGCACGGATGGACCAAAATCCGCTCACAGTCGTCAATCCATGTCGGAACTGTTCAATAACATTTACAGCTCGAATAGGGCTCATTAGCCATCTACGAACTATTATGCATGGTCGAAATTCTAACTGAATTTTCAAAAGTGGATGTAAAAATGGTCATCATCATCATGTGATGGACGAACACACATTTTGTGTGTTGTCAATAATTTCCGATATGATGTTCTCCCATGCATTAATTCTAGGTTATCAACAATCTTACACAGAAGTTAGAAGTGGAATTCCGTTACAACGAATTAATTCTAGGTTATCAACAATCTTACACAGAAGTTAGAAGTGGAATCCCGTTACAACGAATTAATTCTAGGTTATCAACAATCTTACACAGAAGTTAGAAGTGGAATCCCGTTACAACGAATTAATTCTAGGTTATCAACAATCTTACACAGAAGTTAGAAGTGGAATTCCGTTACAACGAATTAATTCTAGGTTATCAACAATCTTACACAGAAGTTAGAAGTGGAATTCCGTTACAACGAATTAATTCTAGGTTATCAACAATCTTACACAGAAGTTAGAAGTGGAATCCCGTTACAACGAATTAATTCTAGGTTATCAACAATCTTACACAGAAGTTAGAAGTGGAATTCCGTTACAACGAATTTCCCTCTTTAACGATACTTTTCAAAATCCCCGATTATTTTCATTCGTTGTCTTCAGCGCAGGATTGATCTATAAGCCAAACAAACTATAGCTTAGAACCCTCACATATCTCAAATAGCTTAGGGCCCTATCAAGTCTAAATCCAGCCCTGATTGTCATAATTAAAAAAAAAACCTCATTGTAACAAATATCCCTATATAACACACTATATGAAATTTGTATCCAGAAAAAAGTACATCACTTTTGACACGTGGGTTTTTTGTTTTGTTTTGTGTGTAAAAGACTTTCCTTGATGCATTCAACCGTAAAAGCGTGGTTTTTGTTCCTGGCAGTGTCAATGATATCTTTGACTGTCGCGGTTTGGACACAGGTTTGATCAGGATTTAGCCATGACAAATCTTCAGTTACCGCCTTTGTTCTCGATTTGGCACAGTTCAGACCATGTGACACAAAAGGCCCGTTGAAAATTGGAAAGCAGCATTATGAAGTGACACTTTTAACTTTTGTTTTGGATTGACCTGTGATTTTCATTGGTCCCTGTGTATTATCTGTGTAGACAACCAATGAAAATAACGGGAATAGCCTAGGTAAAATTAATCATTTCGGGATGTTGCTTTACACTTAGTCAGCAGGTCTTAAACTCCAATGGTCACGGAACAATTCAATGCACTAAAAATTGAAGTGAGTGTGTATGCGGGTGGCTTTATTTCAAAGCATTCCGTGCATCTGAAATCTTAACACAACGCTCACTATCTATACGCTGTGGCCCTTGTTTGCCTTGCGGTGTTAAGAGTTATCTGGAGCCGACCTTCTTGTATGCTGTTTGTTAGCTTGTTCCAGTGACTTCTTTGATCCTGTATCTTCTGCCTCTGGCTTTTATAGGTTATGTTTATGTGTCATGGCCATTTGTAGCATGCTATCTGTCGGTAGTCTAGAAGCGTGTGAAAAACACTTTATCTGTTGTTTTTTTGATGTGTTCCAATACTGGTATTGATTTGGTTATCTGTCTGATGTTATCGTTTCTAATTCTATCTCTTAATGACACTCCGAGTATTATTCGTAAACATGCCATTTCTGATGTCACTATTGTTCTTTTGTCTTGTGCGGTCATTGCCCAGTGATGGAATAATAATAGCTTGTATAATACAACTTTAGTGTCTATGTTTACATTTTTGTTCTTGAAAATACGTGTCATCTGTCCTATGATCTGGTATGTTGTGCTGCATCTATTTTGTATTTTTTTTATACTGGATTTCCCCTCACCCGATATAATGCTTCCTAAGTAGGTGAACTCCTTTACCTGTTTATCATCGATGGAGATATTTCTTTCTTTCTTTGCTATTGCCATTATTTCGATCTTTTCAATATTAATCGTCATGTTTATTTTTTGACGTGTGGAATCTGTTGAAATGTTCTTGCAATTGTTCTTCTGAAGTCGCTATTATTTATAGTACATGGTCGTTTGCAAAGAGTAGTTCGTTCAATTTTTCTTCTTCTTCTGCGTTCGTTCTCAAACTCCTGCAGATCAGCAGGATGTTGTCCGGAGAACGGAATGCGTTGTGTCATGGTTTACAGCATTTCTGCCTGGCACATCCTACTTCAGCATGGCTTTGGGTCACTGACACTCTATGGGATGGGACAGTCAACTCCATCCTATAACCTCCTTAGTCGCCTCTTACGACATGCATGGAAGGTAAACAGTGTTGCTGTTCTTTGCTCCCCTTTCGGGCCTCGACAACACGGGTTAATTTGTCTTCTGTTATTTTCTTCGTCGGCACTTATTTTACAGATGTGGTCGATATATGTTATAAACGCACCGTGTCTTGCCGAAGCCCGAAAAGGGAGCAAAGAATAGCAACAAAGCTATATAGCAACATACAAGCACAAAAGTTTCAGTGTATGCTAAGTCATCCAATGAAAAAAAGATTCCACAATCTCGCAATGGGGCGACCTACCTGAAGTTGACAGCCCCTTAGGTCTGTACCAGAACAAAACCATTGGAGTGAAAGGCATGGAATACCAATATACGTCCAGACCCACGTGAAAGGAATACTAAACGAGGACAGCCACCATCAGTTTTATGGGACGAGGAATATCCACAAGACATGATGAGTCATCCCAGAATGCAGTGATGAATGGAGGTGAATATTTGTATCCAGAAAAAAGTCCCTAGCCCTAACCATTACCCAAACCCCTAAACATAACCCGATTAATATCCCTAACCCTAACCAAACCCTAAACACAAACCAGTCGCAGCACCTTCTTCACATCTGTATGACAACTGTTGTCAATAATTTTCTCTCTGTCAATTGTCACACATTCAGTCTCTTCCTCTAGCTCACAAACTCTGAATAGGGTATTTTCTGCCATACAAGACTTTCCTCTCTTGATAGGCATTCATTTGACCAGTCTAGAGATTAGTGTAAGAAGTGATATCATTATTGTGGACTTGGAAGTATTCTTTAACCTGAGCTATTTTTAGTCTTGCTTTTGATGAGGTTTAGGAGAAACATATGTAAGCGTTGTGATATGAAGTATATTGTTGAGACTGGTAGACGTTTAGCTGATAGATTCGCCGAACATTTGAGAGATCACGAATCATCGTGACTCCCCAGTGGCTAATCATTTTAACAGCCCGTCACATCATGGTAACTCTGATGTCTCTGTAACCGGTTTGTTACGTTGTTATACCGGTGACCGGCAACGTCAGTCCTTGGAATATCGTCTCATTTGTCATATGGGAGTCTTGCAACCACACGGAATGAACATTAATCACCGTTTTGTTTGAGTTACCCACCTTTTCTTTATACCCTCTACTCCCGTATTGCACTGATTCTTGTAATTATTTGTCTTTGTACACTTTAGAGAATAATAATTATTTTTGTGTTTGCCGTTCTTCTATATAATTCATTTATGTCTTCTTTCGTTTGTGTATGTCAATATGTGATTTTGTACTCTGCCATTTTGTTATTGTTAAATCATTTACATATTTAGATTTTGATTTCCTCGTTTTTATTGCAGTTATCTCTTCGATGGGTAGTTATTTGTATATGCATTTCGTTTTACATGGTTCTATGTATCCACACAATTACTTTGGGCCACACATTTGTATGTATACATATGCAGTTGTTATAGCATTATCTTTATGTGAACGAACGTTTATATTTACATTAATATATGTATATGTTTCTATGTGTACGAATGTTCATGTTATTATTTATGTGAGAAAATGTTTATGTGCATGAATGTTCATATTTATGTATACATATATATATATTTATGTGAGCGCTTTTTTATGTTAATGCTTATGTTAATGCACATATCTCCATTCTGTGTCAATGTGTATACCTATTCTGGTGTGAGCCCTTTCCTGTGTGTGGATACATTTACATGCCTGTGCATTTTGTGTGGGTATCCTTCACACATCTGTCCATCTTATGTGTTTATTTCTTGACTCTTGGTGTGTGTATACATTTCTATGTATGTTTAGGTTTGGTTTTATATATGTGTTTATGTCTATATTTGGTTTCACATTCATTCCACGCGTTTTCAAATGTTGATTCTTCTTGTATCCTTCCTTCCCCAAACCCACTCACCCCACCTCATTACTCATCTATCATTGTCATATGCCATTCTTGTTGGCATAGGTGACCATGGTTCTCTGTTCACAGTATTGTTATCAGGATCGTTGTTTCCAAGCCTTGCTAGGTTGTCACATGAATATTTTCTCACGTCCCCATCTGTCTCTGTTCCCTTCAGTTTTGCCTGTTGTGACTATGTTCTTAAAACCGATAAAGTGACAAAAGGGGTATTTTTCTTATCTTATTCTTGCACTCATCTATAGTGTCTCTAATTTCCCACTTTCGGTTTGTTTATAATGAATGCTCGCATTTTCTCTTTTACTAGATGCGTTGCCATCCCTGCGCTATGGAGACGGGGCTTGAAATATAGACATCTATTTTGTTTTTTATTTTGTCGTTTTCTGTTGTTTGTCTCTTGAAAAAGGTTCAATTTGAGCCGATACGTGGAGAATTGTCCTGTTTAGTTAATTTTGTATGTTTTTTTTTATATATACTTTTTTAAATATATTTTTATTAATAGGCTAGGTAAGTGTTTTAGTAACCTGTTTACCTCATTTTGCGTTACTATTTGTTCATTAGGTTACTGCGGCACCATCCACTTTGTCGGACACCCTCTGACCATTTGGTTATTTATATTTAGGAGAAACCTCATGGTAACGATAGGTGTATCACTTGTGCATCCTAGGAGAGCTCTCATGGCCTTGTTTTGAACTTTCTCCAATGTATCCACCTGTTACAAAACATAATCTGTATAATACGCTACAGCCTCCTAGTGTACCAGAAGAGTGGCCAGACACCTCCGACATCAAAAGTTATCTATCATCACCTTACAAAATGTCTACAGCAAAGTGCTGCAGATGATAATCGCTAGAAAACTGGCCTTTGATTTGGAAAATATAGGCCTACTTCCTGACACTCTAGGTGCATACAGACAGGGGAGAGACACGACCACCAATCCTCGCCTATTACATCTATGTGAGCTTTCAGGCAAAGGAGGGAACAGTGGTCATCACGATCGACCTAGAAGATGTTTACAACAGAGTCAGCTGATACATTTGCTAAGTGAACTCAGCATCGACTTGTGGATAATTTGATAGATAGCAATGGTGTTAAATGTCCAGACCCGTGACTGTGAGATCCTTGATATCAGAATGATAGCACTGGGATTGCCACTCACCTGTACTCTTAACTTCTACGCATACAAAATTGCGCGGCTTCATGAGGCTGGATTTGATGACGCGCAGAGAAATCTAGAACATTAGTCGCTTTGGTGCACTGACTGCAAGGCAGTCATGAAGGCAAAGATCCTCTGGTTCTCGCTGAGCATAGATAGACACAGTATCAGCAGCCACCTGCATGGACATCAACACTGACTGAAATATATATGCATCACTTGATAGAAGTCTATCATTCTACCAGAAAGCTGGGAATGGTGTCAGTGCAGTCAAAATCATGGCATCTGCAGAGATCCCTTTTTCAGATGATGCAGGCAGTGGTATTATCTGTGTTGTACTATGGTTTAGGTTTATTGACATTGTCACAAACACAGGTGGACAAGTTTGCCCAGATTAAGTGGTGTTCAAAGTTATCAGCTCAAGGATACAGGTTATTGTTCACAAGCATTCGTTATGGAGGGAACTGATATTCACCCCAACTTTCCCTAGTCTATGTATGTCTGGGAAGAAGACAGCAGCTCTATACTTTGTACCTCAAACTGGAAGTCACATTCGTACTGTACACATTGACACAAGATAAGCAAACTGTCAACTCTGACATGAAAATAAAATCAGCAAAGGCAAGTATTTTGGGGGAAATTGCAGAATATTAATGGTGAAATTAACCACTACACAAATCTATAAAAGTGACATTTGCTAATGAAAGCAGTTGGCAAACAGTACACAGGCAGATAGACATTTCTTGTATATACCACTTCAGAAGTTAACTGGGAGATTTACACAGAGCAGCGGTAAACAATTTGTTATAAAAGAATGTCATACTTCTAGAGGATACTGATTTTTAATGTAAACTAAATATCAAATGTTGAGCACTTTAATGTTAATATCTCTAAGTTGTATTTATTCTAGCAGATTATTGAAAAACAATATGTTTCTTACATTGAGGAGTATTGACTTTTATGAAGTAAACAACAGTAAAGTGGAACAGAGCACCTTTGGTCTTGGCTAATACTGATAAACTTCACCTGTAACTGATGATATTTTACAAGTATCACTATATACCAGATGTTCTAAAACAATCATTCAATTTAACTTGATGGCACAGGTCATTGATGAAAACATGTCATTTTTGTTTGTTTGTTGATAGCTGTGATAGTAGTTCATTATGTCCTATATATCTTTTTTTGAACTTATGGTTTCCCAATTTTATCATAATGGAAGTTAGAGAAAAATACCCAGAATGTGTTAACATAGAGGAACTAATGCAACAGAGAGTAACTACTGACACTAAATTGACAGGAATTACATAGAGAAGTTATTCTATAGTGAACACAGAAGACACCATTCTCACACTTTTACAACGGCTTTCCATGATTGTCAAATTCTCTCCCTTAATTTCAACCATATTTCATTCACTTCTGAAAGAGTCAATTAATGAAGACATTATTCCATCGAATTGTTTAGTTAGAAATGTCAGAAAATTACTTGCTCATTTACATAAACCATATTCCAGAACTCAACACAGGTCAGTAAATGAATTATCAAAAATAAACTTCAGACGTCACTCAGAAACATGACAATAAAATTGCTACAAATGCAATCACATTGGGTCACACCTAGTACAGTGAAATCACTATGTAGTGCATTCTTTTATGACAGTATTTCTATTTAACAACACTGTTCAAAACCCCCCAATTATATTTATTGTTTGCACTGTATACAGTGTGTGCATCTGTTATTACATTAACATTTTGTTGGCTTGGGCCAAGTTGTTAAGTGATCTGACATTCTTTAAAGACAGATTTTTATATTTGTCTTTCTCTGCTTCTGCTGTCAGGCATTGAAGGACTGGATGACGATCAGTTTTCGGGCTATGATATGTTTGGTCGCTTAATATGCAGTAATATTGTGATGACTCAGAATGTTGAATACTCCTTCAATCCACCTTCTTTTTAGTCTTCCTCTGCCTTTCGCTTCCACTCGTATGCTCTTGCTGCTGGCTGGTATGAGCTCATTTTCAATGTGGCCAAACTATTTCAGTCTATATTTTTAAAGGAATGCATTTTATAAAAGTAATGACCAGATTGTCAATACTTAAATAGCAGATGACTGTTCACTACCTTATGTGACTAACATCACACAACACTGGACCATCTTCATTCTGCATACATGATGTATGGAATAAATGCATTGATTGCTGCTACAAGGATTATTCCTACTAAAACCTATGAGTTTTATATACTATACTTTTATAAAAACAAATTTGATGCACACAAAAATTCACAAATTAAGCACAATATTATAATCCATATATAAATCAAGCACAATTTATTATATATTTTCCTGTTAACAAGCCACAATTTTCTTAAAGCTTCTAGATGACATCTGATTTCTTGTGAAACTTTAAACTTAAGTTTTCAGAGATTCTCCAGCTCAACAAAATATGCCCAGATTTCCATATTAGAAATATTCCTTGTACCATCAGACATGAACCACTGCCTCTAGTTTGCTCTTATCCAGATCTTTGATTTTAAGCAAAAGAAATTCTATGATGCAATTTATAATAAATATCCCTCTTTAACAACACTTTACAAAGTTTCCAATTATATTTATTCTTTATACTGTATATAGTAAGCAAATCTGTTATATAAATATTTATTTAGTCTGGACTAAGTTGGTATAATAGATTCGAAAATGACTCATATTTTTATGTCCATTTCTGTTTACAATCGTCACATACAAATATATAACATTTTATAAACTGTTATTAAATATTTATAGGTCTTTGTTGTATCATTATATTCTTGTCCCTATGTCAACTTCAAACATCTTCCACCCAAAACAATGAGAAAAATCAGAAAATTATATAAAATCCTCAACTACAAACTGACCATGTAGTATCATATCACATCAAATTGTACTAAATAATACATTGGTGTCCAGTGTATGTCTTCCTACATACATTTCAGTTAAGGGGACCTTTCGGTGGTCAACTGGACCCAAACTGTGACTGCTTTACTGGTGGTCCACCTTGTACATGTGCTGAATGAGCTCAACCACCCGGTTACTATAACCATACTCATTGTCATACCTGGGGATGAAATGAACAAGAATTACACAAATAAATCATTTCACAATGATACAGGACACATTTTGGGAAATCAAGGTATCGGGTTCAAACCCCTACAGAAGGCAACTGTGTAACTGTACAGCTCAGAAAGTAATGACAATGAATGGCTCGCATATTGCAAGAAATAACTAAGGAGCTTATGTGGGTGGAGTTGGCCGCCCCACCCCATACTTGGTCACAGTGACCCAGAAGTCATGCTGAAGTTAGACGTGTCAGGCAGAAAGGAGCGGATATCACAATAAACCATGACAACACATTCTGCCAATATGCAGGAGTTTGAGAATGAACACAGCAGAATAGCAACGTACTGCACATATTTATATTGCAAAAAAAATGAGTACAGCCAAAAATGCTTGGTTTATTGCTACAACTCAAATTAAGATAGGCTGCCAACACTGATTAAATTACTGAAAAACACGGAGTCAACTAGATAAATCATGTCGGAAATGGACTGGTATGTCAGAGACTACAGTACAAGAGTTTGCACAGCTACACTCAAAACCGCAAGACATAATTATATACACAGATGGTTCAGTCATGAGAAATACAAATAAATATTTGTTTTGGTTGCCTGCAGAAACTGCTTGAGAGATCATCTGCATGCTCCACTTTCACATCGAGCATGATGATAGAGTTATAGCAGCACTAAGTAAGTTGATAACTGATCAGGTGAGATTCCAGACATTAGCTGCACTCACTCTGAAAGATGTTTCATGAATGGTGTAATTCTTACATTTATAAGAACATTCTGGCAAGAGGAAAGTGTAGTTGCAGTGATAGAGAATTAGTTTAAAATATAGCCATATTTGTTGGGTTCAATAAGGGATTTTAATATTGATCTACGGATTGCCCGCTTCATAGCAAATGTTTTTAATGTGCAGAGAAGTTGCTATGAGGTACGCATCATGGACCGTGTCCTAGTTTTAGCACCCAGTATGCCACAGTGGTCTCCAAATCTCCTGTGATTTGCAATGCATACATCTTTAAAATTGCACAATAGCAAACTTCAGGTTTCCACATAAAATTTTGCTATACAACCCAAGCAGAGTCAGAGCAGATAATGCTGATTGTTAACAGAACAAAATAACCAAGTGTGAACACCCACAATGCTGTTTCCCTGAAGGGAAAAAAAGTCAAAATTATCTGTGAAAAACAAGTTAGTCACAGACATACTACCAACAGTCATTTGTATGTGTTACATTTATCAATAGAGAACATGGCCTTAATAATCTAGGAGTAAATTTCAACAGGAGACTTCCATTCAGCAAACATATTAACAATATGTGTTTCATAAAAGCAAAGAGGAATCAGTACTGTTAAAATTAAGGTTATTGCAAACATGCAATCTTTTTATGTTGTTGCAAATCCTTTTTTTTAGTGCCCTCTCTCCCACCTGTAACAGGACAATGTACACCTAGATTTCCAGCAGGATGTTCTATTGATAAAAATTCCAGTGTCAGGTAACGACCCTATACAGGAAATGGGTTGTTGTGTGAGGGTAACAAATGGCAAATATAAAAATGAACAAAAATAGGTCTACCGTTACTAAAAATAACAAGTAGATAAGACAACGAGACAGTGACAGATGATGTTTCGACTAAAAAGCCTACTTCAGGACAACCCCAAGACAACAGTAAACAAATCTTACATAGACTCACTTGGTGGTGATGGGAAGGAAAAAAAAGAGGGAAGAGGGACAGTAGTGAGGGAACGACAGAGGAAGCAAAGATAGGACAGCATGACAGGAGAAAAGAGGGTGTGAGAGGAAGATTAAAGTGATAAGTAAGGAGGGGTAAAGTGCACAGAAAAAGTGGAAATAGATAAGATATAATGCAAATAAAATAAAAATGACTTAACTCGATGGTAGTATGTCGTGAAAAAGGAATATGAACTAGAGACACCAGGTTAAATAGCAAACAGTGACCTGTTACCGCATGTTCAAAACGCAGGAGAGAAAGACCATCCGCAGGCTATAGTAAGCAAAAAGAAAACTGAGCGGACAAAGACAGGGTGTATAGAGAACATGAAACAAACAAGAACGTAGTGTACGGCAGGGCCGTAGAAGCCAAAAGATGCAGGTATCCGTAAGCCTGACGTGTATAAAATGGCACATAATAACAGATATAAAAAAAGATAGAAGGAAGAGGAATGAAAAGGGGGTAAATAAAGAGATGAGAAAGAAGAAAAGAAGTGAAAGTGGCAGATTGACACATGTCCTCTTTGGGAAGATTCAAAGATCACAACACCTGACTGGGACAATATATCTCCATTGTCTGGACCATATTTCTACTAGTCAATCTTAGAGAGTTCCAGCAGCTATTTGAGAATGGATACTTACAAACACCCCCCCCCCCCCCCCCCCAGATTTTGGCAATAAGAAATTAAGACTTACCAGGACACCAACTTGACAAAACGATCGTTGAGGGCAATACCAGCATTGGCATCAAAGATGGAACTTCGTGTATCACCAAGAAAGTCCTGTGACACAACATCGTCTTCAGTGTACCCTAAAATACCTTTCAAGTTAGTCTCAGAGGCATGTTTGACAGCCTGCTTGATCTCATCATATGATGCCTGTTAGGATATTAAGAAATGTATTTATTAATCACGTACAAATTTTGCAGGTTATGGCAGCCAAATTTAAATGAGGTAAATATATCTTTCTTCTTAAATCACTTTTTGGCACTCACTTTGTATCTTCTGTATTCGCTCTGATAACCAAAACAAAATTCTTAAGATTTCTACCAGTAGTGTGAGCACATTGCACCAATTGGCAATCAGTGACAATAATGCTTTATCATTCATTTTTGTTACTGCTGCACTCTTGACATTGAATGGTTATTATTTCAACACACAAGTCAGCAGTAAATTTGTGTAGTTCTTGTGAGGGTAACTGAAGTAATAATAATTCTGTTCATGGCTTCTTTGTAGGTATTGAAGCTGGAAGTTTTACCTGACCAAAATTCTTTCTTTTTGTTGTTGTGCGTTTTACTTTCCATTTACTTACCCCACAAGGTATGGGGTAAATAATACATAACATTGTCAAGAATACACAAGTCATACTAGGAAATGTAATGATATTCTCTTTCTGTGTTCATTCTTAACCTTTAGAGCCCTGAATTAAATTGAGAAATTTCCGTTGTTGATGGTGAGTGTTTTGAAAACACAATAACGTTTTTGTTTTAGAAGATATTTAAATAATTTTTGCACATGTAAATAAAGGAATGAATAGTGAATATAATCGTGTTTTTGTTGTTGTGGTATGTGTGATATGACAGTTGTGAGCAAGTTGTGAAGTTAAAAATTCGGGGGGGGGGGGGGGGGGGGGGGGGGGGGGGAACGGAAAACATCATTTCAAAATCGCAAATATATCTTCTTGACGCCCCTAATACATGAGCAATGTGTGGCAACATTGGTAAAATCCTCATAAATACCTATACTTATTGTATATGTATTGTTTTATATCCAAACTAATATAATATGAACTAAAAAACTAATAAAACGTGAAGAAATCGCATATAACGTCCGTCCGGTCATCACTAGGTCTATGCCGACACGCAACGTAATTATTGTCCATGCACTCATGTGGCACCCCTGATACATATTATTTTTGTGTTTTTGAATTAATACACAAACATTCTTATCAAATAACAACATATTAAACACAAAGAACAACAATTAGAACATGTAGTCACGATCACTTACCCATGCCACGCGGTACTCAATTTGATAGTAAAATACGGCCGAAAATGGCTAACGTCGCTCTAGAAATACATTGACAAATACAACCGGCTTTCTCTCTTACAATCGTAATGAGTAAAGGAATTTGACCTTTAAACTGTGACGTATTCCTAGCTTCGTTTGGCGGGCTTTATACAGCATCTGTTCATTACTTCGTGAAGTTCCGTACTCGGGAATCAGGCGATATCGTATGGTGAGTGACCTCGCCCGCAGGCACAAGGTGGCGTGTCCTACGGGTGCGTCACCTCGCCCGCAGAGTCGTAAAGGTTAAATTCCTACAGGATGTAGTCTGGAATGTTTTTTACCATGGTTTATAGCTTAGCTGTAACTACTCATTTCGGCCTGACATCAGTACAGTTTCTGGGTCAATATGATCATGAGTTTTGACAGCCAACTATGCACCAAAACTTTATGGTTGGTTGCTGATCAAGAGGTCCATGGCCTATGCCCTTTGACCTAATGCCATTATATTGCTGGGAAGTCTGTGGATTTTCAGCCCACCCCGGGACAGAGCCAGAGAATAACTATCACACCTACAGGAAGGTAGGTTTCAACCTATGCACTGCTCCTAGACTACTGGTTATGCCGAACTTCTCTATTGCTCCAGGCATGCAACCAAATGTTCAAGTCAAAAGGATTGTCACGTCCTGAGTCACTGTGTCTCTATGATGAGTCTAAGCCATAGGGAAAACACTGCTGTCAGTTTCCTCCTCCCCAGTGCTGCACAGTACATCTCTGGCTCCCTCCCAACCACAGAGGGTGCATACATATATATTCAGGTAAAGATGAAACACATTTCAACAACAAAATACAAGTATAATTGTACATATGACGTGCCATGAAGCTTTTTTAAGAAGATAACCTAAATATAACGGCATGTCATCCACTAAGGTTTTCTGTTGCATGGGTGGTTTGTCTAGTGGGCCATTAGTGAGACCCTCAGACACAACCACACGTGTAACCAAACCTTTATCAGTCGCCTCTTATGATATGCATAAAAGTAGACAGTATTGCCATTGATTATTTTCTCCCCTCTGTCCTACATCAAATGCAATCATATTGAGTTGCTACAGTTACCCCTATGTATTCACATCTACTTTTTGCACCTTATCAAAGCAAAACATATCACATACCCCTTTCTCTAATCTGACTGTAAGATCTACAACTGATACATTTGCCACTGGGACTCGGAAAGACATTCCTGTTAGTTTTCTGAAAGTAGAAATTAATACAGTTAACCCAAACTGGTTATGTTCATTGAATGTGTAAATGAAACCTGAAAATTCAACATCAGTTGAACAACAATGTTCTATAAGGATATGAATTCATTTTTTGAAGTAGATACGCTCTACATCGTATTCTTTTATAACATATTTCCTTTGTAACAGCACTTTTAAAAATCCACAATGTATATTGTTTATTGAGTATACTGTATTTAACAAATTTTTATTATTATATACATACTTCGTCAGTACAGATTAAGTGGATATAGCAGGATTTGACTATATATAACACTGGTTTAAAAAAAAAAATGAAGTTGAAAGTTTATAATTTTTTAACTGAATTAGAAGCATTTTTTGCCACTGAAGCCAAAATGACCTCCATTTTTCTCAATCAGGTCAGGGTTTTTATTTTCTAAATTGATTTTTAAAAATTATATTCTCTTGACTATAGCCTTCTATTCATAACTACATTTTAGTGATAGTATCAGTTGATTTATGTGTTACATTTCTCACATAAGTATTTAACAGAATGTATTTAATGTTACAAACATGGAATTATATAAATGAAGAGAAGACAAAAAAGGTAAGGACATGTAAATTATGTCATCACTGAGCAAAATTCAAGGCATATTTCTTAGCCTTTCTAGAGTGCTCAGCAGCAGGGATATCTATCTTCAGAGTCCAACAGTAATCAGCCATCATTACTGCATCCCAATGCCCTGGATACCTGGCCTCCATCTCTTTTATGTCCTGGTGGAACCTCTCTTCCTGCTCGTCACTCATTGATCCAAGATTCTCAGGAAACCGATCCATATGTGAAAATAAATAATGCATTTTTATGCTCATGCTGCATCCATTGAAAGCAGTCAGCATATTATTGACAACTTCATATTTACTAGCTTTGGTGTTGCCCAAAAAATAGAACAAAGGTTTTCCATACTTCCAATTTGTTCATTGATTTTTCAAACTCAGAATTTCTGATGAGCTGACAAACTTGAGGACCATCAAAAATGGCACCTTTAACCTTCACCGAGCCGATATGATATCCAGCCGCCGAAAAACAAAATGGCCGCGCGCGCTGATGGCGGGCCGTCCCTCCCAGCGAGATTATCGTGAGATTTACACATACCACAGTCCGTACACATAGCTGGGGACATGCGCAATCGAAGCCGGTACATCCTCCACTTCCGACATGATCGTTTTTGAGAATGGCTGGCTATTCGTAAAAGTTTAAGAGCAATTAATCTGACCACATCTGTACACCGGTACGATGACATGATGATGGATCGGTTTTACTGACCTTTATTTCATCGTATTTCGAATAAAATAACATTGAATCGTGGATTGAATCATGGATTATTAGGTTATTTAGTTTCACAGCAGTGAATATACAGAATGCCGTGCTGGTTTGGGGACTTGTACGTTTGATATCGAATATTTTGAAGTGGCAGAAAAAATAACTCTAGGCCTAAGCTCAAAGAACGATTTTACTGCAAATCTACATGTTTTATACAGTTCCCCCGGCTATATTTTGATAATTTCGCAGTGAAAGAACATAAATACAACAGATTTACGTGATTTAGTTGACAGTGTTGCCAAGGAATTCGATATGTAAGGTAAGTTATTTTTTTTCCTTATTTTTTCCCTCTTTATTTGTTATAAAATATGTTTTTTGTGAAAAACGTCTTTACCACTTTCTCATACGTCTGGTATCACACACACACGTACATAAATTACACCAATATATGCATAATTCAATTCTTTATTTATATGTGCAAATATTATTTAAATATCTCTAACAACCAAAAAATTATCACATTTTCAAAACAGTCACCATCAATAATGAAAATTTTCTAAAAAGAATCCGGTGGCAGGGAGACGTTTCGTATTTTTTAATCTGGCTTGCTAAAGGTTAAACCTCTCTATGGTTAATCCTTGAAAAGCGCGGCACAAGTAAGTGAAGCAGCCACCCTCCTTGTCCAGGGCTTTGGTGAACTGTTTAAATCAAGCCAAGCTAGATATGTAGTGTTGGGAATAGTATCTCGTTTCTGTCTAACCAAAGAATTGTTGACGATATTCTTTGATCTACCTGGCACCAATTCTTTTAGTGCAGGCCAGTCCTTGGTATAGTGCTGAGACCTGTCCCTACTATCCCACATGCACAGAAAGCAGGAGTACTTTGTAAAGTCAGACTGTTGTCCCAATAGGAAATTCACCATCTTCAAGTCAACACAAATACACCACTCGTGCTGATAAGAAACTTTTTCCAGCACATACTTCATCACTTCATACTTCTTCAGTGTAGTCGAGTGAGCAAGGGGTACAGAAGCAAACTGATTACCATTGTGAAGCAGAACACATTTTAGTGATCTCTTGCAGAAGTTGAACAATATCTGTATAGTACACTAAGTCCTTCTCTTCAAAGAAAAAATGGGGAACTCTTGATGCCTGTTGCGATAAAAGTGATCAGTGTATTTCTGCAAGATCTTCTAGTTGAAGCCATTTGAATCACTTAAAACCTTAAATTAGCAATACTAGTAAGTTTAAACGTTAAATCTTCATAATTTGTATATTCCAAGATAGATTAAGAAATTTTGCAACATATGGCGTGAAAATATCCATACATGGGACAATAACATACTTGCTTTCTATATCATTTGTCCTTTTAAATATGAAAAAAAAAAAAACTTTTGATATCAAATGTGTGGAAATCAATTGTTTTACTGATTGATTTGACAGACTATGACCCACATATAAAAAAACCTGACCTGATTGAGCAAAACCAATGTGATTTTTAGATTCAGCACAATAAAATTATCCTAAATCTGTTTTTTTTAAAACCATAGACAGCAAATTTGATGTTGACCAGTGATACAAAATAATGGAACATTACAAACAGTAAGATATAGGCTCAGAGCTTGGCTTTTAGCAACATTAACGATAGTGGGTATGGAAAGGGGAGAAGGGAAGAGGATGAAGAGAAAAGTGTCCAGCATTATGCCAGACTACGTAATCACCTATTACAAGCACGACAGACCACAATTTTACTATTCTTTACTATCTTTTCAAAAAAGCGATTATACATAAATACATGAGAGACTCCTATTTTCTTCTTCAGCATCATTCTCAAACTCCCGCTGGATCTCCCTTGTAGCAGGACCATGATCCTAGATTTCCAGCAGGATAAGTCCTGAGAATGGAAATGAGCTGTCGCCATTTTATTTGTGCCAATGGCCCGACACATCAGTCTTCGGCTGTACTTCTATTTTAGCGTTGGGGATTTTTTAAAAAGTGAATTATCAGAAGCAACGCACCACCGAAGACAGGTGTCGAGCCTATGGTGCAAATAGAACAGCGACACACATTTTCATTCTCTGGACTACATTCTGCTGGAAATCTAGTAGGACCATGGTACTGCTACAAGGTAGATCCAGTGGGAGTTTAAGAATGAAAGCTGAAGAAGGAGAGGTACCACAATTTTAAGATCATTGTGGTCAATTGGAAGACATGATGCATCTGCGCTTTTCAGTTTCTGCAGACATTACAACACACATAAACTCACTTGTCTACAGCTGGGATAACTTTTCCCACAGCTTTAGCAGCTCCTGTTGAAGATGGGATGATGTTCTGTGAAGCTCCTCGACCCCCACGCCAATCCTTTATTGGAAAAAATTCAACAGAAATTGTTTATGTTTTAATACAAATTATCAAGTTATAAATTTAAATACAAATGCTCAACTGTCCATAGAGAGACACTACAATAACTTAGCTGTACATAGACACTAGTTAGTCGTTGGATCATCGTCATTGCACTCCGGACAAGTCCATAGGTGCTCAGATCTTTCCTTGAGTGTATCCGCCATTACACATTGACTGACAGTCCCAGTACGTTGTTGATTGACCATCATTCTTTTTCGCCCACGAAAACTCTTTCTAGCGACACCACATTTCAAACCAAGTTCCTTTATTCTAATCATGGAACAAGAGTCATCGTCACTTGTACAGTCATTTGTTCGTGCGTTTTCCCGTATGGCATTCAAAATGTCTGCCCGATCCATCACTACCAACAGCCGTAGTAGCAGCGTGGGCGGCCAACCTATCTGCTCTTTCATTACCCCGGACTCCCGTGTGTCCCGGCACAAAAATAAAAGTCACTGTACGCACACAGGAATTATTCACTGCATCCAGCCACTGTTCTCGAACGTAGCCTGTCTGAACTTTCACAATCATGTTCATGGAGTCACTAGAATGTGTCATGGTGAACAGAGAGATAATACATAACTTCACATACCTAGGCAGTAAGCTATCAACAACAGGAGATTCATCAACAGAAATATCACACCTTATTGCACTGGCTACTAACTTATTCAATAAACTATCAAATATCTGGCATTCAAAAACACTAAGAAATAACACAAAACTTAAAAAGCTCCTGCATAATTCCAACATTAACATATGGATGCGAAAGTTGGAAAGCAACATCAAAATTAGAGCAAAGACTAAACACCTTTGAAAATAAATGTCTTAGAAGGCTACTGAACATACTTTGGTCAGACTTTAAATCAAACACAGTTGTCAGACAAGAATCACAACATGAATATGTATCCAACTATATTAGAAAGCGTCGCTAGAATTACATCGGACATGCACTACGAATGGATACTGAAAGACTCCTCTGTCAAGCTTTGATGTGGTCACCAAAAGGCAAGAGAAAACGAGGAAGACCAAAAGAAACTTTACGTAGAACTAATACAAGGGAACGTTTCACCATCGGTATTAGAAACAATGAAGATCTAAAGCAAATTGCAATGAAACGAGAGACATGGAAATCTATAACATCCGCCATATGTGCCGTCTTTGGCCCTAGAGGAACAACAAACTAACTAACATAGAGACACTACCCCAAACCTTCTTAGTTGCCTTTTAATATGCAGACAATCAGTGTCACTGTCCCTTATGTTGGGTATCTGTGTGGATTCTAACGCAAGACAACAAAACAATGCAAAACATGCATGATCATGAAAGCTGTGGGCCTGGTGAACAGAGTGGAAGTAGTTCTCTCATAGCTTACTATACTAGTGATATGGCTACAGATCTGTCCATCATGGTAAAAAGTCTCCAATGCTGAAGTTGGGTATATAATCTGTATTAAACAAAAAAATTTAAAAGCTGTAGATGATTGACTCGGTTTCACATATGTACTCCGTCCCTATCATCGAAGCGGCACGACGTCTGCCGAGAGTACCAGTCATAGCACGTAACCCTGTAGCTTCAAGTGATAGTCCACAGGGATCTCCGAAAAAATCCACCTTATAAACAAGAGACATGAGCCCGATTCGAAACCGTGACCTCTTGAACACAAGGCGAACAGCTTAACCACTACGCCAGGGAGTCTGTATTGACGCAAATAAAACAGCAACACAATGCATTTATGGTCTCTGGACTACATCCTGGAAATCTAGTAGAACAATTGTTCTGCTACATGATAGATATTTTTAATATATACTTTTTTTAAAAAACATTCTTTTGCTTCCCATTTGGACTCCAGCAACACAGGCCACAATTTAACTGTTCAAACTAGATACTACAATAAATGAGAAACATACCTTGTTGCTAGGACCATCAACTGTCTTCTGGGTGGCAGTTGTTGCATGAATTGTGCTCATTAGACCCTCAACAATTCCAAATTTATCATGAATGACTTTGACTAGCGGTGCCAGACAGTTGGTGGTACATGATGCGTTGCTGACCACAGTTAAATCTTTGGTGTAAGTATGCTCATTGACGCCTATCACAAACATGGGAGCATCAGCAGAAGGGGCAGAAATGACAACTTTGTCAGCACCACCATTTTTAATGTGAGTCTGCAATAAATGATAATAATACTCTAATGCACATAAGATATCAAATAACAATACATTTGCATCTCCTTGAAATAGGGCGATAATACATTGACTAATAATGCTGTATGGTATATGACAAAAATAGTAAGAATTTTTGAGTTTCAATCCCCAGGAATTACAAACTATTACTTTCTTGTATCCTTTGAGAAATTTTGTGTCTGTTAATAGACTAATTTGTATATCCTTCTCCAGAATAGTCCCATGATCATATCTTAAACATTTCATCACTGACTTGTACGATTTATAAAACGTTTCTATTTGTTGCAACACAAAGTATACTTTAATAAAAACAAGCATCACTGCACTGGATGCATTCTCATAGATGTTCAGTTTACCAGCCTGCAAAGGGAGTATAAGCTCAGTGTACTTCAGTCAGTTCTTGGTTGTGCATTCAGCTGTCTCTTCTTATCACTGACCTATCCACTATAGCATTGCTTGCCACTGTGTCAGCCCCAGACCCCTGCATAGCCTAGATAGTAGAAGATCCATGTGATACTGCGGATGTTACCAAGAAGAGTAAGCCACTCTTTGATAATGAACTTTTCTATTGTGTATAGTACGGTCTGAAAGCCTGATAGAATCACTGTGTGTGTGTGTTGGTGGTTGTCAGCCAAGTGAGGGCTGCTATCACTGCCTTTATCTCCATTCTCATACTCATTGGATAGGCAGTAGATATCTGCTAATTTCCAACCATTTTGGTTGGCAACAAAACCCCATTCACATCTCTTTTTCTCTTATTACTGAAACATCTGTGTAGTTGATTGTGTCTTGTGGCTTAGAGCACTAATGGATGAACTCTTGTTTCACTCTCTCCGATCTGGTGACAGTCTAGTAGAGAAACTCTAGCTGTATGAAATTTGTCAAGGACTTTCTCAAATTTTGATTCTCTTTTGGATGCACACTTTGTTTTTTTCCTTTCTTCCTGACACATCCAACTTCAGTATGGATTTGGATCACTAGCTCTATATGGGATGGGACAGCAAACTCCATCCCAATAACTTCCTTAGTCACCTCTTACAATGTATGGAAGTTAAATGGTGTTGCTATTCTTTTCTCCCCTCTCGGGCCTGGACAACACAGGCTGTTGATTACTCAAAGTCTTTCTTTGATCATGAGTAGATCTAGAAGAAATCTCATGTCAGTGATGGGTGCATCCCAGCGCTGCCCTCATTCTGGACTCTGTCTTCGTTTGCAATAGTAATCTTACATCCATAATCAATTACAGATAGACACAAAGTATAAAGAGTGACTAAATGAACAGCTTCAGCCTAGATGCTATTTGAGATCCACCCATCGGACTAATCTGGAGGCGGACTTTAATATTAACTAGTGTGATAAAAAGTAATGTGACCATTCCCCTTGCAACCCCCATGTAGAAACACAGCTTCAGCAAACTTTCATATTTTTTTTTAGTCTAGCAATTCCAGTGTAAAAAATAAGTGTACAAGGGTGCTTCAAATGAAAACCATAACATGTTAGTTTTGTGAGTGATCATTTGAAGTAATCATTAAATTAACCAATAACGTCAGGGCAAAGATACTTTTCAAATAGATGTTCATCACTCCTCCTAGACCCATAACACAAAACTATATCAACCTATGACCCTCATTACTTGAATCATAGCCCAGCTCCATTATCATCATCAGGTATGCCACCTCCACGAACTTTACTAGACCATATTCTGACAATCTCATGAGGTTTCCTTTCCATCAGTATCTCTGCATACCTCTTGCTCTCCACCCAAACTTTAAACAATGTCTTTTAGTATGCTGAGAGGCATGTAAATATAGAATCTTCTAATTGACAGGTGAGTTAGATGTAACTTACTTGTGCCTTCTCTGCCGTTGTAAACACACCTGTAGATTCTACAACATAATTGGCACCTGTAGATTTCCAGTTAATAGCACCTGGATCTTTCCTGGATAAAAATAAGAGCAAAGTATTAGATAAGTCAAATCTGCCGATGGCAGATGTGTCTGGCTATTGACACAAATAAAATGGTGACACTGTGTATTTCCATTTTCTGGATTACATCCTGCTGGAAGATCAAGTTAGACAATTATCCTGCAAGAAGAGAGATCCAGCGAGACTTAATAATGAACGCTGAAGAAGAAGTTAGCATTACAAACTCTAAAGCCATCTAGGCGGAGACTAAATTGCATTTCCAGGGCCGATAGGCATCTCCAGACATCTCCTTTGCTATGCCCAGATTCACTACGAATCACACAAAGTTACTAGTGCGCACAATTTAGTCGGAGAGTTCCGATTAGAATATTAGAATATCATGAACGCTCAAATGACTCTCATGCGCTTGAAAATATATTTAAGCAACCAAATTTATTTGACCAATCCTAGTTAGCTATTATGTTTGACTTCCTTTTCCACACAGTTTATGAGCAGGGAGGCATCAATAGTGTAACAGCAACAGATAGCATCTGTCCACATCAGCAAGCTGATAAAAGTGAATTGCGTTTTATAGTATTTTCAGTAAAATCATAATGGATTGTGATTCGGATTATGAATTATTTTAGTAAGTTTTCACAACAAAATAAACAGTGGATCATGCTGCTTTTGTGATGTAGGGGCCAAAAAATCAACTGTTTTGGACCAATCCCAAATATGACTAGGTCTAGAGCTTCATAGAAAGATTTACTGCAAATCTATACGGCTAATTCATTTTCATCAGTTTAATTATAATGATTTGACAATAAAACCACATAAATACTGTAGAATTAGGTTTTTTATTTTTACACAGTTCCCATTTAGAAAATTAAAAAACCAAAAAAGGCAAGTAATTTTTATTGTTTATAATTTGTTTTTGGAAAACATCTTTACCACTTTCTCATGTCTTGTTTCACGCACACACACAAACAAAACATACACCAATATATGCAAAATTCAATTCGTTATTTATATGTAGAAATATTATTTAAATATCTCTAATAACAAAAAAGTTATGTTTTCAAGACAGCCACAGACAATAACACAAATTCTCAAAAAAAGTATACGGTGGTGGGAGAAATTTGTTTTTTTGTAAACATAGTTTGCTAAAAGTTAATCTCAGATGACATAGAATTCCTGTCACACGAAAGGAATATTCGTAATTTTAATCTAGGTTTAAACTCGTTAAAGTACAGACAATCTTGCTATGTTCCAAATAATTCTCATAAAAATATTTAGTAATTAAAAAAATAGGGATCCACAGTAATTTAATATTAAGTCATTCATCAACTGACCAGCAAACTTGGATTTCAGATCTACTCATTTGAAGTTTCCTATTCTGTGTTCCTAAAAGTTAGCAGGATGTTGTCCAGAGAACAGAAAGCATTATGTCATGAATTACAGCTTTGCAGCGATATCTGTTCCTTCTGGCCTGACATATCCAGTATCAGTGTGGCCTCTTGGTCACTTTGACCCTATACTTGACAGCCAACTCCACCCCATTGCATTCTTAGTTGTCTTTTGCAACGTGTATCTTACGTTAACTGTTGCTATATTTATCCCTTTGTAGATCCCATCAACACATGCAATATTTACATACAGTAGGCTGCCATTGCAATTTGAATGTTCTGGATGCCCAAAAACCTGTCGCTGAAATCAAACCAAGAACATTTGCAGTTTAACCTTCACCGCGCCGTCGTTAAGTGTGATTGACAACAAAAAAAGATGGCTGCTGTTTGCTGTTGCCAAGTGCACTCGCTCAATGAGACATTGTGCCAAATAGGCCTACGACAGCCTAATCACAGCATGTATGTAGTTCAGGGCATGCGCAATCGAAGCCGGTACCAGTTCACGTCCGCCCTGTCTATTTGATATAATTTACTGTAGCGTCCAGACATTGTTCCATCGCATTTTCCGACAGCAACCTAGGCCTACAATGGATACAATTTATTTTGCGTTCGTAATGGATCCCGATTCGGATGAGGAGGAAAGTGTGCCGTTAACAGATGCAGATATCGCTCCAATAGATGATGTTTTGTTAGATAGAGATAATAGTGATACGGATTCAGTTGGCAGCGTGGCCGATGACATATTGGAAGAAGAAATTGTTGGAAATTCTAGTGTTCCTTCGGGGTATAGCCATGATTGGCTTAGCAACTTCGATGAAGTTGTTGGACCTATAGGCTTAGCTGATGACATTAGTGCGGTAGACGTGTTTTGTCTGTTTATTACAGATGATATTGTGAACATGTTGGTAACAAACTAATCGTTACGCTAAGCAGGTTAGTGATACGAAGGGACAGGCCGCCGGCAATGCATCTCGTGTGAAGTTGTGGAAGGAAGTCACAGCTGATGAGATGACAGCATTTGTTGCTTTGGTCCTCTTGATGGGACTGACCAAACGTTCCTCCTTTGAATTGTATTGGTCTAATGATGGTCTCATCAAGATGCCTGGGTTCAGGAATATCATGAGTAGGAATAGATTTTTAGCTATTCTTTCATTCCTGCACCTTGTAGACAACACAACAGCTGTTGCACGAGGGCAACCGGGTCACAGCAAGGCGTTCAAGATACAGGGGTTTGTTGACAAACTTATTCCTCTGTTCCAACAGTATTATGGCCTCTCCAAAGAAATCAGTATTGATGAAAGCATGATTGACAATAGGACCAACACACCATATTGCTATAAATCCTAAATGGTTGTCCAGTGGCAAGCCTGCGCTTCCTGACTGTGTAGTCTGTTCAGATCGGTCAAAGAAGCGTCACCAGACTCAGTACGTGCGCGCAGCATGTCAGGTCACTCTGTGCCCCTACCCCTGCTTCCATAGATACCACACATTGGTACATTTCAAAATTGATTGTTCCGCTGAGCTGCACAGCAAGTAGGAGAGCAGCGCACAGCCTGTAGGTTTACTCCAGAGCTGCATGGCCAGTGGGTAAGTCATTTGTGTTGTTTGTTTTTATGTAATTTTAAAATAAAAATTGTCTTCACCTCTTGCGCAAACCTAGGGTAGGATACTTTAAAAAAACCAATTACACACCCATTTGAGTATTCATTTCTGCATTTACATGTGTTAAAATTATTTTAAAAGCTCTAATAACAAAAATGTTATTGAGTTTTCCGAACACCCATGTCTTTTTTGCATGTATTTTGTTTTTTCGAGAAAATTTCACCTCTTGCGCAAAACTCGGGTAAGATACATTATAAAAAAAACAATTACACACCTATTTGCAGTATTCAATTCTGCATTTAAATCTGTTAGAATTATTTTAAAATATCTAATAGCAAAAATGTTATTGAGTTTTCCGAACACCCACGTCTTGTTGGTTCTTTGCGCAAAAAAGGTGTTCACTTCTTGCGCAAACCCCGGGTATGTTACATAAAAATTTAAAAAATATACATACATTTGCGGTATTCAATTCTGCATTTGCACGTCATTTTTTTTTTTAATCACGAATAACAAAAAAGTTATTGCATTTCCATAACACCAACCAGAAAAGATGAAAATTCTCAAAAAAGAATCCGGTGGCAGGAAGAGGTTTTGTATTTTTTAATCCGGCTTGCTAAAGGTTAATGTTATACTGAAAATAAAAATGTCTGATAGCATTAGCAGCAAGAGAACCCATCAACGTGGTTCAAACTTTTCCGGGATTAGCAAGCTAGCAACAGTTAAGTCACTGTGATAGGAAATGGTTGAGGAGAATAAGTGATCATCACACATTCAGATCCTAATGCCTAGGACTGATATTTTATTTCTACTTCAGCGTTCATTCTATATAGCAAGACTATGGTCCTACTAGATTTCAAGTAGAATGTAGTCAAGTGAATGTGTTGTTGCCAATTTACTTGTACCAGTGGTCAAACACAATCTTTGGCTAAGATATTTAATTTTAAAACACAACTTTACTATATAGAGCACTATGTGGATTATCTTACAAAACATTTTAAAATACATAACTTATAGTATAACTTGTTAACAGTGAACCAGTGGCAATATGAGCATTGCTCACAAATTTTAGTGTGATTTATTTCTTATAAAGTATCATGCAGTAATTCCTTCTGTGGTTATTGTATAAGAGTATAAATCTCAACACTATTAATATTTGAGTATGATTCAAATGGTTGGGAAGGAAGCGAAAGAAAATGTAGTTTTATTTTGTAAGCATCTTCTTTGGCTGGTTACAACTTGCACATAGTGCAATGAATGATATAAAAAAAATATGCTGGCCTAGAGACAAAAGCATAGTGAAATTTATTCAAGAGACAAAACTACAGATATAAACACATTTCAAGTGAACAAAAGCATATACATAAAATGAATCTTACTCCTGGAAAACTGTGATCAGGTGTCCATCAATGTCGAGCTTGCCGTCTCGCTCAGATACATTGCCCTTGTAGCGGCCGTGTGTGGAGTCATACTTGAACATGTACACCTGATAAAAAATAGAGAAATAATTGGGTATAATTTCAAAATAATTATCTATATGATTGGTTGGCGATCCAGTGGTACATGGGCTCAAGCCCTTTGACCCAATGCTATTGTGTGATACATGCATATGGGCTGTTGTTCCATATAAGGTGCAATAATGTAGATTGTCGAGGAAATCAATATGTCGCAGGGGTCACAAAAAGGGGAGCAAAGAATAGCAACACTTTATTTTTATAATATAGTGTTTATAATGCGATTTAATATACACGTAAGAGACTATCACAAGCAGAATGTCGCACGATTGCCTAGCAGATCAATCATTGTGTAACAGTAAGCACTCAGAAGCAGATGAGCTTCAGTTCTGCCCATTGTCCTAACTGTCAACACATATTGGGGTGCACCAGCTATGAATAGGTGACACATGGAGTCTGGTGAAAAGATTGGAGTCTCTTGGATATGAAATAAAGCTCTGGAAAAACTACCTCATTGCACATGGGATAAAAACTGCATTGCTGGGGTAACTCCTGGGGATTGAAGCAGCAACTCTAATGTCTGTAGATATGACTAAAAAGTCCAATTCTGGCATAGAATCCTCTACCATGTTCCATCAGAGTTGAACATCTGTTATGTTTGTTGGAAAGAGATATCAATGAAATTAGATGCTTCTCAACAATGTGAGCACTGCTAACACAGATGTTGTTAGGACAAAAATCTGTAGCAAGATCAAAGTACATCCTCCACTGTGCAACTGCAACCTTATACAGTACTGAAAAAGAGAATTATCAAAGCTAACCACCCAAAAGACTATCTTGACAGAGCTGGACAGGACACAACAGACTTAACAGCCACTTAAATAGACAGGTTCCATCACCTCCAAGTCCATGTGGGCAGGTATCACAGACAATGGAAAATATTCAGCAAGACTGCTTTACACTAAACCAGCTACGGCAGGAACACTGTTCTACAGAGACGGATATCCACAGAAAGCTGTATGGGAGCATTGAGTTTTTAAATACAGCAGAATTTTTTTAAGAAAACCAGAATTGCTGTGTAGACATGTCAAACTGAACGAGAAGATACAGTATTATCTCCAGTGGCACAGAGGAAAAAAGTTGTGTCCAATAAAAGTGAACTTGAAATTTTGGTCTGCTGGTTAACTATCATTCTTGAACATAATGTTGTTGTTGTGCGTTCGCTCCATTGTAACCATCACGGATACCCGTGCGATTTCCGCCGGGAGCGTGATTACGTTGTGCCACCGTTATGCGCCTTGTAGGCCTAGCACATCCGATTTCGGCATGATTCTTGAACATAATGAAAATCATACATCTATATTGATCATGTCATTTAGTCTCTGATTGTGAATGTTAAAACTCAGTGCATGTTTTGCATAAGCACCATATTGGCACATCACTACATTATTGGAGCTCCCAGTAACGAAAGGGTTTGCCAGGAATGCAGTAAAAGTCAGCTCCATGAACAAATACACAAATACGTACCATGTAATCAAGACTGATGAATGGGTCATTAACAGCTACAACACTGGCTCCTTTCTCAAGGGCTGCACGTAAGACCAAGCGACCAATACGGCCAAATCTGCAGACAAAATTAAATCAATTAGATTTCTAAAAATCTTGATTCTACATAGCTGGCATCATTATTTCAACTAATAAGATGAACTATTGGAATTAATTCTTGTTTATTTTCAGACTCCAGCAGATAAGTAGGATGTAATCCAGAAAACAATGCATTGTGTCATGGTTTACAGTTGCACTGTAATCTCTCAGCCTGATGCATCTACAGCATGGCTTTTGTCACTTTGACTTGTGATGTGGGACAGTCAACCCTACACATAGAACCTCCTTAATAACCACTTACAACATGAAGAGCATGTCAGTTTTGCTAAGCTATTGTTTTCCCCCTTTCCAGGCCCACATAATCATAAAATATAGCATAAACATGACAAACAACCTAGGGAAAGAGCAACCTACTCAATGTGTGCCAATGAACACAGAATTTTGACCATAGATACATCTTCAGTGTGGTGGGGGGAAAGAGAAGCGTGACACACAAAAAAATCATTTCTTCCTTTCCGTGAATTTTTTGGGGGGAGGAAAAACCGAGAACGGGGCAACTTTTAGTCTTGCACCCTAGTGCTTCTGCCTGCACAGTTCTTGTTGCCGTGTTAGGGATGGGAGCAAAGAATAACAGGACTGTGTACCTTCCATGCTTGTCACCATCGTCTGCCAAAGATACTTCTCTATGGTGAGCTAGAGAAGGGTATACGATATCAAGGTGGCCAAAGGAAGCGCTACAAGGACTCGTTAAAGAACTCACTGAAAGCCTTTGAAATAGACCACGATACATGGGAAGAATTTGCACAAAATAGATCTACATGGCGTTCTAAAATTAAAAAGAGCGCATCATCTTGTGAAAAGAAGAGAAATGCAGCAGCTCAACAGCGGAGAGCAGCTAGAAAGTCACGGATAGATTAAGATCCGTCTACAGTCGTCATTCCATGTCCGAACTGTTCAAGGACATTTACAGCTCGAATAGGGCTCATTAGCCATCTACGAACTCATAATCAAGGACATAACTAAAATTGAATTTTCAAAAGTGGATGTAACAAATGGTCATCATCACTTATGAACAACAACAACAGTCCATGATATGAGGTGGTAATCATATCACTCGACAGCCTTGATTCGTGTGCTGTCAATCATTTCTAATACTGAAGCTCTCCCTTTCCACAATGCCAGATTGTCAAACTTGGTCTTCCCCTACTCTTCTTGTTCTTCATCTTGCCTGTTGTTACAATGTGTTCCATCTTTCCTCTTTTCATGATATGTCAAAAAGATGTGGATTGTATCTTTTCGAGACAGACAAGCTCATCTCTTTTTGATGTGCTTCTTTCAAGATATCTTCATTATGCTTTCCTGCAGTCGTAACCTTCGATAAGTTACCATGTTGTTCCAACAGGCTAACGTTGTGCTTGAACTAGTTACAGGCACAGCATGGGTGGGTAGAACAACAAAGAAAACAGTCGCAAGGGCCAGAGTTGTGCCCTGATGTCATCTGTTTTGGCAGCATTAGACACGAAACACCATCGCGTTGGATGTCTGCTGGAAAACAGAGGGTGGAGCACTTATGGGAATGTCCCACGTGCTGTGAGGCCAGTTTCTAATCAATAATCAAGAGAATCATTGAGCTATTTATCTGTCCATGGTGTTCTTAAACCTTCTATAAAACCACATCTCTGCTGCTTTAACATAATTTTCACTTCTGTAATCACTCTCTGGTAACCAATATGGAAGTTGCACATTCTGGCACATCATATCCGATTCTGGCACGCTCTTAATTTGGGTCGGCGCCCCTAGACTGACAACCTTCCTATCTGCCACCAGGTAACTGATGCGTATTAAGTCTACGCTGTGACGGTTTATCACACACTGCACCCTTGGACTTTGCAGGCCAAAACATGCCCCTGAGTGGCAGTCTCAAATAAGGCGGTAATAAGAGACGTAGGCTTGGGTCAACTATGTCTATCTCGCATGAGGTGTTCCACTGCCAGTGAACCAGTCTCATGTAATTAGACATATTGACCCTGTACCGATCAGGTCATGTCTACGAAGAGTACTCTGAGTGTCATTAAGAGATAGAATTAGAAACAATAACATCAGACAGATAACCAAAACAATACCAGTATTGGAACACATCAAAAGATAACAGATCAAGTGGTTTTCACACGCTTCAGACTACAGACAGATAGCATGCCACAAATAGCTATGACACATAGACATAACGGTTATGAAGCCAGATGCAGACCATGTAAAAGATGGATCACAGAAATCAAAGAGGCCACAGGAACAAGCTTACAAACAGTGCACAAGATGGCCATCTCCAGAGAACTCTTCCACCCCAGACACTGCAAGGCAAACAAGGACCACAGCGTATAGATAGATAGACCAATCAGGTACTGAACCTTTTCTCAACTATGAGTATGATTCCGGTATTGAAAAAAAATATATGACAGTAGAGTTGGGTCCGGGTTCCTTCACCCTCTTAGCTGAGGTGTCATTCACCAACATAAAAAACACCTCGGCCAAGTATGTGTCTCTACACATATTTAGTTTGAGCTGAACAGTGTTCTAGTTACGATTGCTGTGTAGTGTTTTCTCCAATCTATTTACACGTTGTGCTGTCCTCTCATTGTACTCAATTTGTTATCTGTATGGAGACTTGCACAGGACTCTCAATTGTTATGACTTCTACCTATATCGGGACATCGACATTGGCCATCCCACATGCTTTTTGGCAGATTAAGCCAGAATGCTTTGCATTACTGTGTATCGACAGTGCCGCAGTATGTGTTGTTGCAGATGGAGATATTGGTCGTCTTTTTCTTTTGCAGTCAATTCTCATTCCATCTGCAGTTTTCACATCCATGGACATGTGCTGACCAGGAACACAGCATGAGCCACTTATGTTTCCAGGATGCACCACGAGAAGGTACTTTTAAAATAGTGGTTACCTACTAACTCTAAGTCAGCATGAGAGCAATATGGAACCATATACACCCCATAATTATAGATCGTGGTTACCTGCTAACACTAACACAGAGTCCAGCACAAGAGCAGTGTGGGAACCCTTTGCACCCCACAATTTTTACTTTAAATAATCACCATTAGAAAGAAAGAAAACAAATAACTAAATCAGCCAGAAATACACAAATCACTAACACAGGATGATTATCAAATTATGAACAGGTCAGAATAAAATGCAATTCTATGCATCAAAATAGGTAACAGACTTCACATTTATACAAAATTTTAATTGGGAACACAATGATCACATGCTGCAGAAAATTTCATTCAAAAATGTCCAAAACACGAGATACTAAGACAAACCTGTACTGGCTTATAGAAATCAAAGCTCTATGGATCATTGTATAGGGTATGAAAGACTGAAATTTACCGAACAAACAAAACGAGACATATACATATTTCATAGGGACGAAAAAAGTAATACAAAATTATTTCATATTTTTATTTAATTTTAATAAAAATTACCCATTAATTCCAATTTTGAGTCCAGACATTTTGTGATGATAGTGTCTGAAAAGAGAAGTTAAAATCATTAAATAGGCATAACTTTAAAAAAAATTCCTGCAATTAGATTGACACTTTCAAGAAAAGTATAATATAGATACTCATTTTATCATCATTGATGTTAGACTAGGAATACAATGATTGGTATTTTCCTGTAAACAATGGAAGATAGGGATGAATATGGACAGCATCAGTCCACCTTTTCCTTTGTGTCCATTCTCAAACTCAAACTATTGCTATATAGCAGGATGTAATCTGGAGAATGGAATGCGTTGTCATGTTGTACTAGGGATGACTGCTCTTTGCTTCCTTTTGGGCACTACAACATATTTCTACTTTCTAGTCACTTATTTTGGCTGAGGACACTGATCATTCAAGCCCATCTCTAGTAGTCTTATCTACTATTTATGATCTACAAGTAGTGCTTATATCTAGTCTTAGATGGCAAGACAAGATTCCACTGTCCTTAACAGATTTGGTATTCCCAATATTGATATCCTGATGCAGACATTCATTGGGTAGGTCATTTGGTACATATGCCAGACCATCGCCTGCCAAAGATACTTCTTCATGGTGAGCTGAAGAAGGGCACACGATCACAAGGTGGCCAACAGAAGCGCTACAAGGACTCTTTAAAGACCTCATTGAAAGCCTTTGAAATAGACAAAGATATAGGCCCTATGGGAAGAACTTTCACAATTGTCAAAATAGCTCTACTGTTAAAAAGAGCGGTCTCAATATTTTGCAAAGAGGAGAAATACAGCAGCTCAACAGGTGAGAGTAGCTAGAAAGTCACGGATAGACCAAAATCAGTCTACAGTACGGTGGTCAGTTCATGCCTGAACTGTCCTAGGATATTACAGCTCAAATAGGGTTTGAAATTATTAGCCATCTTAATCTACGACCTAAGTGGACATCTGAAATTTCAAGTCGATATATATATATAACAAAATAAATTGCATCACTTATGATGGACGAACACAAGTTTCAATGATTAGATCTACACTTAAATGACATTTCGTATCTTATGACATGATCTTGTCACAAATAAATCTTTATAAATAACAACTAAACAACAATGTCAATGTTTAATTTATCCTTAGTCTTGAGGTTCCACCTTGAACTTGACAATCAAGGTTACATTTTTCAGGGAGACCTTGACCCTTCACAATGAAAAGGAAAAGATTGTAGGCCTAACTAGATAGTAACTATGTCAAATCGTCGAAAATCTTAGGCACTACCAAATCTTATTTAGCAATTTAAGTTACCACATTATTTTTAATAGATGGGGACTAACAAAATCACAATTAACGGTTTCTTAAGTTATTTTGTCCTCAACGAGGTCAAGTTCAACTGAAAAATTACGCGAAACACTAAAACCGGCTTATGATGTATGAGATTCTCCCAAAATTTAAACTATTATTTTAATTACACAATTGTTGGAGCGGTTATTAACATCTTGTCAAGCATATTACAACAATCTTTGCTTTTACAATAAGATAGCAGGAAAAAACGTCCTTACCCGATGAAGCCGGCAATGCAAATGGAGTCAAAGAAAGCACAGGAAATAAGCCCAGCACATGCGCTTTGTGTTCGAGCCTATATTTAGATTGTTCCGGAACACTCTTGTGACGAGTATAGCTTGTATGCGCCTCGTGAAGTTTCGTGAAAGAGATCGCAAATTTTAGCACATGATCACATATGTGTTTATTATTTATTTAAGTCAATCTGCTCAATTTTACAATAGAATATTTATATGAACATTGTTAGGTTTCGGTATGTAGTATCATGCAACTTAAATAATAGATCATCGTGAGGGATATCTTGTAGTTACGAAAACTACGCTTTGAGAATCCCTGGGTCTCAGCCATGAAATATGCTGAGCTCTACAGTTTTACTTTTCAACCTGGAGTTAAACTCTGAAACTACTACTTCTACTCTTGTACTTAAAATGCATAGAAGATTGGCTTTATTGTACACGGGCTACTTCATCCCTCCGTCCGTGTGCCAATCGATTTAGTTCAGTGCAAAGAACAGGTCCACTATTTCCATGCATGACGTAGGAGGCGACTAACTTAAGTTGGAGGATAGGGTGACAATCTGTGACCTATGACAAAATCATTGTCACATCTTGTCTTAAATTCTTATCCACGATGGAAAAGAAAATATCTGTACTCGAACCGAAATGTTATAGAAAAGTCATAAAAATATGGACAGAAAGACGATCCAATGCAGACGTCTGCAAAGACCTGAACATAGAAGAAGACTGGCTCATCAAGACTAAAAAAAATTAAACCAAGAGAATATATTTTGGGCATATACAAGTCACAAAACTGTGGCAAGAAGATTATCCGCCCTCGAAATTAGATGCTAAAGAAGAATTTTGAAAATACCATTGACAAGTAATCAGGGTTGTAGATATGCTCTCATATACCATCAGGGTTGTAGATATGCTCTCATATACCATCAGGGTTGTAGATATGCTCTCAAATGGGGGTGGGTGATATAGGCCTACCTAATAAAAAGGTCGATCGTTTACGTGTGTCAAATAATCTGTTTGATGAACAATTTGATTATCTTTTTGCGAAAAATCGCTAAGAGAGGGGTTTTTTTGGCTTATGGTTCGTCTTTTGGCCAAATATCTGGCACTAAAAGTCATGTTGCGATTTTAAAGGGGGATTTATACACCCCAACGGGGTGCAAAGGGAACGCATTGCTCTAGGCGGACCCAGGGTTAGCAGATAACCAAGATCCCAAATGTACCTCCACGCGGTGCACCCTGGAAACAGAAATACAGCAGCTCGAGCTGATTTTGGCCAAATAATTTGGGGATCGTGTCCGAGAATGTGGAGGTAGCAGATGGAAAGAGATTTGACTGCACAAGAGACAGACAATATCTCCGACACCACCAGCATCACCACATATAGCGACACTGTCGACATACAGTAAAGCAAGTCAGTCCAGTCCGAACATTGGAGGGGCGGCCAATGTAAAATGCACGTAAAGATAGATGCATGGCGAGAGACAAATATATTTCATACCGAGTACAATGAAACAATGAAAGGGCAGAACAGCGCTAGAGGGCAGCGCGAACTGCAAATAGAAAGTGAAAAGTCCCTAGGAAAGGGGAACTACAAGCTCCGTCAGCTCGAGACGAACTTCTAGTTACCTGTGTTCCTTACAGGCAGAGACCCAGACCCATCCATTGGCGTTTGGTAAAGCAAGAAGACCTAACCCAACTCTAATGTCGAGCCTTCCTAAACCGGAAATATGCTCGTGAAGAGAAAGGGTTCCGTACTCGATGCGCTCAGGCACAAAAGGGACAACGATTTAGCCCTGGCCCAACTCTACTGTCAGGTTTTCCTACACCGGAAATACACTTGAAGAGAGAAAGGGTTCAGTACCTGATGGGCTCAGGCGCTATTGGGACAAGGACGCTCAGCTCGAGAACGCCTTGCTCTCAAACGCGTGGTGTGAGACTCGAACTTGGACAAGGGGTACACGATGTCGGTGAATGACACCTCGGCTAAGAGGGCGAAAGAGCCAGGGTCCAACTCCTCTGTTGAGTTCTTCCCCTTAAGGAACCAGGCTCACGGATGAGAAACGGTTCAGTACCCAATGGGCACAGGCACAGCACGTCTAATTACACGAGGCAAGTTCATGGACAGTGGAACACCTCGTTCGAGTCAGACGATAGCAAAAAATCGTCTCCACTACGCGTGCCTGGAGACAGATATAGAGGCTGTCACAGGCTAAGGGTAGCCCACCCGAATTGTCAAGGCATGCCGAAATCGGATGTGCTAGGCCTACAAGGCGCATAACGGTGGCACAACGTAATCACGCTCCCGGCGGAAATCGCACGGATATCCGTGATGGTTACAATGGAGCGAACGAAAAACAAACAAACAAACATACACCCCAACTACGACCCCCACCCCTTATATACGATCCTGCCGATAATAAAGATATGATAAGAACATTAAACTTTGAAAAGTGTTGACAATTAATGGTTGCTTAGCTGGTTGATTTCTGATCCAGCGGGCCATGGGGGATCATGACCCAATGCCATTGTGTGATATATGCATGTGTTTGTGAGCTGTTGTTTTGTCCCATATAAGGTGTTCCATTTATCTGGCCTTACAGGGAGAAGAATTTTTCCTGACTCCATCCAGTGCTGGACATTAAAAAAGGTGGTAAACAGTTTCATAGGAATGAGTGCATAGGTGGCACCCTGAAATGTGTTGTGGTTGTATTCTGTTCAGGTGATTGTTAAGCTGTGAATGGTACGTGAATAGTCGGAAGATGATACTCTGGCTTTTCCTTCCCAGGAGGTTGATGTTGTCTTTAGGATTTGGACTGGTCATATATTTATAGATTTCCCTCTCAGTGTTTTCCATAGCCCATTTGTTCATATAATTTTCTTTGTGTACAGATTTCAACATCATTTTAACTGTGTCCATGGTCGTTTGTGTATATGGCTGTTCTTGTTGTGCTCCCTTCTTTGCTAGTCTGCCTGCCATGTCATTGCCAGGTGTGTTTGAGTGACAAGGAATATATACTGCATAACAATGCTGACTTCATAAGATGTAAGCAGCTGGTTGACATTGTGATATATTTCAACTAGCTCAGGCTTACAATGTACATCACATTTTAGTGTTTGAAGAGCTGACATAGAGTCTGTAAAAGTTACAATGTTTTGGACTTTTGATGGAAATGCATCAAATATGGTCTTCAGGTGGTACAAGGAAACTTCTAGTGCTGTTATTTCGGCTTCATAGTTAGAACATATTTCCTCACAGGCATCAAACAACTCATCAGATGTTTTGTTAGTGTATTCTATATAAACACCATAACCTGCTTTGATGGCGGCTTCGATCGAAAGCAGACCCATCAGTATCAGGGCCGGATTTAGACTTGATAAGGCCATAAGCTTTCCGGACGTGCGACATTGGGACAAATAATGCTGCAATATATTTAAGTATGTAAGACAATTGTTCAAGAAAGTGGGGGGCCCTTTCTATATATATATATATATATATATATATTACTATACTATACTTACTATAGCTTGTGTAGCTTATACGTAAATCCTGCACTTATCAGTATAGACATGAATCCATTGTTTTGGATAGATGTATAATGTTTTCTGTGTTGCTCTCATAAGACTTACTGGGTCGGAACTTTTCGTTCCCCTTTTCATGTTCATGAATGTCATTCCTGATATAAATAACTATGCCACGGCAGCTGGTACGCTTACAGGCATAGCTGGTATATCCTGACAGATATGGGTCAGTGTCTTTGTGTATAGTCTCCTGTAAGAGGGCCACATGTATCTTGTGAGTGTGTAGTAAATTAGTACGCTCTATTTGTTTTTGTATCAATGAAATAATTAAAAAAATATATCACACATGTTCAATTGTAGGATATTAAGCGACGACTTTGTTTTATGACAATCTTGGCTCTGCTAGTTCTCCCTCCAAAGTTTTCTTGATTTAATGTTTTGGTGCTTGTGTAGGTGTTGCTGCTGTGTTATGTATTAGGGATGTCGGTGTTTGTGTTGCTGTTTTGGATGCGCTCCAATAGTTACTTTCTCAGTCAGAGCAGTCTGTTCTATGTATTTATCCATGACCACCTTTAATAAAGACCTTCCAACATAATTAATGAGGACCTAATTCATTAGGTTTTAACGAATGCCGCGGACCTAGATAACCGACGCGAAGTCCGAGCTCATTTGTAAATAATATTTGCTATACTGGCAGTATATTGCTGGGAAGTCTATGGATTTTCGGCACACCCCGTGCCAGGGCCGGAGCCAGAAAATATCTATCACACCACCGGAAGGCAGGTTTCTACCTGTGCACTTCTCCGAGCCACTAAAAACAAGATAGAGTTTACTGGGATCATTCCCCACGACCATTTGACTACTGGTTATGCCGAAGTTCTCTATTGCTCCAGGCATGCAACCAAATGTTCACGTCAAAAGAATTGTCATGTCCTGAGTCACTGAGCCTCTATGATGGGCCTCAGCCACAGGAAAAAACAATGCTGTCAGTTTCCTCCTCCTCAGTGTTGCGCAGTTCATATCTGGCTCCCTCCCAACCACAGAGGGTGCATCCATATATATCAGTATACAAAGCATAAAACACATTGCAGCAAAAAATAAAAAGCATGAGAAGCATAATTGTATAGATGACGTGCCATTAAGCTTCTATAAGTAGAGAACCTCAATATAACGGCACGTCATCTACTAAGGTTTTCTGTTGCATGGGTGGTTTGTCTTTCACTGTGTTCTTGTTTTCACTGTGTTTTGTATAGTTGTTACAGACCGTTCTCGTTAGTTGGAAAGGACCAATTTCTTGATTGCATTCAAAATATCAACGCTGTCTATTTAACTGCGACTGTTGATCAGTAGCTACGCGTTGAGTGATATCTTGTGGAGGAAACAAGCATAAATGGACCAATGTTCGATGTTCACTAATGATGATATGTTGACTAACTAGTGATATGTTGATGATGTGTTCATTAACTAATGTTGACTAACTAGTGATATGTTGACTAACTAATGTTGCCTAACTAATATTGACTAACTAGTGATATGTTGACTAATTATTGTTGACTAACTAGTGTTATGTTGTCCCACTAATGTTGACTAACTAATGATATGTTGACTAACTAGTGATATGTTGACTAACTAATGTTGACTAACTAGTGATATTTTGATATTTTGACTAACTAGTGATATTGAATAACTAATGTTGATTAACTAGTGAAATGTTGATGATATGTGACTAACTAGTGATATTTTGATATGATGGTGATATGTTGTCTAACTATTGTTGACTAACTAGGGATATGCTGATATGTTGACTAACTAAAGTTGACAATCCTGCGGACTGATTACACATCAGACTTTCATTATGGCTTTTGAATCAATTACGACATGCGACAAATCTCCCCATCTCCATAGTCTCTCTTACTCCATGCATAGCAGGTCACTGTGCTACTATCATTTGTTCCCCTTTTCAGGCCCCCACAACACACGAAGGTTGATAAGATAAATGAAAATAAAGTGCAGCTACGTGAGATACCAAGATCAACAGGCTTCAGTGAAGTTAGAGGGCGATCTCTCAGAGTGGTTTGAGGTACAGATTGGAGTAAGGCAGGGATACACACTCTACCCATACCTGTTCAACATCTACGCAGAAAGTATAATTAGGAGCGTGAGAGAAGACATACACATCCCTGACTACCACGCTTTAAACATAGGTGGATTCCTAATCCCGGAACTACGCTACACAGACGACACAGTGCTTCTTTCAAATGATATAAAGGGATTGGAACAATTAATCAAGAACACAAAGAAATATAGCGAATCACAAAACTTGTATTTAAACACGCAAAAAAATCAAAAAATCATGTCAACAGATATAACAACACAACAACAAAAAATCAGAATAGACAATACCGAGATAGGATGTGTGGATAAATTTGAATACTTAGAAGCAAACATCAACGGTGCAGGAGACTGCGTGGCTGAAATAAGGAAGAGATTGGCAATGGCATATTGTAAAATAACACGGTTGAAAAACATATGGAAAAACAACAAAATAGAAACGGAAATGCTAATGTTACGAACTTTTATTTTTCCGGTTGCAACATACGGCTGTGAAACATGGGCCATAAGTAAAACAGCGGCAAAGAAGATCAACGTATTCGAGCTGAAATGCTACAGAAAGATACTTAGAATATCATGGAAGGAAAAAATCAGAAACTCAGTTATTATAAACACATTGAAGATTCCAGAGTGTTGGTTACTAAACACAATAACAAAAAGAAAACTACACCTGTTTGGTCATATAAAGTTTAGAAAGGCAAATAAGGAAGTGGAGAAAGTGCAGACCAAGAAGACGATGGACTGACGACATTAAAGATAACATGAATACATCGCCAGAAAATGCAAGCCACATCGCCCAAGACAGAGAGAGGTTCAGAGAGTTCATTGGGAAGACAACGTTCTGGAAAGAATTCGTCACATGACTGACGTGAGATAACCACTCACGAATTAAAAACGGAATATAAAATAGAGTTATTACCCTTACCACGTGATTCATACTCTCAGAAGTGCATGTTTACGTGAATAACAACGGGTAGTTTTAACTACATCGACAAACAACGCATATTATGGTCAATGAGACATCATTACATAAAGTAAAATTATACATATACATTGGAACAAACATTGGTACTTTTTTTTGTAGGGTGGGGGGGGTGCTGGTGAAAATCAGCATTCTCCATATGGGTTTCTTCTTATTTTCTTCTTCTGCGTTCGTTCTCAAACTCCTGCAGATTAGCAGGATGTAGTCCGGAGAACAGAATGCGTTGTGTCATGGTTTACAGCATTGTTGCGATATCTGCGCCTTTCGTCCGTACACATCCGACTTCAGCATGGTTTTGGGTCACTGACCCTATATGGGATGGGACAGTCAACTCCATCCCATAACCTCCTTAGTCGCCTCTTACAACATGCATGGAAGATAAACAGTATTGCTATTCTTTGCTTCCCTTTCGGGCCTCGGCAACACACGGGCGATTATATCTGATGGAAGAATGATGAACTAGTTCCCCACAGACGTATTAGCTGTACTCCTGACAGGAAGTAATGATCCCGGTATACAGTTACACTGGAATGCTTCACTCCGGGGACTAAACATGCATTTTATAAACATGCATTTAATACAACGATGCCTTTCAAACATTAAACCTTATGCACGTGAGTGTCAGTTCGATTACTCAACTGTGATGAACATATGGGCTGTTCAAGTCTATGGGCTGTTCAAGGCTATGGACTGTTCAAGGCTATGGACTGTTCAAGTCTATGGGCTGTTCAAGGCTATGAGCTGTTCAAGGCTATGGACTGTTCAAGGCTATGGGCTGTTCAAGGCTATGGGCTGTTAAGAACTATCTGCTCAGATCTATTATTTAAGAGATTATTTTATCATTATCCTCGTTCAGATTATAACATGTATTTTCTTGTGTTGAACTTCTCAGCCCCCCTGTTGCTGACTACAAATACAAAACATAATTGATCTAATTTTATATACGCAATGCTGAAGAAACTCCATCACATCATTCAGAAACAATTCTAAACATATAATCCTTATGGATTGTGTATCTTCTTCGTTCGTTCGTTCCCTTAAAATATGCTTATAGTAATTTTGTCTCCTCAATAAAATATGTCTATATTAGTAATTTTGTCTCAATAGTAATTTTGTCTCCTCAATAAAATATGTCTATATTAGTAATTTTGTCTCAATAAACTTCTCCATCTTTTGCAGCTCATACCAGTTTCCATATAGCTTTGGTTCTAATGTTATTTCTTTTGGTTAGAATGTTTTTCTCAGCATATCATATTCTGAACATTCTTGAAGTATAGGGGGACGTATATTGTGCATCCGTGGTGCATGTCTACATGTACACGTGACTTATGTTGATAATCATGTTCACAGTTGTGTACATGTGACAGCGGAGTCGGTTGTGTCCTGTTCTGAGGCGTAGAATTTAACTTATTCTGGGATGTTCATAATTTGATAATCATCTTGTGCTAGTCATTGTGGCTTTATGACTGATTTAATTATTTTTTTAATATGATGGTAAATGATTAGTACATTTGGCCGATCGTTGCTGACTCTGAAAGGCTATAAAGGGTTTAGCGAATAGATAGAGATCGTCAGTAGTACCCTTCTTTCCCAGGTCATCGTCTCTCCTACCCTCGTAGTCCACAGTTAGATGGTATCCACTGCATGACTGTCGTAAGCTGGTTACACACTTTAGTCAGTAGTTTTTGTAGCTTTTCTGTAATGCTTTAGAGTACTGATCTTGCATCTGTCAGAAATCCACAAACTGTGGTCCCAGGCTGGAGTTAAACAGTTGTTCAGTTGCTACCTCAATTTCTTGAATTTATGCAAAATATGTATTTTTCGGTTGTTATTTCGTATCTCTAGCATTGACAGATGCTGCTCACAACAAATTATAAACTACATCATATAAACTATACATTACAACATATATATAAAAACTATAAACTACAATATAAATATAAACTATAAACTACAACATATATATATAAACTATAAACTACAACATATAAACGACAATATATATATATATATGCGTGTGTGTGTGTTGCAGTTTATAGATTATATATATATATAAACAAGAACATATAAATTACAACACACACACACACACACACATATATATATATATATATATATATATATATATATAAACCATAAACTACATCATATAAACTATAAACTACAACATTAACAAATATGAACAAAAACATATAAACTACATAAGGTTTCCTTGTACCGATACCGTAGCAACAGAGTAAACGTAAAACCATACCAACCACCGACTAAACACCACAACAATGTTGATCAGGATGACGCCAATCACATTCATAGATACCATTGTATTACGTGGCAAACATTGTTATCTGCACGTCATATCGGCGGCAGTTGTTCTCGACAAATGAGCTCAGAAAACCAATCGCTACTTGCTCTGTCATAAATTCTCTTTATCAAACAGTTACCATCTGGGAGGCTTCAAATTTTATCGCCGACACCCATGTCACCCTGTCCTAAAGCAGTCAGCTTGTGAGCAGTCAAAACACACACACACACACACACACACACACACACACACACACACACACACACACACACACACACACACACACACACACACACACACACACACACACACACACACACCACACGCCCACACACAATACATACATAACACACACGAGCGCGCACAACGCACATACACACACACACACACACACACACAAACACACACACATACACACACACACACACACATATATATAACGGATATATTATTAATATAATTGTATGCCTGTGAAACAGGGACACAATAATAAAAGACCATTATCCTGCCAGAGTCGTAGGGGTGCCGCACTGGATAATCCGCACAAAAAAATCCCTCCCAACATCGCTATCCTTAGTCATTCGGAGCAGTGTAGAAAAAAACATGCACAGACCATTCATTGATGTTATCAATCCAGGATTTTCTATTCCGCCTCTTCTTCTTCTATCCTCGACTGTTACTTCCAGTTTCGATTCTAGTGTTACATAGGCACTTAAGGTAGTATGAAAGAGGGCTACTTTCTTCGAAATGAGTTATATCTATGCGATGTGTTCTTTACAGAACGTTGTCCTCACTGCCACTTTGTTCGCCCGTGTGTTGCTAGGGTAGGAAAGGGGAACAAAGAATAGTAACGCCATTTTACTTTCATGCATGTCATAAGAGATAACTAAGGAGGATATGGGGTGGAATTGATTGTTCCATCTCACATAGGGCCAAAGTGACCCAGAAGTCTTGCTGAAGTCGGATGTGTCAGGCCGAAATGTACAGATATCGCAGCAAAGCTGTAAACTATGACGCACTTATTCCTCTCTTTGGACTATATATTCTATTCTGCAGGAGTTATAGAACGAACGCAGAAGAAGAAGAAGAAGACTATCCATTTGTAAGCTTCTCTGTTCTGTGTAAACTGTCCAGCTTCTTCCCGGTCATATTCAGAAGGTCTTCTATATCCTGTTTCCATCTTTGTCTTGGTCTGCCTCTTGTTCTCTTCCATGGACTTTTACAAGAACAGGACTTTTCCATCGATGATTAATCTTTCTAAACCATTTTGTCCAAAATATGCCAGCTTGCGTTTTTTTGATAGTTTTGAGTAGCCCGTCTTCGTCTATGTTGAGGTCTTGACGTATGGTTTTTGGATCATCTATCTGTCCAATCGGATGCTACATAAGGAAATTGAGAATACAGCGAAAATAACAAATCAATAATTTTAAGAACATTAAACGTCGAAGAGGTTTGCTCTTTAACAAACATAAGTTAAGGATTTTAAGCAATAAATATACACAGACATAACGGCATGGGAAAAATAGTAATAGAAGATATGGTTGCTGATAACAGGGGAAAGAGTTGTCTAAGACAGGGGTCAGCAACCTTTTGCTAACTGTGTGCCAACTTAAGGTTTCAAATTATTCAGAGTGCCAACATCACATATCAAGAAGAATGTGAAGAGTCCAGATTCATCACACGTGAAGAGTCTGCGTGCCATTTGAAATTGATTGGCGTGCCAAGTGTGGCACGCGTGCCATAGGTTGCCGACCCCTGGTCTAAGCGACCACGACAACATATATTTCAGTGTTTAAACACATCAACTCGACCAAACTCGTGAGTTATTCAGTGCGTGGATTCTTCATATAATATAATACATGCATTGATGTTCCTCCACTCAATATAATATACGCGTTAGCGCAGTGGCTAGCGCACTGGCTTCGCATATGAGTTGTCCTGGGTTCATTCCCCAGTTGAGGCGGAAATGTTTTCAGATCGCAACGGCTCCCAGGTCGACCCAGCCTAAAATGGGTACCAGATTAATCCGGGAAGTAAAGACTGCGAGGGAGAGGAGATGGCTAGCGCCCTCATTTGCAGAGCCTGTGAAATGTGAGATCGCTAATTTCTCACACCCCTACGGCATTAATAAATGCTATGTGTTACTTTTTTTTTTACTCAACATAATATATCAATGTTCCCTCACTTAATATAAAATAGCAATTTTCCCCCTCACTCAATATAAAATAGCAATTTCCCCCCACTGAAACAAGTATATCGATATTCCTCACTTAATATAATATATCGATATTCCCTCACTCAATACAAAAAGGCAATTTCCTCTTTCACTCAATATAATATATCAATGTTCCCTCACGCAAACAAATATATCGATGTTCACTCACTCAATCTTGTGTATGAATCAAATCTTATCTGAAGACCATACCTCCCAGTGTCGAGACAGATGGTGGCTTTTATGCATCAGACATCAGGTTCTAGATCATAGGTTCCCAAAGTGGGCGATACCACACCCAATGGACGTTGAAGGATTCCATGAGGGCGATAGTGGGTTCAGAAGCAATTTTTTAGGGGGAAGGAGGGCCAGGCGGTCTATGGGATCGTTGGCTACGTATAGAAAAAAATATATATATTTAAAAATTAATTATTTTCGTGATTTGCGACAGAATAATCATATAAAATTTAAATTTTGCATTTAAATTCAGGTATGCCAGTCGTACACGATCAATATTTTCATCAATTTTTTATTTCATTTATTTAATCATTTGAAAATTCACCATATCTGACAGATATAGATATCAATTAGAAAAGAAAGCATGTATATACATATTTACTATATATATATACTTTAGTGTGGAAACTTTTTACGTTCAAACAGAATTTGCCGAGATTATTTATAGCCACTTTTCAAATTCCTCAGCAGTGTCTCTCAGAAAGGAACATTTATTTACATACTGCCATCTCTTGGAGGTGCTGATTTCAATTTCTTCTTCTTTCGTTCACTTGAAACATGTCTATATCTGTAATTCTGTCTCCTTAATAAAACTCACTGTCTTTTGTAGTTCATACAGTGTCCCATAGAGTTTTGATTCCAGTGTTGTTTCCTCTGGCCAATATGTCTGCCTCAGCGTTTCATGCTCAGAACACTCTTGAAGTATATGTTTGGCACTCTGTGCTGCCTGTCCACATGTACACATGGCCGTGTTGCCAATCTTGAACTTTGTATACATGTGACTGCGGAGTCGGTTGTGTCCTGTTCTGAGACGTAGAATTATAACTTGTTCTGATCTGTTCATATTGTGGTAGTCATCTTGTGTTGGTGTTTGTGGCTTTCTTATTGACTTTATCATCTGTTTTTTCTGATGGTAGGTGATTGATATATCTGGTTGGTCTTCGGCAGCACCTTCCTTAGCCAGTTGGTCTGCTTTTTCATTTCCTGGTATTCCACAGTGAGAGGGTATCCACTGCATGGTTACCCTATACTGGTAAGACAATTCGCTAAGTAGTTTTTTTAAGTCTGTTAGTTTTCCAGACTGGAGAGCTTGAAGCACTGACCTTGCATCTGTCAGGAATACCACAGGCTGTAGGTCAGAGTTGGAGTTCAGCAGTTTTTTAGCCGCCACACTAATTGCCTGGATTTCTGCATCATAATTATTGCAGAATTTTCCTGTCGGTGTTCTGATTGTATCTCTAGGCTTGTGTGGATATTCTATATATACACCTGCACCTCCATTCCTCACAGCATTCTGTGCTGACCCATCTGTGTACACTCTGACCCATATATCTTGTGGATATTCCTCATCCAGGAAACTGAGGGTGATTGTCATTCGCTGCACACTGTTCTGTTCGTCCTCGCTTAGTATTCCTTTCACATGGGTCTGAATGTATATTGGCATTCCATGGCTTTCACTCCACGGGGTTTGCTCTGGTACAGACCTTAAGGGGCTGCCAACTTCAGGTAGGTCTGTAAGTTTTCTACGGAGTCGTTTAGCTTGATGGATAAAGCTGCTCCTTTTCAGTCGTCCCATTGCTAGATTTTGGAATCTTTCCTTCATTGGATGACTTGGCATACACTGAAACTTTTCTGCTTGAATTAGTAGCTGATTTCAATGAGCTATTCAATGATATTCTAAACATGAATATATCAAATTGGGTTCTAGATCGTCTTTCACATGTAAACACATCTCTAGTGCCTCTAATTCCCACTTTCCTATTAGTTTATTGTCCAAGACTCGCATCCATATGTTAGTATAAGAGTTATATAGCACTGAAGAATTTCTCCCCTCTAATGACAAGGTCATATTACACAATATATTTTTCATTTTTCTGAATGTTGTATTTGCCTGCCCTATTCTGCATCTTATTTCTGTTGAAATTCTTCCATCTGTTGTAATCGTTGTACCTAAATATCTGAATTGCTTTTAATATTTACTTTATAAGTTCGAAATAAAAAAATTGTGCAATATATTTGTTCGTTATTTAATTATTACTATAAGAATATTTCTACTGTAATGCAATCTCTTAATATGTATTCCGAATTTTCATATTTAAACCAGTGTATGAAACTGTTCATGGTGTTATTTGAGCATACACTTTTCAATCTTTACATCAGGGTTATGTTTCATCAGGAACATCAGGGTTATGTTTCATCAGGAACATCAGGGTTATGTTTCATCAGGAACATCAGGGTTATGTTTCATCAGGAACATCAGGGTTATGTTTCATCAGGAACATCAGGGTTATGTTTCATCAGGAACATCAGGGTTATGTTTCATCAGGAACATCAGGGTTATGTTTCATCAGGAACATCAGGGTTATGTTTCATCAGGAACATCAGGGTTATGTTTCATCAGGAACATCAGGGTTATGTTTCATCAGAATCGGTATAGTAATAGCTGTGTTCATGGTGCATCACATTTTAGACACTAATTTTTTCAATAATTTAATGCCATCACTATCTTCTTCTCGTTCACAGTTTATCATGTCCACATAGCAAGTTCAACTCTCTCAATAAATGCTGTTGTATTTGAAAGCTCCTCAATGCTCCCATGGAATAAATCTTCCAGTGTAGAGTAACAACCCTAAACAGCTAAACAGGAAGTAGGTGGCTGGGGTAACACTGGGCAAATGTCAAGATATACAAAAATAGGTGGTGTGTTACCAAAATAAAACATAAAACAACTTAACAACGAGATACAGGGACAAACGACGTTTCGACTATAGAGTCTTCATCAGGGCAAACAAACGACCACAATAAAACAAATCTTACATGGAGACAAATAGGGTTATAATAAGGAGGAGAGGAGAACAATGGCAGATAGGTAATGGAGGAAGCAAAAATGCTGAAGCATGAAAGGTGAGAAAAACGTATGTGGATGTCAATGCACGCATACAGCCTTCTGTAGATATCCGTCTCTGTATACCAATGTTCCTCCCTTAACTGGTTCAGTGTAATGCAAAATATGTTCCGCGGTCTGTTCTGCCTGTCCACGTGGACGCGCAGGTGATGGTAACAGTTTTAGTCTATTTAAATGGCTGTTTAGTTTGTTGTATCATGTCCTGACGCAGAAGATCATAGTCTGCTCAGCTGTCAAGATAGTAATAGTTGCCTTTTGGGTAGTCACTGTTGTAATAGCTTTGCTGAGCGTCCTCTTTTCCTGGTAGGTGATTTCTTGGTCTATTTGCTCTTGTGGTGCTCCATATTTTGCCATTTATCTTCCTCTTCATTTCCTGGTATGCCACAGTTGGATGGTATCCACTGTGGTACAATCCTTCTTTGAATGCTCACTTCTCGTATGGCTTTTTTTAGGTCTGGCAGTTTATCACTGGCAAGGGTTTGTAGGACAGACTTTGCATCAGTAAGAACACCACCTGTTCACATTGGCTTAGTGTGTTTTTAATTATTTATGCAGCAATGTTTAGCCTGTATCTCTGCAGAGTAGTTGCAGCAGAAGATTCCAGTTGGTGGACACATGGATTAATTTTCTTTTTCTGGATATTTTATGTAAACTCCAGCACCTCCATTCTTCACTGCTCTGGTTGTCGATCCATTGGTATATACATGTATTGACAACTTCAATTGAGGTATATAGTGTCAATCATGTTGCATACTATTGCTTTTTATTTTGTAGAACATTCAGTTCTCTCAGATCGCCCGTGTGTTATCGGGGCCCGAAAGGGGAGCAAAGAATAGCAACACTGTTTACCTTCCACGCATGTCGTAAAAGGGACTAAGGAGGTTATGGGATGGAGTTGGCTGTCCCATCCCATATAGGGTCAGCGACCCAAAGCTATGCTGAAGTCGGATGTGTCAGGCCGACATGCGCAGATATCGCAGCAATGCTGTAAACCATGCCACAACGCATACCGTTCTCCGGACTACATCCTGCTAATCTGCAGGAGTTTGAGAACGAACGTAGAAGAAGAAGAAGTTCTCTCAGAGTGTAGTTGTTTATGGTGATCTAGACAGTAATATTTTAATATTTCTTCTACAGGAATGGGAAAAGTCTTGAAGTTATTTCCGTTGTTATTTCTGGTAGTTCTTCCTTATATTCTCTGTTAAATTATTGTTTTAATTGGTAAGCAAAACCGCTTCTCTTAAGCCTTCCACTGGCTAGGTCACCTAATCTGATCTTCATTGGGTGTGCTGGAATGCTCTTGTACTTTTCTGCATGGATCATAGTCTGGATGTTTCTCGCCTGCATGGTAATGGGATGATGGCAGTAATTTTTTTTTACATTTCATTTATAGGAGAGGACTTCTTGACACCTGTTATATGGCGAACTGCATGATTTTGTGCCTTGTTCAAAACTTGCAGATAGGAATTGGCTGCTGAGCTTATGCTGTTCATGCATTTTCGAGTACTGGTCTAATTGCACCTGTATATACCTTCTTTAAAGTTGCCACATTACTTTCCTGCCCCCAGCTTGTTCATTCCAATTTCTTCAGGATGGCAAGTTTCTTTCTTGCCTTTGCCTCTATTTTCTCAATGTGAAGCCTCCGTGTTAGCATGTTATCTAGTGATGCGCCCAAGTACACTGCATCAACAATTTTGGGAACCTATGTTCTAGGTGTCAGGACCTAGCCATCTTGAATCATGACTTAACTTTTATTTCTTTTCCTATTCTCTTACGTTGGTTTTTGTCTCTTCATTATTTTATTCGTCTTTTACAAATATATAGAAGAGAAGAATGAGAGAATGATGGAGAGTATGGGAGAGGAAGAGTGTATGGGAGATTGAAAGAGATGATTTATATATATATATATATATATGGCAAAGGAGAGATAAATGTGAGACATATATTATGAAAACTGAAGAAGTCTTCTTTTTCTAATTCTGTCGTTAGCTGGTAATGTCTTCTTCTTCAGCATTCGCTCTCATATAACCACAACGAATATATCATGTGATTTACGCCGGGGAGCGTGAATTACGTTGTGCTGCAGGTTCCACAGTAAAACTGTTTTATTTGCACCTCGGTTGGCCACTCTGTGGACTGGACGTCTGAGGTCCAGCACATCCGTTTTCGTCAGTCCTTTATTTCGGGTTTGGTCCTTACTGGTAATGTCTAATACAGGCGTTTGAAAATTAATTAGTTCATTAGTAGAGTGGTCACCATCACTGTACACAGGACACGTCCATATGTACTTCAATTTACCTACCTACCTATCTATCTACCCAACCACCCATATCCAACCTACCTGCCTATCTTTCTGACTATCTATCTATCTATGTTCATTCGGCGCCGAATATCGTGTATTGGGTAGAAATCGGTGATATCTAGTTCAAACGACGACTGACAGTTCCAGGTCTCTTAACAAATATTCTTTGCCGATCACAATAATGTTCATTTCTTGCCACGCCATATTTCAACCACAGCTCCTTTATTTTGGACATAGAAAAGGAATCATCATCTTCACTTAATTTCGTTTAGTTGTGTAATTTCTCTCAAATATATCAATATGTCAACGCGATCCATTGCCCTGGCATTCGATACAGTTGTAGAGTATAGCAATATATCTGTTCTATAATTGCCTTGAAGGCCCGAATTACCAGGCACAGAAATAAATTTGACACCCTCCAACCTTGACGTCCACCGCATCAAACCACTGTTCACGAATACAGTCCGCTTGCATTTTCCTGATCATGACCATTCAGTGACTGAGTATGCAAATATGAGTTTCACCATGTGTGCCTATCCAATACATGACCATAGCGACTGCCATAATTTACATTGTCATTCTACTTGTTGTTACAGTGAAGCTCCACTCTCTTCCATACACACTGCGATGTGAAGACCCACAAACTACGCACAATTTAACTACAGAACCACCATATTACCATCCTCTTTGAAATTTTCACTGATCAATGTCTGCACCTCAGATTCAACAGCTCCACCGAAGACGGATGTGTCGGGCCATTGGCGCAAATAAAACGGTAACACAACGCATTTAATTCTCTGGACTACATCCTGCTGGAAATCTAGTAGGACCATGGTCATGCTGCAAGGGAGATCCAGCAGGAGTTTGAGAATGAACGCCGAAGAAGAAGAAGAAGATTCAACAGCAATAGGACACGTGACTCTACATTCTCTATCAAGAGTTATCACTACCCTAAAAGAAGTATGGTAATCTATCCGTTCATTTATCCGTTCATTTATCCGTTCATTTATCCGTTCATTTATCCGTTCATTTATCCGTTCATTTATCCGTTCTAAACCATGTGTCACAACCTCCAGTGCACATACACTTTGTATAACTTCACCAGCACACCACATCCACAACTTTCCTCTCTTTGGTCTACCATCTTTCACACTGTGTATTTCAATATGCAGTGGATGTTCGTTATCAGCGCTGATTTGGAGAAATGCTCTTGCTCGGCACAACTGTAATTTATGTTCCATGGTTGGACAGTCAAGTAAGACGCGCATTGCTCGTACAGATGTATCTCTCGTGCATCCATGAATGATGCGCATCACCTCATTCTGAAACTTATTCAACCTTTCAATCTGTGCCTGGCTGAGAGTCATAACTGCTAATGTATATTCCATCATAGAAACACAACAAATGTTGCAGACAAATAATGCGCATCTATTATACCGAACATAAAACCAACATCAGTAGTATATGATGTTCAAGATGATACGTAGACGCCTCAATACGCCTCAATTACGCCTCCCAAGATGGCGGCCGACGCCTCACAACGCCTCAAGTACGCATCCAAGATGGCGGCCGACGCCTCACAACGCCTCAAGTATTACTTGAGGCGTTGTGAGGCGTCGACCGCCATCTTGGCGGCGTTGTTAGGCGTCGGCCGCCATCTTGGGAGGCGTAATTGAGGCGTATTGAGGCGTCTACGTATCATCTTGAACATCTAGGCATAAGGTTTTCCACTGAAACTTTTCTGTTGTTTTTAGGTGCAAGGTGATACAGCAAGGTCAATATCAGTGAAATTTGTAACCTGTGATTCACCTTTAGCCTGATAACCCAAGATAACGAAAATGACACATACAACAGCTGACCTTGTGTTGACCTCACCATTCTAATTATGAAACTTTTCCACACTTTTCCGTTGTTTTTAGGTGCAAGGTGATACATCAAGGTCAATATCAGTGAAATTTGTAACCTGGGAGTCACCTTTAGACTGCTAATCCAAGATAACGAAAATGACACATACAACAACTGAAGTTGTGTCGACCGCGCCATTCTAATTATGAAACTTTTCCACACCAGAAATTTTGTATCGTTCAGATTAGTGGACTATCGCACCCACA